>QEPC01013994.1:728367-802698 GCA_003113815.1 Sphenodon punctatus
AGTAGAGGCGTATGGATTGAGCCTCAAAGGAGGGGAAGGAGAGAGGGGGGAGGGGTTAGTAATGGCAGGAAGAGGCAAGGAGGAGACTTACGCCACTACCCTGGCCTTTGGCCCGGGGCTGATGGGAGGAGAGACCTCCGAAGGAGAGGGTGGCAGGGGTGACAGAGTCAGTGGGGGAGAGTCAGGTTTTTTAGTAAGGGTGAGAAGGTGAAGGGAGCAAGAGAAGAAAAGGTGGCTTTGTTGGCAGAGGAGCGCCAGTTCCAGAGGGAACAAGAGAATGGGAGTTGATCGGGGGAAGACAGGGAATGAGGATAAGATTAGGGGAAGGGGGGCGACGGAATCGGTGGGAAACGGGCCTTGGGGCAGAGGGCAAGAAATTGGGGGGGGGAGGGGGAGGTGTGGGGACGGTGGAGAGAGGTGATAGGCTTAGTGGGGGGCAGGAGGAGAGGGGAAAGGAGTAGGGGAAGAACTTAAAACAGGTGAGAGGGAAAGTGGAGAGGGGTTAAGAGGGGGTGAGAGGAGGACAGGCATCCCGGTGGGTTGGTTCCAGAGGGGGAGCTGGGATGGATCTTGAAGTTGTGCTGGTAGCCGCCTCCACCGCCCCCATCCGCTAACGTCCCGCCAACGGCTCTTAGCCTTTTGGCACCGCCCGCTGGGTGACCCCTTCCTTCTGGAGATGCTCAGCTTACCTGGGGGAGTGGCAGGGGAGGAGAGATGGAGTCATACAGCAGTAGACTAAGAGGCTTTCTTTCTGACTGTTGTAATGCATTATGTTCTTGAACTTTTTTGGATTTGTACCTGCACAATGCAGTAATAAGGTAAGGCTTGCTATATACTTATTTGTGATCTATTCCTTATTAGAAATGCTGAATCCTATCCTATTGCTTTTCCAGGTACTCATATCTGAAGGCCTAGGGAGATATGCAAAGGATCCCAAATTTGTTTCAGCTACAAAACATGAGATTGCTGATGCTTGTGACATGAATATTGATGAGATGGAAAGTGCAGCAAGTAACCTTCTCAATGGAAACATTAGCAATGGGACCAATGGAGATATGTTCCCTATTTTAAGCAGACAAGATTATGAACTTCAAGACTTTGGCCCTGGTTATAGTGATGAAGAACCGGACCCTGACAAATATGAAGAAGACTTAGCTGATGAAATGATATGCATTACAACCTTATAGTATTTAGCAAGACAAATTATATGAATTTAATAACAGAAAAAGTGCCTCATAGTTCAAAGATGCTAGGCACTAGTTAAAATGAATAACTAAATCAAGCTCAGTACAAGTGATGTCACAGCACAAGGAAGCTATAAACCTATTTATGAATAAGCGTCTCCAGGTTGGTGAAAGCTGCAGTACATCAAATCCTTTACCACAGAATCTTCAGCTCCTCCAAAAGAAAAGGTTTAAGAGTTCAAACCAGGAAGATTCTGACCATCTGGTTTGTAGAGGACTGACAAAAGGTTGCCTGTCTTCCAACCATGCGCTGCTGCCCCTCAGAGTGAACAAGTTTCACAATAAAAATGTGTTTATGTTTGACACAATAAAAATGTGTCAGCACAAAAAAGGGTGAGGTGGAAGACTATGGGAGACAGGTGATGACAATCAAAGGTGTCATTACCTCAGATTCAGTAGCATATCAAATGTTCGCTGCACTCAGCATATCCATTCTAATATTGTTTTCAAACTTGCCTCCTGTTTTTTTAGCATTCTTCTAAAATACAGTATGTCAAACTCTACCTACGAGAGATTGTTAGAAAAGAAGCTTAAAAACTTTTCTTATATGTAACACCAGTTTACATAGGAAAATATCATTTAGATAGTCTGTTTTATGACTATCACGTTAAGGGCAAAATATACTGGAATAATTGCATTCTTACTAATGCACTTGCAACCAGGTTAAAGTAGAATTAGATGATAGTTTGTTAAAAATTATATAGTAGAAAATTACTGTAAATGAATTGTAATATACAATAATTTGTATTTGTAAAGAGATGTTCTATATTTTGTAATTATTGTACCGTATTTGAACTGCAGCAATATTTATGGACCCTAATTATTGTAATTCTCCACAGAATTCTAGCTAGAAGTATTTTTACTTGGACTGTATAGAGCTATAGGATAAATATTTAAATAGAGCCACAACTTATTTCTTCATTGTAAATCTCTTTTGGGAGAAAAGAGTCAAGTTTAAAGAAACTTGACAATACACAGATTTTCTAAAATATTTTGAGTCAATAAGAATCTCTCTTTACATAAGATATACACAGATGACTATTTGAAGTCTTATATTTGGAAAGTGAAGATTTTAAATTATCTGTAATTTTTGATTGACAATAAGCTGTGATTTTATTTTTAATATAACTTCTGCAATATAGATAAATACAGAATCTGTTTAGAAACTGTTGGTCAACTTCTAACATAGTTTCTTTGGCCTTGAAGTATTTATAATTATTAAAGAATTAATTGACTAGCCGTGATTCACAAAACACTTACGCCCAAGTAAGTGGTTTGTGGATGGTGGCCAGTGTCTAGGATGGAAATAATTTCACAGGTGGATGAAAATGTGTGCTAGTTATTCTGCTTGTAATTAAAAATGAGATTAAATGTCCATTCACAGAACCAAAAGATTCCTAGTATGTAAAAATACAACTTTGTTGCCTCTCACCTTTTGCTGTTCTATGTGTACTGTTTAAAGGATTTATTTTTATGCAATTGAAAGAGGGCTTAGATATTGTTCATGATGCAGTAAAATACTGATATCTGAAGCTAATACGGTTTTGGAGAATAATGAAAAATGTCAAAAATCTTCTGTCTATTTTATTAACACTGGATAAAAATGACTTGCTCTGCCAAGTTACCTTATCAGGGTTTACCTGTACTGAGAAAGTAGGTAGCAATTCAGGCCACGTTTTTTTCAAACGTGACATCTAACAACATGTCAATAAACATTTTGTACATAATGGCAATTTGCTATGGATACATTACAGACCTCTTCTTTAATCATTCTTATTTCATATGCCAGGATAATAACTTAAGGGTTTGTAAATTATTTCTTGACCTACATCATTTTGTATTAAAGCAAATGCAAAATGTTCTTCAGAATAAAACTGTATAATACTTTTATTATACTTGGGGCTCCTTTTACTAACAGTTTCCACCAGTGGAATCTCCAAAAGTTAAACTTACTGCAGTGTTTAGCAAAACAGAGAGAATTGTGGTCCTCTGTTGGAAAAAATAAGGTTGTGAACTGTGGCACCCCAGCCTAAATATTTTATGAATGATTGTGCAAACATAAATTTAGAAAACCTGTCAGATTGGGATAGTGTACATATAAGGACAGTGGGTAAAAACAGATGTGTGGCTGCCTGGCCTGGGGCAGGAAACTGCAGCTGACATGGCCCAGGCCGTGTCGGGGCACTGGACAAACATCCCCGTGGCTGGAGAGCTGTCCCACCACCGATTGGGTGGCCCGATTGGGGCTGGGAGCTCAACAAATGTGCAGGTGGCTGGCCCCCCTGGTGCGTCTGCTCCTAGCACCCTGACCTCACCTTGACAGACAGCCATGACAGTCAGTGACCCACAGTAGGTAAGGCGGACCAGCACAGACGTACTGGCCTGCTGTGGCCCACGTTGGCGACCCTTAGCCCGGGCTGTAATTTTCCAAGTCCACAGCCGGGCTAGCCACCTATCCACCCTGGGGCAGTCCTGGGCTAACATCTGGCGGGGTCAAAACAGACGTGCCGGTAGCTCCTGGGCCTATGCAGACCACCATCATGTCAGTTTTTATCCAATGCCACAGATAATGGTTCTTTTTCACTGTGAGCTGCCTGAAGCAGGAGGGGGCGGCATATAAATTTTATAAAAAAAATTAAAAATATATTTATTTTTTATTTAAACCTCTTAACACACAGGAAAATGTAACTAGAGCCTGTTAAGGACTATACAGTATGAGTTAGGCATGTATGTTATCTTCTACTGGAGCACATTTGTCTAGGATTTTTAACAGTCACATTATATTGTTGTTATCATAAGCATTTATATATAGCGCAAGAAATATATCTGGCACTTTACAAAGAATAAAATAGACACGGTCCCTGCCCAGGAGCTTACAGTCTAAAGACAGAGGGAGGGGAGACAGGGAAGGGGGAACAGAGGGAGAGACGAGGGATGCAACATTCACAAGGATCATGAACGTCACCTTTTTTTGTTATATTTTTCTGGACTATTGAATTGAATATTTTGAAATTCCAGAAAATAATTTTTTCATAATAGATTAAATCTCTCTAAAATTATTTTGGGCTAGATTAATTGACTAGCCGTGATTCACAAAACACTTACGCCCAAGTAAAAATGAAAATTGAAAATCGGGCCCATAATCACATCATTTTAGACACTCTTGGTCTAGTCTCTTTGAAGAACACATTCCAAATTCTATTTATAGCAACAACAACAAAATGTTTTTATATTTAAGTGCTTAGATACTGTCATGGTATAAATCAATGCTGATGTATGGGAGAAATTCCCTAGACAATAGCAGGTGCACCTCTTCTACAAATGTAATTAAATTGTTCTCATTTAACAAATAAATACACCTGGTGCTTTCTGCAGGCTTTCTCATTTGAAATTCTCATGTGTGAAAGTGCCCTCAGCTGCACCATGACCAAAACCAAACATCTGAAAGCATTCTTTAGTCATTCTTCAGTACAAAAACCCCCTTCACATTAAAGCTCTGGATCTAGAACAACTCAAATAGCCTTTGAAAAACTAACAAAACACTTCCCCCTCCCCCCAAATGTTGTCTGTTTTCTATTACTATGGTGCGTGGGGAAGGGCCCACACACATCTGTGGCCCGAGGGAGTGGGGCCACGTACCCACCCAGGGAACGGGTTCACTGGCACCATGGAGAAAAAGGCACCACGATGGCCAGAGCAGCATAGCAGCCGCCCCCGCCTCAACTAGGAGCCCTTAAAGGACACACGTGCGAGATTCAATTTGCGGTAGATCTGATCTCATGCATTCCCTGACAGCACAACACAGCAGAGATCTACTGCCATGGAGGACAGAGTCAGCAACAGCCAGGTAANTGAGGACTCCAAATGGAATTCCTTCTTAAGCAAGTGGGGGGGGGGGGGGGGGGGGGGCGTACGAAGCAGCCGCACAGGGAGAGCAAGATAGTTGACAGTAGCTTTGCTGTTCAGCTGAACAGTTAAGCTGCTGTTCTGTCCTCAGCTGGGGAGGGGGTTCTGATACCCATCCCTGTGGCTGCATATCCCCCCTTATTTGTCCAGGTGTTCTCATCTCCCCCCCTCCCCACAGCATTTGTGTGCATGGTGGGGGGGACTCGGCCTGCTTGACTTTGTCCTTGGACTGCACTGCTCGTCTGTCTGCTACAACTGTCCCCCCTCCCCCAGACATTGCACTATGAGACCTCCCGTTTGTGACATGGGGTTCATAGCCCCCATCCCAGCAGGTGTGATCCCCCTTGGAACAGGGCCCCATGAACTGCTGCTGTTTGCCATGGACTCTGTGCTGTTGGAGAGGGAGGGTTGTTTGGGACAGGACTGTGGATTGGTGCTTGGGTTTTTCGGTTGTTGATGCATTAAATGCCCCCTTGTGTCCCTGAGCTGTCTGTAGGTTGTGTGTCATGTCCCAGGGTTTTGCGTGTTGCCACCCAGTGCCTTTGTATCACTGGCAGCCAGCCCCATGCACCACAGCAGTTGCATGACTCTGCCTTCCCATCCCTCCTGGATTCTTGGAGGAAGGGCAGCAGCAGTTAGTTACAGCAGCTTCACTTGACCGCAAACCACCATGTTTTCATGTCATGTGGTGGGGGCGTGTTGATGTGGAGGCTGGGCAGTTCTTGGCCTGGCTGGTGGACTGACTCTCCGTTTAAACTGTGATGGGGGACCCAGGAGGAGGGTGCCATGGACTCCCATGGTGTTGCCCATTTGAATCACTCCCCACTCACCCAACATTGCTCCATTCAATGCACATGGAACCACCCCCCAGCCATGTCTGTTATCGGCTGGTCTCTAACCTTCCCTTTTTAGGGAAGGTTATTGAATGGGCTGTGGCACGACAGCTCCAGGAACATCTGGGCCGCACTGGTTTCCTTGATCCCTCCCAGTCTGGGTTTCGGCCTGGGTATGGTACGGAGACGGCCTTGGTGGCCTTGGTTAACGATCTCCGTCTGCCGTTGGACCAGGGTCGTCAGACCTTACTGGTCCTGCTAGACCTTTCGGCTGCGTTAGACACAGTCGATCATGAGGTGTTGGTGACTCATCTGCGGGACCATGCCAGAATTGGCGGAATGGTCTTGGACTAGTTTCGTTCGTTCCTGGCCGGGAGAACTCACCGGGTGGTCTTGGAGGAGTGTACATCTTCCCCCCAGGACCTCATGTGTGGAGTCCCACAGGGTGCCATTCTGTCCCCCCTCTTGTTTAACATGTATATGCAGCCGTTAGGGGAGATCGTGAGAGGGTTTCAGGGCATGCAGTGTCATCAGTATGCTGATGACACTCAGCTCTACCTCTCCTTTTCCAGTGACCCAGACCATGCAGTCTCCTTATTTTCCCAGTGCCTGTCAGCTGTGGGGGCTTGGATGAGGTCAAGCCATCTGCAATTGAATCCTGACAAGACGGAGGTGATGTTGGTGGGTGAGGGCTTGGGGGACCTGGGGGTGGTTGAATCTCCTTTTGTTGGGGGGGGTTTGCCCTTCCACGGTCTCTCAAGTGCGGAGTCTGGGTGTGCTCCTCGATTCGTGGCTCAGCGTGGAATCTCAGGTTGTGGCCGTGGCAGGGAGTGTGTTCCGGCAGTTACATCTTCTCCGGCGGCTTCAGTCGTATCTCTCAGACTCTGACCTCGCCACTGTCATCCATGCTTTCATCACCTCAAGGCTGGATTACTGCAACGCGCTCTACGTGGGGCTGCCCGAGAAGCTGGTCCGGAGGCGGCAGCTGGTGCAGAATGCTGCAGCCCGTCTCCTTACAGGGGCGGGGTCGCAGGGCCAGGTTCAAGGTGCTGGTTTTAACTTTTAAAGCCCTTCACGGCCTGGGCCCTGCTTATCTGCGGAACCGCCTCACTCCCCATGTGCCCGTGCGACCCTTGAGATCATCCGTGGGAGCCTTTCTGAAGGTTCTCCGGATGAGGTGGGTGGTCACCGATGTTAGATGTTTTTCGGTGGCCGCCCCTGTGCTGTGGAATTCGCTCCCAGAGGAGGCTCAGTTGGCTCCCACTCTCCTGCTGTTTCAGCGTGCATGTAAGACCTGGCTGTTCCGCCAGGTTTTGGCGAGGGGTAGGGGTGGGGGGTTTCCCCACATTGTATTGTATTTTTAAATTGTTTTAAATTGTTTAAATTGTGGTGTTTTTAAAAAAATAAAAAATAAAATTATTGAATGTTGCTTGCTGCCCCGGGTTGCCCTGTGGGCAGGAGGGGCGGGATATAAATTCTAAATAAATAAAAAATTGTCTTAGTTTCAAAATAGGGGATAGAGGCAAAATAAATTAGGAACCACTGGGCGACTGTACTTTGCCCTAGATGTCAATGGCCCTTTGCACCCAGTTGTCACCTGGGTTCATCTGACTGCTGGGACATCCTGATCATGGCCCATACACCAGAAGGCACGGAAGATGGAAACCTCTGGTGTCTCTGCACAGTTCAAAGTTTTCTCTAGGTAGGTAGTTAAAATTCTCATTTTCATCCAAACTCACAGCCTTTGGAACTACCTTGAATTGAATGAGTAGTACACAGCGGTCTAAAGCAATGCCCCTTTTTAAACGGGCCACTCCTGCGAGTGGTTGGTGTGCATGACAGTGCAGGGGGGGCGGGTGTACACTAGCGCACACCCATCCCCCATGCATGGAGCTACTGTTTTTACTGATTGCTCCGTGCATGGGTGCTGGGTGGAAGTGGGTGGGCATGCCTGGTTTGTGGGAGCACGCACGCATGCCCACCTGCTGCCACTGTACAAATGAGACTCACCCACGCTGTGGACCTGCGTGTGCATGCATGCGTCATGTAAAAAGGGCCAATAATTACACAATTGTATCTAAGAAGCTAATTTTGCAGAAAATACTGCATGATAACACATTATTTGAGAATATGTATCTTACTACAATGTACATGGTTAGGAATGTGTCTGCAACCTTGATTTTGGCATTTCCTGACCAACAAATGCTTACCTGTGTTACTGTGGCATTAACTTACAGCAGCATCCAGCCAGGAGTATCTATGGATATACATTACATAATTATATAGCTAGATGAGCGAATCCTCTGTAGTGAGGAACTGTGGCATGCTGTACTATTAATCTTTATGTCTAAGATACATTGATCTGCAGTCTTTTAAAACTGCTTTATGCTGTTAATACAAGTTTTGAAAATATCTGTACCTTAAAAGCTCCAAAGATAATTATGACTTGAAACTCTTGAATGCAGTATTGCAGAAGGAAGCTATTACACAATACAAGGCACAATGCATAGAATTCACATAGTCAGCGTACACAGATGCACATCACATGGGGTTGAATTATAAATATATTAGACTATTACGTAATAGATTGTTGTTTTTCCCCAGTTACTATTGGAATGCAAAATACATAAATAGTTTACCTGACTCCTTATGAAACAGTTTTGATTGCTGCCAGCATCTCTCCTCAGCTTCATTGTTTACTCTTCATTAAATTATTCTCTCACACCATGTCCTTTCTGTGCTTAATTATAGGGCTGCACCATCACTGCTTTGCAGCAGCACCAGGTACCAATATCTTCCTAAAACATCTGCAGTTGTCCCTGTAGCCAAGTTTTGAGTCAGCAGGTTTTTTTATAACCTGCTTTTCCATTTTTCTGGGATAAATTGTTTCTTCATTCACTGAAGTCTCAAGCAGGCCATTCTAAAGTTATTTATTTACAGCTGTAAGATCTATGTTTACTGTACTCATTGCCTTCTGATGTCTGCTGGCTGCTGAACCAATATTAGAATTTTCTTCAACTGCATTTAATAAGCACATTTGTCCCTTACAGGCTGATTAGAGTCCTTTTGTTTAAGATAACTCCATCCATTGTAATATATCAGCTCCATAAACTACTGCTTAATAACCTATTATCTATTTGCTCCAAAATTAAACTATATCTGTAAATTTCCTTTTAGTTCATAGATTATAACAAACCCACATTTTTTTGATATTAATTTCTTAGTTCTTATTTTAAACCAGTACAGAAATCTTAGAATTTAATGTTATACTAGGAACTAATATTTCTGCATTGTAGGAGCACTAACAAAGTTTAAACTTTCTGTATTGGTTTGGTGAGGTTCTCATTTCTAAACAGATTCAAGAGAGTAGTCAGGCATCCCTTAAACGGTGGCAACATAATAAAGGCTACGCTAGGAAAATGCAGTATACTAGGGAAATCATTTTAAAGAGTTTAATTATTCTAATTACAGGTTCTGCAACGATTATTAACATGTTGTTGTTTACTTTAAATATTAGGCATATGTCAGAAGAATCAGCGTATAAAGCAGGTTTAAAATGGTCTCTTTAAAATTAACAAATATATAAGCAATGGAGTGTTTTGACTTGGATAAAAATTATATTCAATTCTGTGGAAATTTTGTCTCGGGAAGGAATGTGTAACCAGGTCCTAAATAAAACTTATTTCCTTTTCCCCACAGCCATTGTTGATGGAAAAAAGGGGGGTAAAGCCACATGAGACAAGGCTAGCTAGATCTCCTGCCTGCCCCAGAGAGGGTGAACGCAGCTGCCACATTTGGGCTAGTGGGGAAAGCAGTCCAAATTATCTGCCCACAGCCCCCGGCGGGGAAACCAGACAGACCACTGTCACAAGGCAAACGATCCACACACCCCGGGGAAACCAGACAGGCCACCGTCGCAGGGCCTGCCACGCCCCAGGGCAAGCCAAGGAGCTCTCCACACGGGTGGGTGGCCAGCCCCACTGCAGCAACCACCCTGCAGTCCACCCACTATCCCCCCCCCACCATAACTCAGACGCAGAGGGATGGTGAACTACACCCATGGCTCTATGGTGCCAGCGGACATCGCCACGGGGTGAGGCTGCACAAGACCAGCCTGAAGGGAGGCAGCCCACAATTATCACCTGCCTTCTCCGGCAGACATGTCACATAGCAATTGACCACCCGCCCCGGGGTGGAAAGGGGTGAAGATCTGCCAGCCTGATAGTCTGCTGCATCGTGGGGTAAGGTGGCCCAACATGGGATAACGTCTTGTGTGGCCTTATCCTGTGATTTCCATGCTGTTTCTACTCCACTCCATTAGCTCATCCTGTTAGAAATCTCTCTGCCACGCTGCATTACTCCTCAAAATATAAGGGCCTGTGCCTTTTATATTTGTCATATTTGAAAGTTTCTTGAACTTATTCAAGAAGGTTCTGCAGAGGCTTTCCTCAGCAAATATCCAGAACTAAATGTGGCAGTCAGATGAGCTCACTGATAGTTAGATATTCTTTCTTGAAGCAAGTAATCCAAAATGATTCAATCAAATGAACAAAGGCAGTAAAACAATTAACAGCTGTAGGGAAAAGACTCTTAAATTGGTGGCCAATCTACTGGCCTGTGTTTACATTTCCAGTGTTCTCAGATGAAAGACTAGCCCACTGGAGTCCAGGGTCACTTTGTGGAGCCCCCATGCAGCCACCACTCACAGGTTCCATGTGACGAGGCAGACAGACAAGCAGGCGTTCGTCCCCTCCCCCCATCCCCTGCTCAATACTCCCCTCCAGCCACCGAGACATGGTCACTCCCTGGACTGCTCTAGATGCTCCGCCCACGACTCTATAGTCCTGACGGACTTGCACACACGTGGCGGCTATACACACGCTAACAGATGGGAGGCAGCCACATGGGCACACATTTGCCTGCACAGCGGGCTCCACATTCACTGGGCTGACACCATGAGTGGGGACCACAGGCAGGCAAACATCTGGCATCCATCAGACAGGCAGGTGGCCACCCATTCATAGGGAGCTAATCTGGGCTACGGACTCATGCTTGAAGACCTGAGTGTAACTTAGGGTGAAAACAGATGTCACCCATCCAAGCTGCACAAAGCCGAGTTCATAGCCAACTTGGCATTTTGCAATTTAAAAAAGAATGTGATAAACTGAATGCATTTAAATAAAGAACTGACAAAGCACTTCCCATGATGCAGTGTTGCCAGCAATCTGTTTCTCTGTTTTGTCAGGCACTGAATGTGATTGTATTTTTTTCTCACTTTGTAGCCTCACAGTTACATACATACAAGTTTAAAAGAGAGGTGCGTGTCAAAGATGAAGCCCAAGCTACGGGCTGGAGAACAGGATGGATGGTGACTCCCTCTCTCCTCACATCCTTCCCTCCTGCCTCTCTCGGAAATCTCCGCTCTGCTCTCTTCATCCAACCCCTCCACCTGCCCCTTCAAACCCATTCCCTCCTACCTCCTGACCTCTATTGCTCCCACTGTCGCCCCCCCACTTCTACATGTCATCAATCTCTCCCTTTCCACAGGCTCCTTCCCCTCTGCCTTCAAGCATGCCACTGTCTCCCCCATCCTCAAAAAGCCCACCCTGGACCCATCTGACCCCTCTAGTTACCGGCCAGTCTCCCTCCTTCCCTTTGCCTCAAAGCTTCTGGAACGTGTCGTCTACTCCCGCTGCCTGGACCTCCTCTCTGCCAACTCCTCCCTGGACCCTCTCCAATCCGGCTTCCGCCCCCTCCACTCTACTGAAACTGCCCTGGCCAAGATCACCAATGATCTACTTGTCGCTAAATCTAAGCGCCTCTACTCCATTCTTGTCCTCCTTGACCTCTCTGCTGCCTTTGACACTGTCGACCACTTGCTTCTATTGGACTCGCTTTACTCTTTGGGCTTCCGTGGCTCTGTCCTTGACTGGTTCTCCTCCTACCTCTCTGACCGCTCCTTTAAAGTCTCGCTCCCCGAGTCAAACTCCTCCTCCCTCCCCCTTTCGGTTGGGGTCCCCCAAGGCTCTGTCCTTGGCCCTCTCCTCTTCTCTATTTACACCCTGTCCCTTGGCAAAATTATTGCCTCCCACGGATTCCAATATCATCTCTACGCTGATGACACCCAACTCTATCTTTCTACCCCCTCTCTCTCCTCTTCTGTCCACTCACGCCTCGTCAACTGCCTCTCTGATATCTCCGCCTGGATGTCCCGACGTCAACTCAAGCTCAACATGGCCAAGACCGAACTCCTCATTTTTCCTCCCTCCTCTTCCTCTCCCTCTAACCTGCCCATCTGCATCGATGGAGTCACCATCCATCCTGTTCTCCAAGCCCGTAGCTTGGGCTTCATCTTTGACACGCACCTCTCTTTTAAACCTTACATTGACTCTGTTGCCAAATCCTGCCGATTCGCCCTCCATAACATTGCTCGGATCCGCCCCTTTCTCTCTACCTCCTCGGCCAAAACCCTTGTTCATGCCATGGTTATCTCTCGCCTCGATTACTGCAACCTCCTCCTTGCTGGCCTCCCTCGCTCTCACCTGTCCCCCCTTATCGCAATCCAAAACTCTGCTGCCAAGGTCATTCACTCTGCCCGTCGCTTCGACCATGTGCAGCCTCTCCTCGTCTCTCTTCACTGGCTCCCCCTTCCTGAACGTATCCTGTTTAAACTCCTGGTATTCACGTTCAAAACACTCCACAACCAAGCTCTCCCTTACCTCTCGGACCTAATTTCCCTATGCACTCCTGCATGTGCTCTTCCTCTGTCCCCTCCCTCACTCTCCCTCGTTTCTCCTGCTCACCTAACCTCCTTCGACCCTTCTCCCTCGCTGCCCCCCATGCCTGGAACTCCCTCCCTACCCACATCCGCCTTGCCCCCTCCCTTTGCTCCTTCAAATCCCTCCTCAAAACCCACTTTTTCCTCGCTGCCTTTCCCAATGCCTGCTAGTCGTTCCCCATATACTTACTGTCTGCCCACCTCTGCAGACTGTTGCAACAAACCTGATTGTAACCAAGCCAAGCACATGCACCTGAGACTTCGCATCCGCCTGAATGCTTGTTTGTCTTCTCCCCTGTCTCTCCCACTGTCCCCTCTCCGTCTCCCCTTCCTTGTCTTTTAGATTGTAAGCCACAGGCAGGGACCGCGTCTATTTCTATGTTCTGTACAGCGCCAGGCACATGGCTGGTGCTATATCAATGTTTATAATAATAATAATAATACAATAATTTTCAAGTGCAAAGCTCAACTCAGCATTAATTATGAAGCCTTTGGCAGAGGCCTCATAATCCTCAATTATGAAACTTTTGGCAGAGGGTGCTATTCTTCAGAATTGCAATACTCCTGCTATTTTGGATGATTACATGAGCAATGCTGTCTGCAGGAATAAAATTATGCCCATTACAATGCTATTGCACTTGGTGAACAGAAACATACTCCCCAAGCAGGTCGTTGAAATCAATGGAGTTACTGACTTAGGCTGTGATCTTCACGGCACTGCACTGGAGTAAGCCACATGGAAGTGAATGGAGCTTACATCACTGCACTGCCTGGAGGGTCAGCATCAAAGTATTACTCTACAGTAGGCTCCAATCCTCAAGGTCTCATTCACATCAGTGGTGTTTGTGTTGGTGAAGTGATTTGAGAATCAGGATGCTGATGACGACAAACTCTTTCCTTCAACAATAGTATTGTTAGCTATGTAATGGTTTCCTGAAAAGAAATTGTGGATTTGTTTCCCTTTTCTGCAAAGACAACTCTGCCTGCAGAAACATAATAACCAAGATTCAACATCCAAGATGGCTCTGAATGCAGCTACTCCCGATCGCCACCTGAGATCCCTGCAAGGCACACTGAGGAAAGCTACAAGCCTCCACCGCATCCAGCCTAGACTCAACCACGCAAGGACTGTGGTTGAGCCCACAACTACCTGCTCTTCCCATACTAACATAACCATCAACCTTCATTATAAAAGTGAAACGTTATCCCATTACTTGATTGAAATGTGCCGTTCCTGAGCAATTTGACATTTTTAAATTAAAATGATTGCAAATAAACATCAGAGAAGTAATGTAGGTGTACTCACACCGACAATATTTTTTGTGGTAGGACTTTTATTCTCTAGGCAAAATTTTCACTTGTGGACATGCCCATACGGAGAAAAATAATGGTATCACTTAAACGTTTATCGCTGCATTTCCAAGGTTTCTGGTTCATATACAGGAACATTTTTGTCCTGAAGTGATGGGAACCCCTTGATTATATCAGCAACTTTCTCTGCTACCATGATGGTTGGGGCATTTAAATTTCCACTGACAATGCTAGGCATGATTGACGCATCAACAACCCTCAGGTTTTCAACCCCTAGAACTTTAGTCTGGGGATCAACCACAGCAGTGATGTCAGAGGGCTGCCCCATTTTACAAGTACATGAGGGATGATAAGCACTGTCAGCCTTCTGTCTTACAAAAGCATCTATTTCTTCATCAGACTGTACTTGAATTCCTGGTTGAATTTCAGGCCCACGGAAATTCTCAAAGGCTTTCTGGGCAAAAATCTCTCTGGATAACTTGACACACTGACGAAATTCCCAAATGTCTATTTCTGTAAGGAAAAAGCACCAATGTGACAGTAAATACACACAGCTATTAGTAACACTTCTTTGTTTGTAGTATGCCAAGCAGCATCCTAACAATGCTAATAAAGGACAGCGAGTCACACGAAGGATCCAAAAGAACAGGAAAATAGGAGGGAGAGGGAAGTTTGTGTGAAATTTAGACTCGCAGTTTTTACAAAATAAGTGATTGGAACTTCCCCTCAAACCACAAGTGTAGACATTCCCTTATAGGCATAGCTTGTTGTACACAGCTACTCAAGGGAGTAGGGAATAGGATCAGCCACTCTCCCATTACTTCACCTTGCATGGCCACCAGTGCTTATTTTGTAAGAAATTAATTGCCAGGGCTCCAGTCTGCCCTGGAAGCAACATCTCCCAGCCCAGAACCTGTCAGAACAGAGAAATGAATCCTGTTCTCCAGCTAGTAACCCAACCACGGGACTATCTTGCCTCTCTACAGCAGAATATAAAACAGGAGTGTTGCAATTTAATTTTTACTATGACCAGCACAGAAGGTAGGCCAGGAAAGTCAATAATGAAAGTCAAATAAACCAGGGTTTTTTCAACCCTAAAACGGACACTATTGGCCTTTTCCTGGTCTTCCACATTTTGGGGTGCCCACTCTTACTGGGAATATTTCCCAGAGCTCAGGCCCCCTTGAATTCAGCCCTGGCAAGTCCCCCACAAATTAAACCCTGGTGGACATTAGCATGGGGAGATTCTGTGGGGCAAGTACTTCCTGTCCTGTGCAGTGAGGTGTCAAGCGAACAAGAACCGTTAGGAAAAAGGGCTCCATGTCTCAGCAACTGCAGATGTGCAGAGTAAAGAGAAATCTCTCACTCAGATAAGTCATCAGCAGTGTACTTCATTCCTGGAGCAGCAAGGAGGAGTCATTCCAGGAGTGAATGAAGGCACCACGCATTTACCTGTTGACAAATAGTTGGGTTCAAGGACAGGGTGGTCCCTTGGGTCTGCACTTTTCAGCTTTAGCCACCCCACGCTTGTGCTCCTCATGGGTCCAATGTGGAACTGCAACAGTCAATGACAAATACAGCCTTTTAGAGCATCATGGTATGCTTAAAAACTTTTGTTCAAATGTAAAAAAGAGAGAGCTGGGTGTCATCAGCATACAGGTAGCAGTCAAACTTGTGAGATTTGACAAATTTGCCAAGCGATAGGACCCAGAACAGAGCCCTGGAGCATTTTGACCAAGAGGGGAAGTATGGCAGAGGGAAGGTATCAACCAGAGAGAGACTGAAGAATCAGAGAGATAGGAAGAGAACCTGATGAGAACTGATCCCCGGAAACCGAACTGAAGAGATTCAAGAAGGGGACAGTCAACTGTGGGTAAAAACAGACATGACGTGGGCCTGATATGGCCTGCCTGGGCCAGGGACTCAGCTGCACGTCTGTTCCCTGGCCGCCAGAAGTTGGCCCGCTAGTACCCCGGGTTGGGTAGGTGGCTGGCCTGGAATGTGTCTCCCAGAAGATCCTGGGCACACATTCCAGGCCAAGGGCTGCCCAGGCGAATCAACTCGGGACTGGGCACTATGGCTGCCCATCATGATGGGGGGGGGGGAGGAGGGGAGAAGGGTGCTGGGAGCGGGGCAGGAACAGCTCGCCAGCCACCCCAGTCACAAGTACATTAGTTAAGTGCCCCTTCTGACCTGGGGAGTGGCCACCATGGTTTCCACCTTGGGCCAGGGAGCCTCTGCAAGGGCCCACATCTGTTTTCCCCCAGTGTCAAAGGCAGCAGAGAGGTCAAGAAGACTTAGGGTTGGTAATGGAGGTCACGGGTGATTTTGGCAAAAGTGGTCTCTGTGGAGGACAAAAGCCAGATTGAAAGGGATAAAGGAATTGGAGGAGAGTAAGTTAAGAGCAACAGGTGGAAGCGTGGAAGTGAAGGAAAAGAGTGACATTAGGCAATAGTTGCAGGTGGTGAAGTGAGTGGGTTTTTTAAGGATAGGGTGTGCTTGAAGGCAGAAGGGAAGAAGCAAGTAGAGAAAGAGATTGGTGCTGTGCTGCAGAGATGGAATTCCTGGCTGTTTAGCAATGGTCTTCACTTCAGATGGATTCATGCCGATGTTAAGAACTACAGCTGGAAGTTACATCTTGCACTTAACCAAAGGGTAGGCACATTACTATACTATGCCTTGAAAGAAGAACTTAAGTATAAAGGCATATCTGGTTACCCGTGGATCGCACAAGCTTTTGTCAATCTTGCCGGGCTGGGGTTGTCCAGCCAGGTATTTGGAGGGTTAAACCCTGTTCAGCAGAAATGCTTGTTGCGATCCAGAGTCCTGGATATTGCCTACCAGGAGGATGTGATGGAGTTACATAGGTGGAAAGTGGCATCCTGGTTAGTCCAAAATAAAAATATATTTGGGTTGGAATACTACCTAAATGTCATCCCCTCGCGTGATTTAAGTAGGACCTTCACAAGGATGAGGTTCCATTGATTAGAATCAGTAGTCCTGTATGGGCGATATAATGCTATCCCAAAAGAACTTTGTATTTGCCCATTTGGTTGCGGTGTACAAGAATCTCTAGAACATATGCTACTAAGTTGCTCTTTATATGATGATCTGAGGAACATTTGGATTACCCCTTTGTTTGTGGGGAAAGAATTTCTGACTGTTGCTCAGAAAATGTGTATGCTTCTGACTCCTCAGAAAGATGAGCATTATATGCCTATTGTGACTTTTGTTTGGTTGTTAGAGAGGAATAGAAAATTTATGCTTACCAACTTAGAACTGGTTAAGTAATCGCTCTGTCTTTAACTATGTTAATTTTGAAAGTTGTAATACTATCGCAAAATGGGAAGTGGAGTTACTTATGTGTTATTTGTTTAGTATGCCTAAAGAGTGATAAATAATACCCAATCTGTCATACTGTATGTTTGAAATGTATTGATGCATTGACTGATTGATGTTATGAAGCATAGAGGTCTATGCTTCTGAGTTGTTGGGTTTTTTTTCTTGTACACATTTTTGTAAATTGTAGTTTATTGATTGTATTAATTTTAGGTCAAGGCGAAAGCCAGTGCCAATAATAAAAATAAAAACAACTCATAACTCATACATCTTGCACACTGCAGAAACATTGCTGAACAGGCATTACGTAGCTGTAAGTATTTTTTGCTGATTCTTACAGTTGTGACTTGTGCTCTTGCACTGCTCACCTGGTAAGCTTCCACCTTGGAAGCAGTGCGCCCATGATCAATCACCTGAGAGGGAAGAAAATGGAGCTGAATATCTGGGTGCGGAACACCAGGCCGG
Organism: Sphenodon punctatus; assembly: GCA_003113815.1. NCBI lineage: Eukaryota > Metazoa > Chordata > Lepidosauria > Sphenodontia > Sphenodontidae > Sphenodon > Sphenodon punctatus. The sequence goes on from QEPC01013994.1 coordinate 746,244, forward strand.
CTTCTGATAAATCCCCCAGATTCTAAGTGGGCAGTAGCTCCCTCACCTAGGGAATGGGAATAAGGAAAGAAAGTTCATCCCAAAATATTCAGAAGGGTCATTATTATTTTCTAAAAAACTTTCCTCAGCACTAATTTTCCATCTGCAGTTAAGCTCACCAGTTGTGTAGTGCATATAATTATGTAGTTCTTATTTGTCACTAAATACCTTTCCTTAAAAAAAAATCCCAGGGGCTCATCTAGATTCTTAAATATGATTCACATTCACAATTAGAAAAGGTCACAGGCTTGCAACCAAATTTGATTTGTAGGGCTAAGTGTTTTAGTCTGCTAGCCTGTTGACCATAGCAGGTGAGATTCTTACTTCACTGAAAACAATACAAAACTCCCATGGGTACATGGTAGAGACAGATTTCATTACAGAAGCTATATGAGGCAGCACTAAACTTTCCCAAGATCTTTTATTAGCAAAGAAAACCTTTATAAACTTGAAAATGTCATATAGGGAAGAGGATTCTTTAAGGTGAGAATGTTCATAAGTTTAACAGCTGGAGACAAAACTGTTCAGATGATATCTTTTATTGGACCAACTTTTGTTGCTGGGGGCGGGGGGGACACAAGATTTCAAGCCACACAAGATTCGTCATCAGGCAATGGGCAAGTCAGAATTAAATTTAAGCAAATGCAAGACAGGTGTATACAGGGGTGTGCATTTTGTTTTTCTAGTATTAGTAAAGAAATTTTACTTTTCATTATTAACACCAGAAAAACAAAACAAAAATAACAAAATCTTGAAATAAAAACAAACATTTTGGAATTAAATATTTTTAAATTTTTGGACATACATATCAGGCTATAAATTCTTTGTTTCTATTCTATTAGCATGGAATTTTTAGGAAATGCACCCCTTAGCAAGGGGATCATCCCTGCCAAATCTCAGAAAGATTGGATAAAAGGTCCTGATTTTATAAGCATCATGGTATGCAATGCATTTCTAGCTGTAACATCTTTGTTTTCCATGCAGTTTGGACAGGTGGTACCTCTCATGGAAGGTATCATTCCTGCTAAATTTCATAATGATTGGTTAACAGGTTCCTATACTATAAGCAATGTAACTGTCATGGTTTGCACACACATTTCCAGATGTAACATCTTCGTTTTAAATCCAATTTGGATGCAATTTGGCTAAAATGTACCTCTCAGCCAAGGGATCATCCCCAACAAATTTCAGAAAGATTGGATAAATCCAATTCAGCATTAGCCGGGGGCGGTGTAGCCATTGTTTTTAAGGAGATATGGAGTGTGAGGAGATATCCTGTGCAACCTATCTTAGGAATGGAGGGCCTCCACTTGGTGATTGATTTGGCTAGAGCCAGATTGGGGTTGCTGCTGATCTACTGTGCATCTACCTGTATGGCATCTTCTCTGCATGCTCTAACTGAGCTGGTGTCAGAGGTGGTCTTGTGGTGCCCTAGAACTGTGGTCCTGAGGGACCTCAATATCCATGCTGACACCAGTCTTGGGGGGGGCAGAGCGTGAGTTTATGGCCGCCATGGCAACTATGGGACTGTCTCAGGTAGTTGTCAGCCCGACCCATGTTGGCGGACATACCCTGGACCTGATATTTTGCACAGGCCTTGAGGCGGGGGATCTATTGGTGGGGGAGGTGTCAGCAGTGTCCTTGTCATGGATGGATCGTTATCTCCTCCAGGCCTGTCTCCTGGAGCATGTCTGCCCCTGGAAAGGTGTGGAACCAGTTTGGTTGGTTCACTCCCGGAAACTTATGGAACCAGAGAGGTTCCGGAATACTCTTGGGGAAGTACCCTCCAGTCTCAATGACCGTTTGCTCAATGACATCGTGGCTTTTTGGAATTCTTTGCTGACTGAGGCCATCGTTCATATGCTCCTAAGTGTCCAATCCCTAACTGCTGACAACAGAGGTCCACTTCATTTACGGAGGACCTGTGGCGGATGAAGCGAGAAGGACAGCGGTTGGAGTGATGGTGACATTCTCATGCTGAAGATGACCGAATGCGACATAGAGTCAACTTACAGACCTATGCCATGGCTGTGCAGGCAGCAAAGAAGTTATTCTTTGCTGCTCTCATAGTGTCCTCAAAGCCACGTGCAGCTGAGCTTGTCTGGGGGTGAGGGGGCTGCTCAGTGTGGCCTCCCTCCGCCTGGAACTAGAATCTTCCAGTGCTCGCTGTGACTTATTTGTTGACTTTCTTGTGGATAAAATTGCCCTCTTCTGTTCAACGTGTACATGCAGCCTCTGGGCGAGGTCGTCAGAGGATTTGGTGTGTGGTGTCATCAATATGTTGATGACACCTAAATGTACCTCTCTTTATTGCTGTTAGCCGCCCCGAGCTATTGCTGTTAGCCGCCCCGAGCTGCATTGCAGGATGGGGCGGGATAGAAATCTACAAAATAAATAAATAAATACATTTTTCAGCTGACCCAGACCCGGGAGTCTTGGTGCTTACCTGGTGTCTGGCAGTTGTTTGTTTATTTATTTATTTAGGGTTTCTTTATCCTGCTCCCTCCTGCTCACAGAGCAGCTTTGGGGGACTGGATGAGGGCAAGCCACCTGAAGCTGAATCCCGACAAGATGGAAGTGATGTTGGTGGGGGTGGTCAAAGGAGTGATGGCACCCATCATAGATGGGGGTCTGTCCTCTGTTGGTGCCTCAGGTTCGTAGTCTGGGGGTGCTCCTAGACCCGCAGGTTCGCTTGGATATCTAGGTGGCAGCTGTGGCAAAGGGCACATTTCGCCAACTACATCTGATGTGACAGCTTAGGCCATACGGCTCAGTCTCGGACCTTGCCACCATCATCCATGCTTTTATCACTTCAAGACTAGACAACTGCAACACGCTTTACTTGGGCCTACCCTTGGTGATGGTTCAGAGACTGCAGCTGGTGCAGAATGCGGCGGCCTGTAGCCTCACAGGGACGGGTCACTGCGGGCACATTACACCAGTGCTACACTGTCTGCACTGGCTGCCAATAGTCTTCCGGGCCCAATTCAAGGTTTTGGTTTTGACTTATAAAACTCTAAACAGCCTGACCCATCCCTATCTGCAGAATCGCCTCATCCTCCGGGTCTTGGATCGACCCCTGCAGTCGGCTGGGAGCACCTTCCTCGAAGCCCCCCAGGTATCCTGGGGGGGCAATGATGAGGAGGGCGTTCTTGATGGCCGCACAGCGGCTGTGGAACTCTCTAACAACGGAGGTCTGCCTGACTCCAGACCTCCCTTCTTTCCGAATAGAATGTAAGACCTGGCTGTTCCACCAGGCTTTTGGCAAGGGTGATGGGGTGGGTGGGTGGGAGTGGGTTTTACCTCTGCCTTGGGTTTTATTATTGTTTTTATTCTGTTATTCATTTTATTGTTATTTATATTGGATTGTTTTTAATATATATTTTAAATTGTTGTAAGCCGCCCCAAGCTGCTGTAGCAGGAGGGGGCGGCAAATAAGACAAAAAAAATAAATAAAAGCCCCTGATTTTAGGAGCAATTGAACATTTGTGATTTTAATGTTGTGCAAATACTAGTCCTGAAATCTTTGGACAAAAATGAAAGTTTCAGGACATAACTGGGACTTCAGGCAGGAGGCAGAGGGGAGGGGGAAACAGCCAGCAAGTCAGATACATGATAGACACATTCAGGCTGGCCAATTGGCATCCCAAACACATCCTGCAGCACTGACAGAGGACATAAGATAATCCCTTATTGGCTCTTTCTTAAGCAGATGCTTCCAACTTTCCAGTAACAAGCAGGGGGGTTGGGGTGGGCACAGCACAGAATAAGGATACATGCTTGACATTTCTTCTGGCCAACTGTCATCACAAACCCATCTTGGACCACTGTGACAAACATAAGAGAATCCCTAGTTTAGGCTCATTCTCTAGAGATGCTGCGTAGGCTTCCAACTTGCCAGTACTCACTGCAATCAGGGAGGCTTGGGGTGGGCACTGGGGAGCAAATATAAGCTGCTGCGAAGCTTCACAGCCCCAACCATGGCTAGATTTTATGTGGCTTGTAGGTTAGCTCAGCACTTTTTGTGTGACACTGTGTGCTGCAGTTTTCAGCCTCACTGCAAGTGCTCCTAAAAGCAGAACTCTGCACTTATTCTCTCTCATGCAGGCCCCCACAGACTTTGTGCTGCCAATAACTGAAGCCGGTGCCAGTGCCGCTTGATACCTGCACTTCTTCTGCTCTGTCCACCTCTTCCTGTTGTCTTCATCCTCTCTACAAATTCTCCAAAAAGCAGGTCTCTGCATCTACTAAAACCTTTATAATTCAAATAGAGGCAATACCTGCAATTGATTTGCCACTTCTGTTAAAATCACAATATTTTCATTGCTTATAAAATTGGTATCCGTTATCCAATCTTTTTGAAATTTGGCAGGAATGGTCCCTTAGGTGAGGGGAACAACCTGTCCTAACTGCATCCAAATTGGATGGAAAGCAAAGACTGTACAGCTGGAAATGTGCGTGAAAACCATGAAATTAAATCACGTATACAATGAGACCCCTTTATACACTCTGCATGAAATTTGGCAGGGATGATCCCTTTCATGAGGGGTACAAGCTGTAAAAAATATCATGCACACAGGACAAAAGATTAAGATGTTACAGCCAGAAATATATTTCCCATTGAAACCAATGGGAAACAAAAATTAAACAATTACAAAAATGAAAATTTACAATAACGAAAACCAGAAAAACAAAAAAAAAAGATCCCTGGTGCACATCCCTAGTGTAAATGTGAAAATGGCATTAGGGAAGGTGTTGACATGAAAATATAAATTAACAAATACAAAAATTGTATGTTTTAAAACACTGCTAAGCAAAACACATGCAAAACAAAACAATCCAAGCCGGCACAAAATAAAAACAAACACAAATGCTACAAAGCAAGGAAATAATGAGTTAAGCACACTAGCAAACAAATAATGCAACCAATACACACCAATTCATTTCAAAAATACAACCTCAACCACATTCACTTCGAACAACTTGGAGAGAGGAGGAAGAAGGAAACACCTACATTCACTCCTTAAAAAAGAACACCAGCATCACCCCACCCAAAACAACCAACATATATCATGACACAACTACGCAAAAAGAGACAAAACTACTGAATGTCCACTGTGGCCAGGGAGATAGATAAAGGATCTATCCGTCCGGCAGTGGCATGCCAAGGGAGTAACAAAGGAAGTCACACCTCAATTCCCTCCCACCCTCCCACAAGCCATAGCAACCCCCACCCCCCTTTCTGCTGCAGGCTCCAGAGCCTCCCCCCAGAAAATCCCCCCCAACCCCAAATTGCCTAGCCACGGCTGCCAGAGGGTTTTTTAGGAATCTTTTGCTTCTCCCTGGCAGTTTGTAAATTTCACCTGGCTGCCTGGGAGAAGCAAAGGAGCCGAGTCCAGAACATATTAAAACAAATGATGGCGAATGCCCAATGGAATCAATGGGAGTCATTCAAATGCCCATTGGAAATAATGGGGCTATACAAATGCCAATAGACTTGAATGGGCTCTATACAAATACAAGCCAGCAGCATCTAAACTAAGGAAAACATGGAATGAGTCACGGGGTGGGGGAGAGAGAGAGAATACATTGAGAGGGGACAGGGTGAAATGATGGGGAGTGGGGAACTGGAAATGAATACACACAGACAGACAAATCCAGCCCAAGCACTGGAATGACGGCCCCAGGGATTGGAATGACAGCGCATGAAACTAGAATGATGGCCCCAGGGACTGCAATGAGTCAGGCCCAGGACTGGAATGATGGTCCGTGGAAGTGGAATATGAAAACAACATGAACTGCAAACCTTAATCCTATTTATAATCAATTTTATATAGTAAGTTCTAAAATAAAGACCAGCACTGAAACACAATTTAACAAAATGTGATTTAGGAACAGTCTATAAGGAATGCAAATAGATCCTCATCTTCAGCAGAATGTAAACATTTACAGTATTGAAGTGGGGATGCCAAGTCCAGGCTGGGTGAAGCTCATCTCTTCTGTAACCAACAAGGAAGGAAGGAATGATCAAAGCTAAAGATTGACCTAACGGCCACCTCATGCTCAGTTAAAGATTAGATAAACAAACCAGTCAGCCCTCTTGATACAGCAAATTCTCAGTAACCGGTCTGTAAGCAGGGAGTCATCAAAAAAGCTGATAAAGGAGGGGGATTAGTAATTATGGATAGGAAGGATTATGTTGCAGGTTGCGTAAGTTTGTTATCAGAAGTTTCTGATTATCGAAAAAATGAAATCAGATCCAATAAAGCTAACCCAAAATAAGATTAAAAGATTCTGCAGGAAGGCCTCGGTTTGGGTTATATTTCTGAGAAAGAATATAAATTCCTATTTAATGTCTTTCCACGTATACCTGCTTTTTATGGCCTACCTAAGGTTCATAAAATTACACCTTTGGTCTTTAGACCTATTGTTTCAGGGAATGCCTTGTTATCTGAACCAATTTCCAAATATATTGCCTTCTTTTTAAGACCTTTGTGAATAAGATACTCTAATGACTTGGCATCAAAGTCATTAGAGTCCTAGTATTCTGTAGCAAGCAACTCCCTGCTTTTGGCCTTTATTCCTCCCTGCTTCTCCTCCCCTCCCCGGTAGGCTCCAGGAACAGGACAGGGTTTTACACTTTCTCCCACCCCACTCCAGGTATGAGTGGCACGGCAGCATTACTGCTGCTTTTAAACAAACATTCAGGCTCCTTCTGTTTTGCTGGAGTGTGTAAGTCACTTAAAAGTGGTTAGGATAGTGGGGTGCCACCCACTGCCTGCTGCAGCCGGATATCCCCTTTGCCGATCCCCCAGCCCAGCTGTTGAGCTTGGGGCTTGACAAATGGGATACCCTGATAGAAGGGCCAGTGGCTAGTCTCCCACAACCTCCTCCACCAGGGTACTCCCTCCCCCCTTTGCTAAGCCCACAACCTGGGGTGCTCTCCTGCTGTGCACAACACGGTAGGGGTAAGAGAACAGGGGGAGCTCTTGCATTTGTTTTTTTGCCACTTCACACCCCATCAATAACTGGACTGCTGGGTCAAATGGTGGAGGCTTGTGTATCGCAACTCCAGTTTTGCTACTTCAAGCATCAGCCATTGCAAGGGTGGTTCGGGAACTGGAGACTTGGCCCCATCGCACCCCATCGGTAAGCAGAGTGCTGTTTCCAACAGAGTACTGTTTCTTTTCAGTAGCAGAAACAGCTGAGCTCACCCTCTATACCTCGATAGAAGGGCCAGTGGATAGTGTCTCAGAGACGTGTGTCTCAGAACACAGAGCCTTGCGTCTTGCAATCCCAAGTGTTGTATTTGTTGTTGAGGTAGCAGCTACTACCTCAACAGGTAGCATACCTAGCAGGTAGTGTAACTCCTTTAGTCAGGGAAAAGCCAAAGAGCCCTGAAAGGCTCTCACTTTTCATGGTGGGAAGGTGGGGAGTCTGTATATGGAGGCTTATCGAACTGGTGGGACTGTGTGTGGAGCAAAGTAAGGGAAAAGTCAAGGAACCCTGAAAGGCTTCCCACAACTCCATGTGTTGTCTTTTTTGTTGAGGCAGCAGCTACTAAAGGTAGCGTAACTCCTTTAGTCCGGAAAAATCCCCCCTATCTTCGGTGTCCCACAAGGGGTGTCCCGCAACTCTGATTGTAGCGTTTTGGAGGTTTTGCTCCTACACACAGAAAGGTGTCACAAATATTAATCTGCATATGAAACTTGCCCCGAGGGGTGGGAACAGACTTAGAAATTCCAACGTTGGTTGGAAGGAACTTTCTGATGTGCAACTATTTTTTCCAAGTCAATCACATCATCAGCCTTACTGCAACTAATACTCCATGTCACGCCATAATTTTTTTGAAATGATCTTTATTTTATTTTTCATATTAAAAATACATTCTGCTTCTGAAGATGTGGAAAGTCCTGTCCCTGCTGCATGACACTAGTGCTGGTTTAGACATTGGAGGCTTATGTCCTGCTGCTCCAATTTTCCTACTTCAAACCATTCAGGCAGCCATTGAACCCCATCAGTAAGCAGAGTCCCGTTACTCTAATTGTGGTCATTTGCTTTTTAGCACCCTCGCACCCCAGGGTGTAATGCAACTTTCCTCCCCTGTTCCCACACACACTCCCGCCAGGGCGGAAAGCCATCCAGATCCCCAATCCCCTGCATTAGGGGTGGGAATACCAGTATCAGATTAATCCAATACACCCGATAATTGGGTGTATTGGATTAATTCGATAATCCCCGGTATCGGCGTCCCAGATTTTTAACATTGGCCATTTTACCAGTTTTTTTACATTGCGGCCATTGAAGTTAATGGCTGCAATGTAAAAAAACGGTAAACCGCCCAATGTTAAAAATCCGGTATGCCAATACTGGTAAATCTGGTACCGGGGAGATCCGATACCAGTAAATCCGGTATCCAATATTCTCCCCGGTGTCCCACCCCTACCCTGCATCCTCAGCCCCAGATCCACCAACTCCCATACCTTGCATCCCCAGCCTCTGACACCCCATACCCTGCACCCCCAGCCCCAGAGTCACCAACCCCATCTCGTTGATGGATGGTTCAATCAGAGTTGCAGGACACCCCTTGCAGAACACTGAAAATATGTTCACCACCTACTATGACATGGTTGTCAGTGCTCTAACAGTGTGCAGGAGGGGGGGATATTGACTGGCAGTTCCCCCCATTGCACATGTGTAATTGTTCAAAACAGAGAAACCCAAATTTAAAGAAAGCCACATGTTCCATAATTATCAAACCTACGGAAGCGCTATGTAGAGTGAGCGTTCTACCACTAGATGAAGTTGTGAGACATCCAAACATACAATGACGGAAATACAGCTCTCCGATGAAACGTTGAGACAGAAGATTTCTACATAAAAGGAAAACCAAAAAAACTCCATAATTCTGTAAAACCACAACAGACCCACACCAAATGTTGCACAAAAATCAACATCCATGATCCCTACACACCCACAAAAAACCCAAAGAAACCAACAACAGCCATTAATAAAAACCAGAGGTGAAACCTCAATGTAAGGTGCAAAAAACGGTCATAGCTTAACATACAGTCGCAACGTCGGCTAAATAATAACAAAGACAGAATCTGCAAGGGGATTTAAATTGTGACTGCGATCCGTATTCAAAAACGTGGATGTCTGGGAAGCAAAAGCAATCATAAGCAAAAGAAAAGAGAGCGCTAACTAATCATCTAAAGCAATGACAGAATACATCAGGTGGGGTGAAAAGCAAGTAATGACTGCAATTTTTGTACTGGCTTATGAATCCCAGATCAATACTGAGTCCATTGTTTTGAGTGTCAATAAGTTATGCATTTTAGTTTCCAAGCTTATCTTTTAAAGGTGTACAGGTTTCCTTTCAGAATGAGAACTGAGTGATCAGAAATTAAATGGTCAATCTGGGAGGAGTGGGAATCCACAGATGGCTTAATTGGAAAGAGTCAACACAGATTTAGTAAAAGTAAGTCATGCCTCACTAACCTGTTGGAATTCTTTGAGGATGTAAATAAGCATGTGGACAAGTAAGACTCAGTAGATAGAGTGTACCTGGATTTCCAGAAAGCATTTCATAAGGTCCCTCATGAGAGACTCTTGAGAAAATTAAAAAGTCATGGGATAGGAGGTAGTGTCTTACTATGGATCAGAAACTGGTTAAAAGATAGAAAGCAAAGTGTAGGACTATATGGTCAGTTTTCACAATGGAGAGATGTAAAAAGTGGTGTGCCTCAGGGATCTGTATTGGGACCAGTGCTGTTTAATGTATTCATTAAGAGTGAGGTGATCAAATCTGCAGATGACACCAAGTTATTCAAGGTAGCTAAAACACGAGCAGACTGTGAGGAACTGCAACGGGATCTTACGACACTGGGTGCCTGGGCATCACAGGGTATTTTCAGACGTTACGGGGCCCTTTGGCCCCGTACCGTAACGAACATCTTCGTTCCCCGCCGGGGTCACCCCGGCACGGCCCAACAGACGTGCCGGGGGGATCCCGGCGGGGAAAGTGGGAGGGGCCGTGGCCGCGCGGCGCAACGTGCGGCCGCACGGCCCCGCCCCCTCCACGCACCCCGCCGCCCGGCCTCCGAGGAGACGGGCGGGCGGCGGGGCCAATGCGGCCGCCGCGTCTGGCCGATCGTGCCACGGCCCGGGATCCCGCCGGGGATCCCGGGCCGTGGCACGCGGCCAGACGTTACTTTTTGTTGGCCACGGCCCGCGGTCCATTTGACCACGCTTCCCGGGACCTTCCCCCGGCTAGCCCGGGAAGCGTGGTTCAAATTGACCCCATCTGCAGATTCAGCGTGGCCAACATCTGGCGCACGCTGTGCAGACGTTCAGGGGCCTTTCGCCCCGCCGCGGGGTTCACCGTGGTTCAGTGTGGTTCAGCGTGATCTCGTCACGTCTGAAATCACCCTAAATGGCAAATGAGATTTAATGTGGACAACTGCAAAGTGATGCACGTAGGGAAAAATAATCCAAACTATGTGTATACAATGCTGGGTACTAAGCTAGGAGTTATCACTCAGGAAAAGGATCTGGGGGTGGTTGTCGACAATACAATGAAATCCACAGCGCAGTGCACAGCAGCAGTCAAAAAAGCAAACAGAATGTTAGGAATTATTTGGAAGGGGATAGAGAATAAAACTGAGGATGTCATAATGCCTTTATACAAATCAATGGTGTGACTGCACATGAAATATTGTGTGCAGTTCTGGTCGCTCCATCTCAAAAAACACATAGCTGAACTGGAAAAGGTACAGAGAAGGGCAACAAAAATGATCAAGGGCATGGAAGGGCTCCCGTATGAGGAGAGGCCTAGGTTGGGACTCAACAGCTTGGAGCAGAGACGACTGAGAGGAGATATGATAAAGGTCTATAAAATCATGAGTGGTGTGGAACTAATAAACAAGTGTGGCGGAGAGGAGGGAGCCAGCGGCAATCCCCAAGGACACCTTACCAGGGAGGAGGTGGTGGAACGGGGAAAGCAGCAACCCGCCGTGGCCCTGGTGGCAACAGGAAGAGGAAACGGAGGCGGAGAGAGGCACGGGAGTGGGGCACCGGCCCGGGAAGGACGAGCGCGGCGAGGGCGCAGCCGGGGAGGCCTCTGTGAAAAGCGGGCAGGAGAGGAGAAACGGGGGTGCGGCATTCCGGACAGCGGAGCTGGAGGCACGGCGGAGCAGTCAAGGGAGGTACCTCTGCGTGCCCAATTGGGAGGAGGAGCTGTAGGACAGGCCCTGAGAAGCCTGTAGCTCCTGTAGCTTGTGACTCAAAGAAGGGGGGTGGGTAAAGGACATGGGGGCGGGACCAATAGCCACTTTAGCAAGAGACTCTATAAGGGGTGGGTGGGTAGGCACAGACCTCGGTCTGCGGGGAGCACCTCACCGGGGACTCAGGCGACAAACCCTGTTTTCCCCTGGGTGCCCCCTGGAGAAAAAGGGGGTCTCCCCTCCCCACCGGCCCCGCCTCTGGAAGCTAGCGGGGTACATAGATAGGGGGAGGGTGACAAGTGGTGTCCCTGGGTGGGCCCGACAAAGGCGGCAGCAGGCTGCGGTGAAGGGGCTCGCAACCCGCCGGGGGTTGGAAGCGGGCATGGATGCAGAAGCCATGCTGAAGTGGCTCATGGAAGCCCAGACCTCCCAGTTGGAGACCCAGCGGGGGTTCCTCCAACAACTGACCACCGAACTCGCCACCAACCAGGCGCGTGGCCAAGTCCAGATGGCGGAGCGGGTAGCAGCACTCATGACCCCGGCACTGACAGCCTTGGCCACCGAGGCCAGAGGGGGCTCAGGGGAGATAAAGGGGCCCCAGGTGTGGCTGACCAAGATGTCCCCCTCAGATGACCCAGAAGCATTTCTGAATATTTTCGAGAGGGTGGCCACTAGAACAATGGGCCCTCCTGCTGGCGCCATGCCTATCAGGACCAGCCCAAGCTATGTATGACCGGCTGGAAGCCGCCGAGGCGACGGACTTTACAAGGATCAAAACAGCCATACTGTAAGGGTTGGACATATCTGAAGAAACCTACAGGAGGCAGTATAGCGGGGGAAAGTATTTGCCGGGGTTTTCCCCGCAAGCCCATGCCCAACAGCTTAGAGCCCATTGCTTGCGGTGGCTGAAACTCCAGCAAAGGACACCTCAAGAAATTGCTGAGCTAGTAATGACAGAGCAATTTATCCAGATACTACCCCCCGGAAGCAGGGCGTGGGTAGCACACCTCCTTGGAGGAGGCCACCAGACGCCTTGAAAACTACGAGGCCTTTGAGGGGTTATCCGTCTATAGTGGCTGGAAAGGGAGCAAGGAATGAGAAGAGAAATTTCAGAAGCTCGGGGGATTACGGGAGGGACAACCCAAGGCCCCTGGGACAGGGGGGCCCCGGGAGGAAGGGCCCCAGGGTTGGGGAGGAGGCAGGAATGAGGGGGAAGGACAGCCCAGATCCTGGGGAGTCCCGGAAGGACCCTCTTATCCCCCCAGAAAACCGCCTGATCCCACTCATGGAAGAGAAGGAGGAGGGGGACCGCGAGGACGGGTCTGCTATCAATGTGGGAAGCCTGGACGTTTCAAAAGGGAGTGTCCTCTTATGGATTGCACCTTCACTGACGGGTGGTTCAGGGAGGAAAGATTAGGGCGTAAAAGCGCCGGGACATCCCTCATTCCCGTGTGGCTAGGGGGCTGAGAATATGGGGCCTTGGTAGATACGGGGTGTGGGAGGACGTTAGTGCGGGCAGGGATTCAAGGGATACCCCAGGCCTCCTTTCCCCAGGTTGGGATACGATGCATCCATGGGGATGTGCGCTTCTATCCCACCTGCCGCGTGGATCTGTGGGTAGCAGGGCAGGCAGTAACCCGACAGGTGGGGGTGGTCCCAAGGTTGGCCCATCCCATCATACTGGGACGAGACTGGGGTGTCATGACCCCCTTGTTGCAGGCCTCTGATGGGCTGGAGAGCGATGAAGTCCAGGGGACAGCCGGGAACCTCGACCCCGGAGGAGCCGGAAAGGGGATGCCATGGATGGTAAGGCCTTTTAATATTATACAGGCGCAGTGTAATGACCCGGCATTAAGACACGCCTATGAACAGTTACAAGTAGTGAATGGGAAGCCTCAGCATCCCGGCCAACCGCTCCCCTACCCCCATTTTGAACTGATAGAAGATCGGTTGTACCGAGTCAATAGGGAAGAGACTAAGGGGGAGGTGTGTCAATTGCTAGCCCCCCGGCCGGTGCAAGGGGACCTGCTGCGGCTGGATCATGAAGTGCCCTGGGGGGGGGCATTTGGGGGAGGAAAAGACCCTGGATAGGTTAACATCCCGGTTCTACTGGCCCGATACCCGGGCCGCCGTAAAACGGTACTGCGCCTCGTGTCTGGATTGCCAATTAACCACTAAACGGAAGGTAGCCCTGGCCCCTCTCGTTCCTTTGCCCCTAGTAGGGACGCCCTTCGAAAGGATGGGCATGGACATAGTGGGACCAGTCGAAAGATCCTCGGAAAGGTACCGTTATATATTGGTGACAGTGGATTACGCCACCAGGTACCCCGAGGCGGTCCCGGTGAAGTCTATTAAAGCCCCGATAATTGCGAGGGAGTTACTGAAATTATTCACCCGTACGGGGTTCCCCCATACTCTGCTCACGAACCAAGGGACCAATTTCTCGGGGAGGCTGATGCAACAGTTGTGCTGCTTATTGAAAATACACCACATCCACACCTCGGTATATCATCCCCAAACGGACGGGCTGGTGGAGCGGTTTAATCAAACATTGAAGTCCATGCTCCTCAAGTTCGTCCGAGAGGAACCCAAAAGCTGGGCTTCCCTACTCCCCGCTCTCCTGTTTGATTACCGGGAGGTTCCCCAGGCATCCCTAGGATTCTCCCCCTTTGAGCTCCTATACGGGCGACAGCCCTGGGGGCTATTGGACCTAATAAAAGAGGGCTGGGAAGAGACGGGAAACAACCAAGACAATATCATAGTGTATGTCACCCGGCTGAGGGAAAGGCTAAAAAAGACAGGGGCGTGGACGGCCCAGAATGGCTTAGAGGCCCAACAAAGGCAGAAGGAACAGTTTGACAGGCATGCCAGGGCCCGGCATTTGCAACTCAGACGAGTCTTGGTGCTGTTGCCCTCATCTGAGTCGAAACTACTAGTCACCTGAAAAGGCCCCTATGAGGTAGTGGAGAAAAAGGGGCCGGTAGACTACGTACTACTCCAACCCGGGCGATGCCCAGAACTACAGACCTACCACGTCAACCTCCTGAAGGAATGGCAAGAATGTGAGGCGGAGTCAGTAGAAGCTCTGGAAGGAGTCCTCTCCCACCACGAAGGCGAGATCCCCCAGAACTGTGATGTTCCCCTGGGAAAGGAGCTAAACCCTACCCAGGAGAGGCAACTACAAACTTTCATGGAGGACTATCGTCGCGTGTTCACCAGCCTTCCAGGGTGTACATCACGGGTTTATCACGACATCGTAACTGAACCTGGGAAAGTCATACGCAAACCGCCCCGCCGGAGTCCGTATCATCTCCAACGGGTTATAAAGGAAGAGGTGGCGCAGATACTCAAGTTAGGTGTGATCAAAGAGTCTAACAGTCCCTGGCGCAGTCAACTGGTCCTGGTAGGGAAACCTGCTGGCACGACAAGATTTTGTGTCGATTTCAGCAAAGTGAGTGCCATATCCAAATTCGATGCTTACCCCATGCCTTGGCTAGACACGCTGTTAGAACAGCTAGGGCAGGCCCGGTATCTGTCAACGCTGGACCTGACGAAAGGGTATTGGCAAATTCCCCTGACCCAGGACGCGCAAGAGAAAACAGCCTTTTCTACTCCCCTCGGCCTCTTCCAGTTCGTCCGAATGCCATTTAGGTTACATGGAGCAGCCGCCACCTTCCAGCAGCTAACGGATAAGGTATTGGCTCAACACAGGGCCTATGCAGTGGCCTATATTGACGACATTATCATTTTCAGTCAGACCTGGGAAGAACATCTGGAACATTTAAGCCAGGTGGCTAGGACCTTAGCCGACACAGGGCTCACAGCCAATTCAAAGAAGTGCTGTCTAGGGCTCCGAGAAGTAACGTACCTAGGATACCGCGTGGGAAAAGGGCAGATTCGGCCCGTATGGGATAAGGTACAAGCGGTCAAAAACTGGCCTCCACCCCCCACCAAAAGACAACTGCAGCAGTTTATGGGGCTGGCAGGATATTACTGACAACATGTCCCCCACTTTGCAACGTTAGCCACACCCCTTACCGATGTGACAGGGAAAAAAACAACCAAAAAGCGTAACCTGGACCCCTGCCTTAAACACGGCCTTCAAGGCCCTGAAGGAGAGACGGTGTGACGCTCCCGTTCTATACGCCCCTGACTTTAAGAAGCCCTTCATCCTACAAACAGACGCCGCCAACGTCGGACTTGTGGCTGTACTATCACAAATAATTGAGGGGGAAGAACACCCGATCGCCTACATCAGCTGAAAATGGGACCCGCAAGAAAGAGTGTATGCGACCATAGTGAAAGAGGCCCTGTGTCCGCTGAGCCGTGGTAGCACTACGATATTATTTGGCAGGTGCTTCCTTTACCCTGGTAACAGACCACGCCCCCCTGCTGTGGCTGGCCTCTATGAAAGACAGTAACGCTCGCCTCATGCGGTGGTACTTAGCCTTGCAACCTTACAATTTTTCTGTTTGTCATAGGGTAGGACGACTTCACCATAACGCTGACTTCTTCTCTTGGCAGGGCAAAATGGCCCCCCTTTATGGTCCCCCTCCAGGAGACCTCTTGAAGTGAGGGTGGGGTGGCGGAGAGGAAGGAGTCAGCAGCAATCCCCAAAGACACCTTACCAGGGAGGAGGAGGCTGAATGAGGAAAGCAGCAACCCGCCGTGGCCCTGGCAGCAACAGGAACAGGAAGCGGACGCGGAGAGATGCAAGGGGGCGGGGTCCCAGCCCGGGAAGGACAAGCGCGGCGAGGGTGCGGCCAGGGAGGCCTCTGTGAAAAGTGGGCAGGAGAGGAGAAACAGGGGCGCGGCATCCCGGACAGCGGAGCTGGAGGCACGGCGGAGCAGAGTCAAAGGAGGTACCTCTGCGTGCCCGATTGGGAGGAGGAGCTGTAGGACAGGCCCTGAGAAGCCTGTAGCTCCTGTAGCTTGTGACTCAAAGAAGAGTGGTGGGTAAAGGACACGAGGGCGGGACCAATAGCCACTTTAGCAAAATACTCTATAAGGGGTGGGTGGGTAGGCACAGACCTCGGCCTGTGGGGAGCACCTCACCAGGGACTCAGGCGACAAACCCTGTTTTCCCAGGGGTGCCCCCCGGAGAAAAAGGGGGTCTCCCCTCCCCTTCCTCTGGAAGCTGGCGGGGCACATAGATAGGGGGAGGGTGACAACAAGGAGCAGTTATTTACCCTCTCAGCTAGTACTAGAACTAGGGGACACTCCATGAAACTCATGGTTGGCAAGTTTAAAACAAATACGAGAAAATATTTTTTCACTCAATGTATAATTGGATTGTGGAACCTACTGCCAGAGGCTGTGGTAAGGGCCAGTACTATAGCTGAGTTTAAAAGAGGTTTGGACAAGTTTCTGGAAGATAGTTCCATTAGCAGCTATTAGCCAGACAGGATCAGGGAACATGACAGGAACTGGGGGAAAAGAACAGGGAATGGATCCCCTATTGTGACCTGTTGGGTGCTTCTCCCAAGCCACCGTGATTGGCCACTGTCGGAGACAGGATGGTGGGCTAGATGGACCATTGGTCTGACCCAGTATGGCACTTCCTATGTTCTTATGAGTTAGTGCTTTGGTCCACAATCTTTTTTCTGTGGGAGTTCATATGTATGGCTAAAGATTTGTTGGGTTTCACCAATATAGGGTGTTTTTAAATGAGTGCAGCAGGGAGGGGGGTTCGTGGTTGGTGCATAGGGAGGGCCTCACTCAGGCGGCTCCCTGCATGGCTGTCCCATCCACACGTTGGGCACCCAGTCCCCCACGGGGGGCACTCTGGAATTTTCAGGAGTGCCCTGTATGGTGACTGGGTGGCCGGTTGCATGGATCACAGGAGCATGCCTCCCAATGCACCGACTTCAAATGAGCGGCTTTCCATGTGGATGGTAGGAGGCCATGCGTGGAGCCGTCTTGTTAAACACCACACATAGTTCCCCTCGGGGCATTTAGAGCACTGAATGAAATACACCACGGGGGTTGCATATGTAAATTCCTTGTATATTGAATGGTTTCTCCTGTAGGATGTTGATCATGTCTGTGGTAGAGATATATTGGCAGGTTTTATACCTGCTGTTTTGGCATGGTCTAGTCTCTGTTGGAATGGGGGCATTCTGAGGAGTTGGAAACTTACTCCTGCGAATCAGTTCTGGGGGGTGGTTTGAAGGCCAGAAGAGAATGTTAAGGAAAAATGTCTCAGAGTCTGGTCTCCATCCAGTATGGATTGTAGTTTTTTGATGATGTCACATATTGGTTCAAGTGTGGGGTGGTAGGTGAACAGCCAGTAGCATGTGGGTAGAAGGTTCCTTCTTTCTGTATCAGGAGCAGGTTTTCTCAAGGTATTGGGTTAGTCTGTTCTGTTATACAGTCCACTTCTCTGATCTAGACATAAATTTAACAGCAGCAATTTTCAACTTACAAATGAGTCTGAGGGGCCGACTCCAATCAAGGTTACCCCAATCAAGGTTACTCTGAAGCAGCATCACAATCTACCATGGAGCATTCAAATAACTCACAAGGAAAAATGATTTCCCAAAGTGCCCTTACCTCACAGGGTAAAGTGCCCCTGACTGAATGAAGAACTCAGCAGAGGCTAATTGCCTCAGAGGAAGTGTATTCACACCAAAGTTTCTTTTGGGGCAACTACAAGGTAGAGCTACCCTGCACTACCCCCCAAACTATGGAGCCATGTTGGTGTTCTGGGGCTATTCCAAGCTTCCCTCGGGGCACATCATGGGGTAAAGTGCCCTAGGAGAATCTTAGTTCATCTGAATGAACCCTAAGATTCTGACATTTAGTTACAGTAAAAGTCGCTTTAGTAATCCTATAAAACTGAAGAGTTAGGACCAAGACACATTTTATCTTACCTGTACATTTCCAGAGCCATTCAAGCCCAATCTTAACCATCTTTAAAGGCTTTTGTGCTTCATAGAGAGTAATAGGTTGGGTACATGCCTGCTGAATGTACACTTCTAAATGATCTTGAAGATTCTGGCCAACACCTGGTAAAAAGGAAAGCAATCCAATGAATTCTATATAGGCCAATCATAAGAGGTATACACAAGCAAGAAATTATATTATTGCTGATATGGACACATTTATGTAAGGAGCTTTATTCAATCAACCCATAAAGGTTATATACCAACCAGGAAGATGACATACAACAGGGATCCCCAATTTCTTTAGGTCATCTGCATTCCCAACGCCAGACAGCATAAGCAGCTGTGGGGAATTTATGGCACCTCCACTTAAAATTACTTCTTTACTGGCAAAAGCCTGAAAATCAAAAAGAAACAAGTGACAAATTAAGATTTGATTTTTCTAGAACCAAACCAATATTGTATTTGTAAGCGGCTTTACAAAGATACATTATCCCAGCATTTTGAGATGAGTTTCTGTGGACAGAATTAATCAGTGACATCAGAATCAAATCTAAATGAAACAATGTTTTCTAATCTGTTTAGACTGTAGAGCAAACATTCAATAATCACATGGTGCATGTGACTGGTAGTATATCTGCATAATTCTTTACAAAGAAATGGTCAATAGCCTCATACACTGGAATATCCCGTTTCTTCCTTTTTCACTAGCAAACAGTAATTTTAAGAAAGCCTAGGGAAGACTTTGAACTCCAAGGTGTTTCGCTCAACAATTTCCTCTTTCAAGAGCTCTGTCACATCTCCAGTCCAAATGAAAGTGCTGTTTGCTTTTCAAGCTGTTTTGTTCTTGCTCAAGCCTCTCTTGTGATGGGCTAACAGAATAACGAGCATAGTTGCAAAATAAATGCAAATTCTGAGTGTATAACAGATTTGTCTAAAGGGTGGACATTTCTCAGCTGGTCGCATTGATGCTGCTTAGCATTAATTAAGGTTCTCAGGTGCTTATTCATTACACTAGTCCAGACGTGGGGAAACTGTGGGTCTAGAGCCACATGCAGCTCTCTTGCCCTATTGTGGTAAATGCATGTAGCTCTCAGGATTCAGAAACTTTGCCCACCCCTGTGCTAGTACCTAAAGTTCCGACCTAGAAGTATCAAATATGTTCTCTTGTTCTCAGATTTAGGACAAGGATGTATTTTCAGTCTCAAAGGGCACTTACACACCTTGTTTTCATTGAATTTCAATGGAAGTTTTTTTTTTGCTTTCAAAAAAACCTACCCTAAAATCCTGCCTTTTGTTCCATGTGGGGTAGGAAGAAAGGATACACTGAGCCACTTTCTCCCCAGCTAACTATCACACCCACACAGGGCAAGTCTAGGGAAGTTGAAGCCCTTTAAAAAATGGTGGTGTTGGCCCCCTCCTACCATAGAAATGTTAGATGGACACAACTTGACTATTAGAAAAAGAAAAAAATAGAAGTTACTTACCAGTAACTCAGTTCTTCGAGAGAACTCCATGTATTTTCACTCTTGGGATCGCTTCCTGCTCTGCAGGGCATTGGGAGACCTCGATGTCAGCAGTTTCCAGGCAGAATACCTGGAAAGATCTAGAACATTATGAGGGCTCTGACCTTCCAATCCCCCCCTCCCATTCCGTCCCATTCCTTCCTCCCATCGTGCAAGATTGGGATTCCATAAATAGGGGGAGGAGATCTCACCACCTCAGTTCCTTCCAACTCCGTCACAGAATGAAGATACAGGTACATCTGAGACAGAGGGGAAGGAGGGAGGGTCGTGAGAATACACAGAGCTCTCTCGAAGAACTGAGTTACTGGTAAGTAACTTCTGTTTCTTCTTCGAGGAGCTCCATGATTCTCACTCTTGGGAGAGAGAATAGCAGTTTATAACACCTACCTCAAGTGTTGGGAGTTGAGGAAGTTAGCCAAACAGTGATTGTAGAACTGCTCTTCCCACTAAGGTATCTGATCTTGCCGTTAGGTTAGCAAACATGTGGAGAGAGGACGTGTGGAGAGAGCAGCTTTACAGATGTCAACAATGGGGACATTTCTAAAGTTGGCTAAGGTAGTGGCTACTGCCCTAGTCGAGTGAGCTCGAAGATAGTTGAGTGGCGTTTTCACAGCCTGTTGATAACATCTCTGAATGCATAAAATAATCCATTTAGAAAGTCTTTGAGAAGTGACCTTTACTCCAACACGCTGTCCACCATAAGAGATGAAGAGTTCATCAGATGACCTGATGTGCTTTGTTGAAATGTAGAGAGAACCCTTTTTACGTCCAAAGTATGGAGTGTTTGTTCCAAACGCGATACATGGGGTCTAGGAAAGAAGACTGGTAAAGAGATAGTCTGATTAAGGTAGAAAGGAGAAACGACCTTAGGTATAAAGGAAGGGTGCATCCTGAGTTCTCCTTATCTTTGTGAAATCGAAGATAGGGAGGGGAGGCTCTAAGTACCGCCAATTCACTGACTCTTCGAGTCGATGTAAGGGCAACCAACAGAACAGTTTTTATAGAAAGATTTTCCATGGAATGGGTAGTCATAGGTTCAAATTGAGGACTCATCAACTTTGATACAACCAGGTTAATGTCCCATTGTGGAGCTGAGTGGGTAACAGGAGGGAAAGTATTATATAAACCTTTCCAGAAGGTCCTTGTCAAAGGGTGTGAGAAGAGAGAATCCTCATCTATTGTTTTAATACAAGAAGAGAGAGTGGCCAAGTGCACCTTGACGGAAGAGAGGGAGAGTTCAGACTCTTGGAGATGCAGCAGATATTTAAATATATGATCCATTTTTAAGGAGGTCATGAGAAGTGCACCATCAAGTGAAGCGAGTCCACTTGGCTGCATAGCATGTCCTGGTTGAAGGCTTTCTGGAATTTAGGAGAATTTCTCTAACTTCTGAGGACAAGTCCTCTGTTACATATGGATCAACCAAACGCAGAGATGTAGCATTTCAAGATCATGGTGAAAGATGGTGCCTTGTTGCCACAATAAGAGGTCTGACCTGAGTGGAAGTTGGATGACATCGCTCGCCAATTCCTTGAGTGTCTGGAGCCATATTTGTCTGGACCATCATGTGGCTATGAGGAGGATGTGAGACCGATCCGATCGAATCTTGTGGAGCACTCTGTGTAATAAGGGTCTCGGGGGAAAGGCATAAAGGAATTCCCCACTCCAGGAAATCATGAAGGCGTCTGACATTGATCCTGGTGCTAGACCCGCCCGACTGCAGAAGAGTGGTATCTTTGCATTTTCTACAGTGGAGAAGAGGTCTATGGAAGGTGTGCCCCAAATTTGAAAAATGTCATTTAGTACCATGTCTTTTAGCGACCATTCGTGGTGATCCATTAGTTGGTGGCTCAGCTGATCTGCGATGGAATTCTAGCTTGGAGGTGAACATTGTGTTTGATGCTCTATTTCCATAATGCCTCTGCCTTGAGGGAAAGGCATGTGGATCGAGCCCCACTCTGCTTGCTGAGGTACCACATGGCTGCGGTATTGTCTGTAACCACCAGAACGTTTCTTCTCCTAATGTGGGACACTATGGCTCTGAGTGGTCAATGTGTGGCTCTCGGTTCTAATACATTTATGTGTAGGTTCACCTCCTCTGGGGACCATAGTCCATAGTCCATGAACCCTGAAGTCCTCCATGTGGGCACCCCATCCGGTTTCTATCTGTCGTGATAGAAACATCTGTATGATGGGGCTCAAACAGGACACCAGGAAAGACATTTGTCGGGTTCATCCACCAACGGAGGTTTCTTAGGACGTCATCTGGGATGGATACTTTCCTGTTGAGGGAGTGGAGGGTGGGCCAGTATACCTTTTGTAGCCACTGCTGCAGAGGTCGCATGTGGAGTCTCGCATATGGAGTTATGTTGTGGATGCTAGGAACGCTTGAAGGCGTAAGAAATATTGGTTGTCCTGGTGCTGCAGGAGTCTAGATTTTTTAAAGCCTGGACGATGTTGTGGAATCTGTCCTGGGGAAGGTAAGCTTTTGATGTGGCACGTGTCCAGGAGAGTCCCTATAAATTGCAGGTGCCTCGTAGGAGGAAGATATAATTTTTCCATATTCACTAGCAAGCCTAGTGTCTCTGGTATTGACAGTGTCAATTGCACGTGTCTCAAAAAATTTTCTTTGGAAGCGGCTACTAAAAGCCAATTGTTTAGATAAGGAAACACCTTGACGTTTAATTTTCAGAGATGGGCAGTGACCACTGCCACACACTTCATGAAGACTCTCAGGGCTGTAGAAAGTTCGAATGGGAGAACAATGTACTGATAATGCTGATCTCCTACAACAAAGCATAAGTATTGTCTATGAGAGGGTCTGATTGAAATATGAAAATATGCATCTTTAAGATCAAGAGGATAACCAATCTCCATGCTGCAGACCTAACAGAATGATAGGGAGGGTCATCATGCAGAATTTAGATTTTCTTATACATTTGTTAAGCTGTCGAAGGTCTAAAATGGCCCTAAATCCCTCATCCTTTTTGGGGACTACAAAATATCTTGAATAAAATCCCATGTTTAGTTCTGAATGAGGCACTTTTTCTATAGCTCCTTTCAAGAGGAGTTTTTCAATTTCAGAAAGTAGTTGTGTCTTGTAAGAGGTGCCCCTTAGGGGTGGGGAAGGGGTGGTGGTGGGTGGTGGGGGAAGAGTGGAATTGTATGGCATAACCATATCTTATTATTTCCCTGACCCATCTGTCATGGGTGATGGATGCCCATTGATTATAAAAGGGCAGGAGATGGTTATGAAAAGAGAGGCGATCCTCTTCCTTTCTCTTGATCTGGGTCTGGCTAAAAACGATTCTTAGGGGGTTGGCCAGAGAAACAATTTGAAGATTGCCTCCCTTTTCCCCTCTGTTCATTGAATCTCTTTCTGAGCTGTAAGAAAGAAGGTTGAGATTCCTGTTATTGCGAGGAGAAGCATCTAGCAGTCTGGTATGGTTAGGGAGAGCACTGTTTAGAGGGACAGGAGTAGGAGTCAGGCACTGAATAGTATTTTTTTTGGTCACTGCTCTGATCACGCCTACTGACCTAGCAGTCTGACTTGTTTCCTTTATCTTTTTCAGAGTGTCATCTGTAGATGATGCAAACAGACCCTCAGAATCAAAAGGTAAGTCTTCTATTCTAGTTTTATTTTCTGGTGTTAATGCCGTAGATTTAAGCCAGGCATGTTTCCTAAGTGTTATGGCCGAGGCAATTCCTCTAATATTACAATCAGCAATATGCATGTTAGCAAATAGCTAGAATTGAGATATCTGCATTCCCTCTTTTTGTATGGCAGCAATCTGATTATGATCCGTGGTCTTGCTAAGTTGAGACCAGAGCCAATGTTGGTAACCGCACATGGATGAAGCATAATTAGAAGCCCTGAGACAGTTTCAGAAGAAAAAATCTTTCATCCTAAGACATCCAAATGCCTCCCTTCTCTGTCTGATGAGGATGTTTGAATGCCCTCTGCCCTCGTTTTGTGCGAGGCTGCTGCTATGACATGGGAGTTAGGAGGGGAGTGCTTATAAAAGATATTTGCCTCCTCTTTGGGAATAGCATAGAGGGAGTTTGCGAGTTTATTTTATGGGAACTGCAGACGATGGTCTAGCCCACACAGAGGTGGATGGTTCCATTAGTTGCTCAAACGCAGGGAACATAATATGGCCTGAGTCTCCACTGCCTAGAATACCAAAGACTGGCCCAGATTGCGTTTTCTTGACCACTTTAGTGGGGAGTTTGGTTAAGGCTGAAACCAGTCTTCGTAACATGGCTTGAAAGGCTTTCGTGTCCTCAGTAGCAAACACCAGGTTAGGTTCTGATACAGTGTCAGCTGGAGGAGGTGAGATGGTTTCCTCCTCCTCCTGTATAGGTGAAGAGGAAGGAGATGCAGACCTTCCTGTTGAGGCCCCCCTTATTGATGCAGCTTGAGTTAAGACTGGCTGGTCAGGAACAGGGTTTCCCACAAGAGAGCTTAGGAAGTTGGCTCCCAGCGGTTGTGTCTGGTACCGATGGTTGGAGCGGGTCAGACCACTGAAGGTGCCATTGGGTCCCCTATGATTGGAATGGTTGGAACGGGTGGCACAAAAGGGGGAGGTACCACTGGGTCCATACCGATGATGGGTCCGGTACCAACTGTATAGTATCGGAGGTACTGAGACTGTAGCTGTTGGCAGTACGCGTGGGGGGAGGGGGGGCGCAGAGGGGCATATCTACTTGATTGCAGGCCAGCGGTACTCCTATTGGTGGGGAGACTGAAGAACTCCAGAGTGTCAAAATGCCTTCTAGAGGGATATGGCAGGGATCTGCTCCTGGAGTGAGATCGGTACCGATGGGGATACTGAGGTCCCTTAAGAGTAACCATGGTACCGACCATATCGTGAACCCTCATATCTGGGCGGGGAATAGCAGGAACAGGGAAAGAGTTCTTTGATCCCTGTGGTGTTGGGGGCTTCTGCCCTGTTGCCTGCTCGGGGACGTGTCCCTATCTGCTAGGCCTTTCTTGGTACTGATGTGGGGACATACGTCTAGGGGGAGACCTGGATCTAGTTTGCCGGTACCACCAGTACTCTGATGAGAATGAGAATGGGAGTCTCTGTGACAATCCCAAAGAGGGCGTTGTGGTTCCAACCCTTCCCTTGTAATAGCTGGATTACTACAACGCGCTCTACGTGGGACTGCCCCTGGTGACGGTTCGGAAGCTGCAACTGGTGCAGAATGCGGCAGCCCATCTTCTGACAGGGACGGGCCAGAGGGAGCACATAACACCAGTGCTCCAAGCTCTGCACTGGTTGACTACAGCATTCCGAGCCCGATTCAAGGTGCTGGTTTAAACCTTTAAAGCCCTACATGGCTTGGGTCCCTCCTATCTGAGAGACCACCTCACTCCTCGGGTCCTGGGGTGATCTTTGTGGTCCGCCGGAGGTGCCTTCTTGGAGGTCCCCTGGGTTAGCCAGGGGCCCACAATGGAGAGGGCATTCTCAGTGGTCACAGCGTGGCTGTGGAACGTCCTCCCGGAGGAAGCTCAACTGGCCCCGAGTCTGCTGGCCTTCTGCCAGGCCTGTAAGACCTGGCTGTTCATCCAGGCCTTCGGGGAAGGGAGTGGGTAGAGGTGGGGGAGATGGGTAGTGGGCAGAGGGCTGGGTGGGTTAGAGTATGGTTTATTTTAATCTGGGGGTTTTAGGTTGTTTTATTTGTACTTTAGTTTAATTGTACTTTAGTTATGTGTTTTTAAAATGTTGTTAGCCGCCCCAAGATGCTTGTGGCAGGAGGGGGTGGCATATAAATTTTAATAATAATAATAATAATAATAATAATAATCCTGGGCATGGTTGGTACCAGATCGATTGTCTGAGTTCCAGAGACTGTTGGTAGGTCCATCTGTACCAGAGGAGGTGGAGTTTGTTCAGTCTCTGAAAGAGTAGTCGCCACCTCTAGATTGCGATAGGGGGTCAGAGGATCTCGTCGACCCTCCATACTCGGCTTCTTATTCTTATTCTCCTCTAGTGGATGCTTTGAACTGCGTTCCTTAGGGTGAGAATCGCTCTTATTCGCTTTGGAGAAGGATGCTCCCATGTGTGCAGATGGCTGTATAGTGCCTGTATGCTCTGGCCTAGCCAGAAGCTGTGTAGCTGTACCATTGGGTCCGGCGGTACCAGTGAGGACCAGTGGTTCCGTCTCTGAAGATCTGACTGGTAAAGAGGAGGTAGGATCCATAGCCGGAGAGGTTTTTTGCCTGGTGGAGAGCCTGAGAGGCCCTTCTTCACCACCTTGAAGTGCCTTTTTGGTCATAATGTCCTGGAGCCTAAGAGCTCTGACCCTTCGTGATCTTGTGGACAGAGCCGCACACACCTTACACGTTCATGTATTATGGGTTTCCCCAAGGCAGGCTAAGCATTCAGAATGCTGATCACTGACCAAGAGTGTTGCCGGGCAGGAGCGGCAGCGTTTAAACCCTGCTTGCTTTGGCATTCCGTCTCATCCAAGTAGGGATCAGACAGAGCCCGGAGGACGAGCCCCGTGGACTAAAGACACTGGCACTCAAAAGTTTTTGTAGTTGTAGTTCTAGATTTCTATTAGTTTATTTATTTATTTTACTGACAAACAACGCTGACAAGCGTTGAAGATCTTCCCAACGCGACGTGGTTGGAAGGAACTGAGGTGGTGAGGGCTCCTCCCCCTATTTATGGAATCCTGTTCTCGCACAATCATGGCCCCGTGCTTTTGATGGGATGGGAGGGGGGATGGAGGGTTGGAGCCCTCATAATGTTTTAGATCTTTCCAGGTATTCTGCCTGGAAACTGCTGACATCAAGGTCTCTCGATGCCCTGCAGAGCAGGAAGCAACCCCAAGAGTGAGAATCGCAGAGATCCTCAAAGAAGAACCCTTCATTTTTTATGTTCAGTTCAACATAACATTCCCCTCAGAGGCTGGGGCTCCCTTTTCTGGGTTCATATGTTGTTGTTTCTAGTCTAAACCTGGGTCCCAAATGAAGAGGGCTCCCTTCTGAATTGCCACAGACCCCACAGACGAAAGCTCTCTGCATTTGAGGGTCTATGGACCCATACGTTATGTCGATGCTTCTCTTACTCATGTTGTCATTTCAACTTTATTCATGGATCCCATGTATTGGGGACCCCTGGAGACCCCCTCTAACTCCTGGGGTCTTGTGCCGTCACGCAGTTTGCCCTATTCTGGATCCAGCCCTGACACCCACTCAGCAGTCAGATAGGAATCCAGACTAGCACTTACTTGAGCGTGGGACTCAGCAGCCAGTGTGCCCAGACAGCAATGTGCTCTGTGTGGGGTTGCCCTTCATGTCTGTTCAGCTGCAGAATGCAGTGACTCAGCTTCTTACAGAGCAATAAATACAATTAAAATAACACAGGTAACCTCTGTACTGTAGCATGGCTTATCTAGCATAATGAGTATTCAATCTATGTTTCGTAAGTGCTGTGCCAATGAACTCCTTTAATTACTTTAATGCCCTGCCAAGGAAATGTTTTTTTAAAAAATCACAAAGGCAGCCCATACAAAGATGTACTGCTAACAGCAGAACTTCAATTCTTTTTTGAAAAATTTAAGAGTCTGTAGAGTTCACTTATCTTTATTTTAGGCATGGCTCTAAAGTAGAAGTGGGCAAATGGCGGCTCAGGAGCCGCCCGTGCAGCAGCTCTCGCCAGAAGCAGCTACCTGGGGGGGTGTCCATGAAGCTCCTTCAGGAACAAGTGATGCACCATTTCAACTGTCAGAGCCTCATGGAGCTGTGGGAGCAGAGCGAACATGCCCTTTGCCGTTACTGCTGCTGTGCTAACCCACCAGACATACTGGGAGCCAGAGATGGTGGGATTTGTGGGAATCCGCGCTGTCCCATCCCTAGAATTGGGAGAAGCCATGACAGATGTAATACAGCTTGTGGCTCTTGGCAATAAGAAATTTTTGGTATGTGGCACTTGAGAATTTTACCCACACCTGTTCTATAGCCTTCAAAAGCAGCTAAACTAAATTTATTTCTTTTGGAATGCAGTGAGTTTTCTATCTTTTTATTTTTCATTATTGCCATCTTTCATCTGGATGGCACACCCCAAAAGCATAGGGAATACTGGTTAACATCCTTGTTCAGAATGGAGAACATTTATCAAAAGTTTTGTTTTCATCAATCCTTTCCACAGCATTTTTTGCTCAAGGCACACCAACTAGACTAGCAACCAACATAGAGGGAAAGCCGTATGTCCACTCCAATCTGTCATTGAACATTTGCCCCCATAATTGTTTTCTGCCCTGGACAATTGTGTTAGAATCCATAGTAGAAGTAGTTAATCCGTTCCTAAAACTTTACTTTGTAGTAACACAACAAAACCTCTAATTGCTTTATGTAATATGCACAAAAGTGTTTCCAGAAAATTTTTAGGGAGTCATCACGTGATGGATTATTTGTTAACATTTCCTTCCCAGGTGATGTGCGACTTATTTCAAATTAAACAATTCCAAAACATGTTCACTTGCATGTGGCTAATGTCACTGGTTTATGTCATTTAGGTTCACACCCAGTATTACTCTGCAAAATGCACAGCTGCTCCAAATTGTCATTTACATTGTATAGGTGCAATCTTCATCCATTAAAGTCAGTGGGAGTTTTACCATTGGCTTTAATGGGTTCAGGACTGCAGTCTGTATGTTTACACAAGATAAAATTCTCAAAAGCACCTATGTGGCAGGTTTGGGGGAATTGCATTTACACTAAAAGTCAGTGGGCCCTATGTCACACAAGCACTCTTGAAAATTTTGCCCATAGTTCTTTTAAAAGTCATCTGCAATAACAGCTTGTTCTTTATTTATTATTTTGATAGTTTTCTATAGAGAGGATAGGTATTTTCCCCCTAAAGTATTTTTTTCTGGTTGGTTTTTAGATTAGAAATATCAGGACCATCAGGTTTTATTTTCATTGTTTTTGCTGATGACATTTTGGCTGGCTGGGCCTGGCTCAGTGCCCAGTCAGCAAAAGGCACTCAGCCAGGCGGACAATTTCAAAGGCATCACTGGGTGTTCTGTGGTCAACATCTGCCATTAAACACATGAGAGATTCCTAGTGAATCATTTTCTCTCCTGTATTATTATTAGAGGAAATTGTTATTCTGATTGACTTAAAATGAACTGACATCTGCAGATCAAAGAAAAAATTTCTTTGTAACATCTTTTAATGTTCAGCATGTGTTGTCACCTAACGCTCTCCAATATCTGTGCCTGTTAGTAGTTCATTGTGCATCTCTGAACTCCGTCCAAATTCGTGCTCTACAGTCTTTTGGGGTCGGCTTATTAAACTTTAACATAATTAATATTTTAATCCTTTCCAGACCATTTCCTGGTTCTGCACGGAGTATTTGGGGGCAATAATCAAGAGAGATGGTTAGCTGTGAATTTCTCGGTGCTTACAAAGGATGCAGGATTGTCTGTTTTCCCAGGGTTATGAAATAACAGCAGTGCAAGTTTTTCCTCACTGCTTTCTTTTTTAAAAAAATATTTTCAATGAAAGAACCAAAAATACAACATACTAATTATCAATGCTAACGTATGAAAATACATCCAATCAGGTGTACTTATAGAAATACTTACATCTACAAGGTTCATTTAAGCCATGCCCCTTTTCATACCAGAGTCCTGTACAAACTTAATTTTTTTTTAAATTATAAATTTATAAATTTATTTTTAAACTTGATCTTTCAGGCTTATTGGCAGGGAATGATTCTTTTCCAGCAAATTCCAAAAATTTCCACCAGCTTTCCAGATAACTCTCTTTCTTCCTTCTTTCCTGTAGAACACTTCCTTGATGTGTTTGTTTTTCCATCCCTAACACTTTCAATGCTTTTTGGAGAGAGTCATTGATTTTTGGGGTGTCAAAATTTCTGGGGTGCTCAGCCAGAAATCCAGCTCCATGCAATGGTAAATTCTTGCAGCTACTAAAGTAAGTGATCATCTTCCTATAACTCTATAGAACATAAATCTCTCAGGGAGATTCAGAAAAATAACTAAAGGGCTATGCAATAATTCACATCCTGCTATCCCCTTTCCTTTTCTCAAAAGCCATTAATTTTGGGACATGAAATCCATCCTTTTGACCACACTCTTCCTCAATGCTTTTGTGCCTCAAGTAGTCTGACCTAGAGGGAAAACCTCGCAAATAAAAAGATATTTTAGGCCCTTTTTACACGGGTGGCACCCATGCATGAACACCCAGAAATCTGGATGTTCATATGTGGGTGAGTCTTGTGTAAACCCTGCCGTGGTTGGGTAGGGTGTGTGCGTGCACACACGCTCATCTACCTGCACCCATCCCCCACGCACGGAGCAACCAGCGCAAATGGTGGTTACTCCGTGTGTACTGTTGGGTGGGACGTGGGTGTAGATGGGTGTTTGACCATCTACACCCTCTCCCCATCCACCGTACATGGACTGTGGCGCACACCGACCCCACCCCACGCTGCGGCCCATGTAAAAAGGGCCTTAGTCTCCACTCCCAATCAGTTCCTTATTTCTCTCTGCTGAGATTGCCAGCACAAGCACCTGCTGTTCTAGGGAATTTCTGATGTTAATACCTGTAGGGCGGGAGTTCAGTTTATTTATTTTATTTATTTATTTATATTTATTAGCCGCCCCACTCATGAATACGGCATCTCGGGGCAGCATACAATAACAAAAGATACATAAAAATACAATACAAATACTAAAAAAGCAACAATATATAAAAAATATCTTAAAACCCAAATTTACCCCCAACTACCCCACCCTCCCCTCTAAAGGCCTGGGCGAATAGCCAGGTCTTGCAGGCTTGGCAAAAAGCCACCAGACCTGGGGCCAGGCAGGCTTCCTCCAGAAGGGAGTTCCAAAGTCGCGGCCCGGACACCGAGAATGCCCTCTCCATTGTAGCGCCCCATTTTACACAGGGGACCTCCAGAAAGGCGCCCCTGGTGGACCGGAGGGATCACTCTGAGGCGCGGAGGGTGAGGCGGTCCCTGAGGTATGATGGGCCCAGACCGTGCAGGGCTTTATAGACCAACACTAACACCTTGAATCTGGCTCGGTATGCTATGAGCAGCCAGTGCAGAGTACGGAGCACAGGTGTTATGTGCTCCCGTTGCCCCGTCCGTGCAAAGAGATGGGCTGCCGCATTCTGCACTAGCTGCAGCCTCCAGACCAGTGTCAAGGGAAGCCCCATGTAGAACACATTGCAGTAGTCTAGCCTTGAGGTGATGAAGGCGTAGGTGAGGGTACCCAGATCGGGTCCTGAAATGTACGGACACAGCCTCTGCACTAGATACAACTGGCGGAAGGCGGCTTTAAGCCACCGCCGCCACCTGTCAATCCAAATGGAGGTCTGAGTCCAAAAGCACTCCCAGAGTCCGAACCTGCTGGGCCACAGGAGGGCGGACCCACCCCCCCACAAGGGGAGCCAGCACCTCCCTCACCCTGTCCACCACGATCACCTCTGTCTGTCGGGCTTGAGCTTCAGTCTGCTCTGCCACATCCAATCCGCCACAGCCTCCAGACACTGGGAAAGTAACGAGACAGCAGGACCTGGGTCAGTTGAAAGGAGAGGTACAGCTGAGTATCATCAGCATATTGGTGACATCGCACCCCGAACCTTCTCACGATCTCCCCCAAGGGCTGCATATACACATTAAATAATAATGGAGACAGGATCGAACCCTGTGGAACACCATTGGTCAAGGCCCAGGGGCTTGATGTTTCAGCCCCTAGCACCACCCGCTGGCTTCTCCCCGAGAGGAATGAGTGGAACCATCCAAGGACAGTCCCGTCCAGGCCGCCCAGGTCTCGCAGCCGTCTCAGCAACAGCCCATGGTCCACTGTGTCAAAAGCGGCTGAGAGATCTAGCAGGATCAGAAATGTTTAACATCCTGTGTCCATCTCCCGGTGGAGATTGTCCACTAAGGTCACCAACGCCATCTCAGTACCATAGCTGGGACAGAACCCAGACTGAAAAGGGTCCAGGAAACGGATGTTATCCAGACGCGCCTGCAGCTGTATCGCCACCACCCGGTCAATAATCTTCCCTAAAAAGGGAAGATTAGAGATGGGTCGGTAGCTGGCGAGTGTGTCTACATCCAAAGATGGTTTCTTCAGCAGGGGGCGCACCACAGCCTCCTTGAGACTGGGTGACAATCTCCCCTGCCGAAGGGACGCGTTGACTACCCTCGCAAGCATCATCCCCAAAGTCTCCCTGGAGGCTTTCACCAACCAGGATGGGCACGGATCTAATTCGCAACTGGTGGCTCTAACAGACCCCAAGACATCCACCACATTGGCTGGCGTCACTTCCTGAAACTCATCCCAGGAAGATAAACCAGACGGTACCTCTGTAACCTCGCGCTACTCACCTACTGCCTCCAATCCGGTGTCAAAGTTACTCTGGATCTGAGCGATCCAGAGACTAACAAGCTCATTTCCTCTGAACTACCAAACCACCAAGAATTGTTATCATTTTAAGTCATTGTTATTCTGGGCTGAACTCAAAATGGCAATGCAGAAGTGAGAATGCTTTTGAGAATTTTATTTTGTGTAAAAAATTACTGCAATCCCTATACCCGTCTATCCCTTAAATCTTTCAATGCCTAAGTTGCCCTCAGTTACCTGAACTGGATTGTTTTTCAAGTACACTAGTAATTCGATGCAATATTCAATATGCTGTATCTATGCTTAACTATGGGTGAAAACAGACATGATGCTAACCACCCTTTAACCACCCTGGGTGGTTATTTATGCATGTTGCAAGGCTGTATTGGAGCCCTATGCAGCCCTGCAGCATGCATAAATGAGCACCAAGTATGGTTAAAGGGTGTTTAGTGTCATGTCTGTTTTCACCCTATGAAAGAGGTTCCCTATGTGACCCTCAACAATTGCCATTCTCTTCTACAATTTCATCGCAGCACTCACATAATAAACCAGTCACATGCCTGAAATGATACAGAAGCAATATTATATTGCCTAAGATATTGGCGATCTACCACAGAATCACATTCTTTGGTGGTTTAGTGGAATATGTTTTGAGCGAAAGAATAATTCCTGGAAAACTGGAATTTTTGTACAGGTTGGCATGGGTCAGATAGTGTCTACTGGGTCAAATAAATAGTGGTTTCTCTTCAGAAGGGAAATAAAAATTCTTACCTTTTTCTTTTGATCATTTTTGACATACTCAACACCTATGGCTTTTGTCCCTTGAAACAAAATTTTTGTTACAAATGTTCTGTCTTCTGCTGACAAGTTTGGGCGTGATATGACAGAGTGAAGGTAAGCACTGGCTGTGCTCCATCTTTGACCTACAAAATACAGAGTTTTATTTAACATCTACTAGCATCAAAATATTCCACAATGCTTCTTCAAGTTACTCTCTGAGCTTCTATAGAAATTAGATTTTGGTGTCTTATCTCCTGTTCAGATAAAACATGAAAAACACTTAAGTATTAAAGTAGCCAATGCAAAGAGATAATAGAAATTATAGCAGTGCTTGATTGTTTCTTTCCTGTCTAATCCAAGACTCCCCTTTCCAGATTCACACATGTATTAGTCCTAACGTCGTACTCCAACTTGCACTAAAATCAATAGAAAAGCCCCTATTAATTTAAATTGGAGCTGATCTGGATCCTTTGATACCATCACAACAAACTTTTTTATAAGTAAACATCATTGGTAGATTAGATGCATATTCACCAAACAGAATTCTTTAAGGTGCTTACCTTTGTGTACTGTCATATCCATCCATCCGACACCTTCTTGCTGGTAACCATTCATGTCATCTGTGAAAGGATATCCAGCTTGCTGGGCTGCATCCAGGAATGCCTGATGAAGCGGATTGTTTGTCTTTCCCCTTGAGACGTGCAATGGTCCATCCCCACCTCTGTATGGGTTAGGACCCAGTTCATGAGCCTCAGCTTTCCTAAAATAAGGCAAGCAAAATTCATACCCCCATCCCACAGCCCCTTCTCTGCTCCACCTGTTATAGTCTTCTGCATGCCCACGAATGTACACCATAGCATTGAGAGATGAGGAGCCACCCCACACTCTACCCCTAGGCCAGTACAAAACTCGATTGTCCATGTGTTTTTGTGGTGTTGTGTAGTAATACCAATTATATTTCTCATCGCAAAGGTTATAGGTTAATGCAGCAGGCATATGAATCTTCCACATTAATCTTTTACTACCAAAGAAAGTATCTTTGGGGCCTGCTTCCAAAAGTAATACAGTACTGAGAGGATCTTCGGTCAACCGGTTGGCTAGCACACATCCTGCAGATCCAGCCCCAACAATGATATAATTATAAGAGTCTGCTTTTTCAGAACTAAGTTGAGAGAACGTACGTGAGGTTTTTAACTTTTGTCCACTGTAGGCTAGCAAACTTTTCAGTAGGGGCCTTTTCATTAAAAATCCTGTTACTCTGTGAGTTTGACTGGCAAAAGGCCAACAGTAATTCTGAAATCCTTTGATTAAACGAGACATGCTTTTTTATGTGTCTTCGGGGTTTTGCTCTGAACTTCTTGCTTCACAGAATGCAGCAAATGTTTTGCCCTAAAACAGAGAAAAAAAATCTCCTAAATAAAATGTATTACAATGTGTGTAGACAATTAAAAAGGAACATATACCAAGTGGGTCAAAGTTTCAGCATTAATTTTGAGAGGGGGGGCACCCCCCAGCCATGGCACTCAGAGTGCTTCACATAGAACTAAGTAACACAACTTTTAATCCTCACAACAACCCTATGAGGCAGGTTAGGCTGAGAGAATATTGTGACTGGCCCAGGTCACCCAGGAAGTTTCCGGCTAAGGTGAAACTTGAACCAGGACCCCTATCTCCCAGGCCAGGTACTGCACACCTAGCCACTACACAAGGGGTGCTCAACTTGACTTGTGCCGAGGGCTGGAAAATTTGGTTTGGACCCAACTCTGAGCCGCATGTGACCCCGTCCCCAATTTGCATAACCCCACCCCTTTGCTACCAGCAGAAGCAGTAGTGAGGGGCTGCTCCCTCTGGCAGCGAAGAGCTGGAGATGCAGGCAGTGGCAGAAGGGGCAGTGAGGGGCTCAGGTGGATACATCAGTGGCAGCAGGAAGCTGGAGCCAGGGAGGAGGAAGGAGTGATCCAGCCAGGACCTTGAATACCCTGCTGCCGGGAGGAAGGAGGGTTTCGCGCCAGTGCGGGGGCTGGAGGAAAGGTGATTGCCAGAGCAGGTGGAGGCATGGCCGGCCGCACGAAAGGTCCTTGTGGGATGCATGCGGTCCTCGGGCCATACTTTGTGCAACCTTGCACTACACCATAGCACAAGCAATGTACTTGGTGCTGTACAACCATAAGTAGAGACAGGTCTCTGACCCCGAGGGGCTTCCAATCTAGAAAAGACAAGGGAAGGAGGCCAAGGGACTGGGGAACACACTGGGATACATTCATGAAGTTGAGAAGTCACTAGGATAGCCATATATGCAAATTTTAGAGGACACTTAAGAGAAACACAGTTTTCAGGGCTGCACTGGAGCCAATGCAGCCCTGCAACCTGTGTATCTCATAAGTGTCCTCTAAAATATGCATATATGGCCATCCTAGAAGTCACAGGTGCATGTGCTTAACTTAATTACAGGGGAGAAGGAACGTTGAGCAAAAAGGAGAATTTTGGTGAGCAGTCGGGGGGTGGGGTGGCGAGGGATTTGAAGACTGGGAGGAGGAAACAGAACAAATGTTCCACCCAGGTCGGCTTGCGTCGGGTATTAGAGGCCTTTGGTACCATCTGCAAAAAAGAGGAGCTGTGTATCAACTATAGGAAAGTGAAAGTGGTGGTTTTTCAGAACCCCCAAGATGGTTGGATGGTGTCAAATTGAACAGGTAAAATCCTTCACCTATTTAGGTATTGTTTTTGCTGAAAATGGTACTTGGATGATATACCTAGAGTCTGCTAAATTGAAAGCCTCCTGTTCAGCACATGGCATTTTGATAATGACCAGAAATAGGACTGGCAATATGGTTCTTCCAGCTCTTAAGATATTTTCAACTGGTGTCTCAGCTCAGTTATGCTATGGGGTTTAATACTAGCATTCTGGAGATCCCCCAAAACAATTTCTTATGTTTGTTACTGGGGGTCACTCCATCTACTCCAGTGTCCAATTTAAGAGCTGGGGTAGGGGCATTGCCAGTCAGGTTTCATACTGATTGTGCTATATGCTCCTTCTACCACAAATTATATTGGGGCTTGGAAATGAATTTGGCAAAGAGATATTTCATAGGCATGCGTAGGCATAATTCCTAGAGGCTTCTCTGTGATCAATTTTTAACCTCTTTGAATTTTGGTTCTCTTCTTCACTCAACACCATCAAAGGAAAGGTTTCATAGTAAAATTAAGGAGGAACTTGCTGCTTGGTAAAGGAACGGGGATCTGTTGGAGATTGGGTCCATGAGATCTTCCCCCTTGCTAGGTCTGTATAAGCATTCCCATAATTTTGAGCCATATTTGACTGACTTCCCATCTCCTGCACTGAGGACTGCCTTTACAGCAGCAAGATTTCAAACCTTACATACACAATTTCTACTCGGTCGTTATAACAGGGTCCCTAGAGAGGACCAGATTTGCATTTGTGATACTGGAAAGATTGAAGTTCTCTATCATTACATGCTTCGTTGCCCCATTTATGCGACTCCACGTGCACGCTATATCTTGAGTTTGTTACGTGGAATCGCAGAATCCAATGGTATGGTTAAAATTGCCTTTTTGTTAGCACATGAGGACAAATATATAACTTTTCAGGTCGCCAGATTCTTTTGGGTGGCAAAAAACTCAGTTAGTTTTAGTGATAAGAAATAGATTGGGATTGAATCCATGTTGTTTTATCCTGTACATGCCTGAACAGTGTGTATTTAAAGTTATGTAAATAATTTTTGCACTTGCTCTATTCATAACAGTATGTTGGGGTTGGGTTGGGTATTGTTATAACCTTGTTGGTTGATACAATAAACTTGATTGATTGGTATAAAATGCTCTACATTTAAGGCTACCAAACGTTTGGGAAGCTTAGCATATTGAACATCATTTAAAATGTGCATAATTTATTCTGCCTTCAGAGTATGGATTTTCTGCTTATAGAATTTGTGTTCCCTGGTGGTAGAATTTGGGGAAGAAATTGCAGAATACTTTGGATTGTGGATATATTGGTAAGACATTGTTGTGACTGTCTTTTGGGGGGGAATTATATTCAACAGTGAATACAAACAAAATAGAAGACACAGAAAATAGAGAGACAAACCACTAAACTAGTCTCATACTATGATCAAGAGCGTAGCTAGGTTGAAATCGGCCCATGTGTAAGAAATGAACTTGGAGGGCCACCCTCCAGTCTAGCGAGTCTGCTGCTCTGACTCCAGAGACACTCCTAACACCATGGCGCCTGTTCCTACTTCCGCTTGCTGAGCCTAAGCCCTGGAGGCTGTGGCTGTGCTGCCTGTCTTGTACTGCTGCCACTTACTCTGCCCTGTGCTGCCCGCTGGGCGGGTCCCATGTGCTACAGGCACATCTACTTCCACTCAGCTCAGTCTCCACCTGGCCGTGCTGCAATAGGACAGGATTTGTCCCATTAACCCACCCACCACAGCTTGGGCCCCAGAACAAATGACCCTCCTGGTCCCTATGATAGCAAATTAGCTATGCCCCTGACTATGATTGTAAACACACACCCATTTGATTCTCATGTGTCTCAGGCTGCCAGCCTGCCTTTTCCAGAGAACCTCCACAATTCTGCTTCCTCCCTAGGCTCTGGCTACTAAGCAGCAATATCTCAGACCCTTTTCATGTTTTCCTGCTTGCTCAGGTAGGCAGATGAAACCCCCCTCTTTTCAGAGAGCAATTCTGAGCTGCCTGCTCTCTCAGCTCACCGGCTGCAACTGCCACAGTTCCCTCCCTTGCCAACTGCCACACAATGAGTCACTAGATGGACCTTGGAAAGACGTGAGATCAGGAGTGAGAAATCCCTGGTCCACCATGGCTGGTTTTTATTTGCCCCTTTTCCAGTTCCTGGATCTGGCCTATGGATCTAGAAAGAATGAGTTTAATGGAAGGGAGCGGAGATGAGGGCATACACTCAAGCATAGGGGCATAGATCCACGATGTGGATGCCCCCTTTCGCCCTTCCCCCCCCCCCTTTCATTCCCACCTGAGCTTGTACTAACTTTCCAGATGGCCCATGGGAGGGAAAAGGTTCCCCACCCCTCCACTACGTGCTCCAAAGAGTTGCAAAACATTGCTGGAAGTATGACCCACATGTGAGGAAGGGACGTAGGAACCTTCCTGAACGAATCCTGCACAAGCTCCTAGTCTTCACCTATAAAGCTCTTCACAACCTTGCTCCCCCCTACCTCTCTGCACTTATTGTCCTCCATACTCCAGCCCGTGCACTTCGCTCCTCCTCTGTCCCTTCTCTCACCCTTCCACGCCTTCCCTGCTCCCCTAAGCGCCTTCGTCCCTTCTCACTTGCTGCCCCCCATGCCTGGAACTCCCTCCCTGTCCACATCCGCCTTGCCCCCTCCCTTCATACCTTCAAATCTCTCCACAGGTGGAGTGCAGGGAGAGGAGGCACCAGTGGGGGTTAGGACTAGGATGTATAGAATCCAAGGGCACTACACCCTTGGAGAGCTAAGTAACATTTAAAAAGAAAAAAAAGTTATAGCAATACAGTTCCCCTGATCTATATAACTCTAGATTTAATCCTAGTTAAGAGGAACGTTAAAT
Source organism: Sphenodon punctatus (assembly GCA_003113815.1). Taxonomy (NCBI): domain Eukaryota; kingdom Metazoa; phylum Chordata; class Lepidosauria; order Sphenodontia; family Sphenodontidae; genus Sphenodon; species Sphenodon punctatus. The sequence continues at coordinate 784,680 of QEPC01013994.1, forward strand.
AGGGAGATGCAGGTAGAAGTCCAGCAGCAGGGTAGGGTGTTTGTAGTGTTTTGCACCCAGTGTAACATGGATGATTGTCTTCCTCTTGGGGAGAGGTCATATGTGTGCAGTTGGTGCAAAGAGCTCCTGGCTCTCAGAGAAAGGGTGCAGTCTCTGGAGGCTAGAGTGTCTGAGCTGGGGAAGCTGAGGCAGAATGAAATGTTTATAGAGGAGACCTTCAGGAACATGGTAGAGCAATCCCACTTCCTCTCTTGTAGCCCCTGTGCTGTATTGGAGGATGAAGGTCTTGAGGAAGGAGGGAATCAAGCTAGTATGGTGGGAAATGATCCCGTAGCTGGGACCTGCCTATCAGTTGATGTCATATCCTTTCACACTGAGGATACTTCTCCTCCAGGGGAAGGGACTCCAAGTATCGGGAACATGATGGCTGTGGTAGTGGGTGATTCAAGCATTAGGAATATAGATAGTTGGGTTTGTGACACTCATGAGGATCACATGGTCAATTGCCTGACAGGTGCGAGGGTTGCGGACCGCACGCAATATCCAGACAGGATTTTAGCAAGTGCTGGGGATGAGTTCATTGTCAATGTTGGCACCAATGACACAGGAAGGTGTAGGAAGGAGGTTCTTCGGGCTAAATTTGGACTTCTAGGAAAGAGGTTTAAATCTAGAACTTGCAGGATAGCATTCTCTGAAATGCTATTGTGCTTTGCGCAGGACCCCAGAGGTAGACTGTACTTTGGAGTCTCAATGTGTGGATGAGACGATGGTGCAGGGAGGAGGGATTTAGATGTGTTGGGAACTGGGGAACCTTTGGGGGAAGAGAGAGCCTATTCCGGAAAGATGGGCTCCACCTTAATCCAAATGGAGCCAGACTGCTGGCACTAAAAATCAAAAAGGTGGTAGAGGAGTTTTTAAACTAAGAACTGGGGGAAAGCCAACAGTTGCTGTGAAGCACGTGGCTCAGACAGAGGCAACCCAAAGGGATGCCATCAATAGAAGTGATACAGTGCATTCCAGTAAAGAGGACAAGAAAGAATCAGAGAGAGAACAGGTGGGCATTAGTATGGAACAAACATCAAAACTACACAAACTATGCAATATCAAACCCCAGAATAATAAAAAGAATATGGTTACGTGTCTGTATACAAATGCTAAAGTCTAAAAAGTGAGATTGGAGAATTAGAATGTTTGGCACTAAATGAACATATACACATAATGGGAATCTTGGAGACCTGTAATACCAGGGTACAAAATATATTAAAAAAACCAGAGTAAATCAAGCTGGTGGTGGGGTGCTATATGTTAGAAGACAGCATTGAGTCAAGCAGGCTTAAAATTTTACAGAAATAAAAAATACTCTATGGAGTCTCTATGGATAGAAATTCCACGTGCAACACGGAAGTGTGTAACAGTGGGACTATACTATCGACTCCCTGACAGGACAGTGAAACTGACCTTGAAATGCTAACAGAAATTAGACAGGCTACTAAAGTTGGAAACACAGTCATAATGAGTGATTTTAATTATTCTAATAATGACTGAGTGAATTTCTAGATGCTGTTTTAGACTGCTTCTTGGAGCAGTTAGTTGTGGAACCTATGGGAGGAAGAGCTATTTTGGATCTAGTCTTAAATGGAGCACAGGACCTGGTGCAAGGGATAACAGTGGTAGAGCCGCTTGGTAATAGTGATTATAATATAATCAAAATTGACATAGCTATAATTTTATCTATTTATTTATCTTAAAATTTATATGCCACCCCTTCCTGCCTCAGGCATCTTGGGGCGGCTCACAACATCTTAAAAACATTTTAAAACGTTAAAATAAACAATTATGATTACAATTAAAAAAGCCAATATAAAACCCCATCCCCCCCCATCTCCCTCAGGAAAGGCCTGGCGGAACAGCCAGGTCTTATATTGTCTGCAGAAAGAGGGGAGGTGTGGGATTGACTAAAAAATCTACCACAGTAATATTTAACTTTAAAAAGCAGAAGTATGCAAAAATAAGGAAACTAGTTAGAGGGAAACTAAAAGGAGTAGCTGCTAGGCTTAAACAAGTACACGAGGCATAGAGAGTATTTAAAAACACTATCTTGGATTAAATGTAGTCCACAGATTTAAAAAGGTAGCAAGAGGACCAAATGTCTGCTAGTGTGGCTAAATGGAGGGGTGAAGGAGGCTATCAGAGCCAAAAAGGCATCCTTTAAAAAAAATAAAATGGAAAACTAGTCCTAATGAAGAAAATAGGAAAGAGCATAAGCATTGCCAAATTAGATGTAAAACATTAATAAGACAGGCCAAGAGAATTTGAGGAGCAACCTACTGCAAAAACTAGTAATAAAAACTTTCCCAAATATATCAGAAACATGAAGTCCGCTAGTCAGTTGGGCCATTAGATGACCAGGGGGTGAAAGAGGCACTCAGGGACATTTCAGAGAAGCTGAATGAATTATTTGCTTCAGTCTTCACTGCTGAGGATGTTGGGGAGAAACCCACGCCAGAGCAAGTTTTTGTAGGTGAAGAATTGGAAGAACGGTCACAAATAAGTGTGACTCTGGAGGAGGTTCTAGAGCAGGGATTCTCAACCTGGTGCTCAGGGCAATGAGTGGAAGTCCTCCCCACGCCAGCTCTCAGTAGTGCTCGGGAGTGTCCTTTGAAACAGTCCTCCTTTGGACTGAATTAAATTGAATTACAGATGGGAGACAATCTAGGCATATTTATGCAAACCATTCATGCAAATTATGCAGTGCTCCCAAATAGTAACTTGTCACTCTGGTGCTCGTGATTGGAAAAAGGTTGAGAACCGCTGTTCTAGGACAAGCTGATAAATTAATAGTAACAAATCACCAGGACCAGAGTTCTGAAGGAGTTCAAATATGAAGTTGCAGAAATATGGTAACTTGTAACGTATCGCTAAAAACTGCCACTGTACCAGAGGATTGGAGGGTAGCAAATGTAACATCAATATTTAAAAAGGGCTCCAGAGGTAATCCTGGAAACTACAGACGGTGAGCCTGATATCGGTGCTAGGCAAAATGGTGGAAACGGTTGTTAAGAACAGAATTACTGAGCATATTGATAAACATAGCATAATGGGGAAGAGTCAACATGGATTTAGGAAAGGGAAGTCATGCCTCACTAATTTATTGGGATTTTTGAGGGTGTAAATAATTTAATTTATTTATTTATTGCATTTGTACCCCACCCCTCCTGAACACAGCTCGGGGCGGCTTCCAACAATATAAAACAGTAATATAAGCAATTTAAAACAGATAAAAAATACACTATCAAATATTACATAAAAAGAGGCCCAGGATACATAAAACAATAAATAGGATAGGGGAGATAAAAAGACCCACTACTCCCTCCCCCCCTCCCCAAAGTCCTGGGCAAACAACCAGGCCTTGCACTTTTTCCGAAATATCAAAAGGCTTGGGGCCAGGCGAGCTTCCTCCGGCAGGGAGTTCCAAAGCTGCGGCCCGGCCACCGAGAATGCCCTCTCCATTGTGGCCCCTCGCTTAACACGGGGGACCTCCAAGAAGGCACCCCCGGCAGACCGAAGGAGCCGCTCTGGGGCGCAGAGGGCGAGGCAGTCTCTGAGGTATGAGGGGCCGAGACCGTGCAGGGCTTTGTAAATCAATACCAACACCTTGAACCTGGCTCGACACGCTATCGGCAACCAGTGCAGAGCTCGGAGCACAGGTGTTATGTGCTCCCGACGACCCGTCCCCGAAAGGAGGCGGGCCGCTGCATTCTGCACTAGCTGCAGCCTCCGAACCAGGCCCAAGGTAGAGCGCGTTGCAGTAGTCCAGCCTTGAGGTGACAAAGGCATGGATGAGGAAGGCCAGGTCCGGTCCGGAGACGAACAGACACAGCCTCCGCACCAGATACAACTGGCGAAAGACAGCCTTTGTGACTGCCTCCACCTGCCGCTCTAGGCAGAGCTCTGCGTCCAGCACCACCCCCAGACTCCGGACCTGTTGAGCTATGGGAGGGCGAACCCCACCAATAAGCATGTGGATGAGGTGGGCGGGTCAATATAGCGTATCTGGATTTTCAGGAGGCATTTGATAAAGTTCCTCATGAGAGACTCTGGAGGAAACAAAAGTCATGGTATAAGGAGAGTGTCCTGTATAAGAGGCAGTGGATCGACAACTGGTTAAAATGCAGGAAGAAAAGAGTAGGACTAATAGGGCAATCTTCGCAGTGGAAAGAAGTGGCAAATGGAGTGCCCCATGGATCTGTACTGGGTCCAGTGTTCTCTACTGTATTCATTAATGATTTGGAGAAGGGAGTAAAGAATAGGGTTATCAAATTTGCACATGACACAAAATTATTAAAGGTAGTTAAAGCCTGAGTGGACTGTGAAAAATTGTAGAATGATCTTGCAAGACTGGGTGAATAGGCATCTAAATGGCAGATGAAATTTAATGCGGACAAGTGCAAAGTAGGGGAAAATAACCCAAACTATATATAATGCTGGATTCTAAATTAGGAATTACCAGTCCAGAAAAGGATCTTGGGAGTCAGTGGGCACAATTCCAACCCCCTTGCATGCAGTGTATGCGTGGCTTCTGTGTGGGTTGCACGCTCCACAAAGTCTCCAGAATGGGCAGGGGCGTAGCTACCATTGGACAAACAGGGACATTCATCCTGGGGCCCGTACTGGCTGGGGGCCCAATATCCAAGGTAGTTAAGTCACCATTTCCCCCGCACCCTTTTTTCTTCTTAAAATTGCCATCTGAGCTGGCTGGGGGCCCTTCTCGCTGCTGTGTGGGCCCCTTCCCCCTCCCTGCCCATGGTTGCAACACTCTGTCTGACACAGTGTTGCAACCGTGGACAGGGAGGGACCCCATGCAGCAGTCTGTATCAGGCCAGGTCACATTCACAAGCCTTGCGGCTCAGCTCACCCCCCTGGCGCCATGTTGTGGAGGAGGAGTCCTCCCCACCAGTCCAGTCTGGGCAGGGCTGGCTCGAGGGAGACCCAACCCAAGCAGGAAGGTGCCCAGTGGCGGCTGGGCACCTTCCCACTCCGACACTCCCCACATTGAGCCAGCCCAGCTGCCCCGGCCTGCCCAAACCAGCCCCCGGCCTCCAGGGCTGGTCGGGTGGGCCAGGGCAGCAATGGCACTGCTGCTGCTGGCCATGCTCAGCCCCAGCATGCGGGCAGCAAGTCACAAGGGAAAGAGTGTACCATGGGACCAGCTCACCACCGGCCCAGAAGATGGATGGGCCCAGCAGCACGCCACCAGCAGCACGCCACAGACTCGGCAGAGAGCAAGTAAATCCCAAGCACCAGAAGCCCAGCATCCCTAGGCCAGCCGGCGGCTTCACCACTGGCAGGAAAGAAAAGAGGAGGGGGACCCATGAACATTTCTTGCCCCTGGGCCCATCCCAAGCTAGCTACACCTCTGGTAATGGGGGTGTACGCAGGTTGTGCGTGCGTGACGAACGTGGCACACATGGTGCGCACAGGGCTTCGGATCAGCCCTATTATGGACAATACATTGAAATCCTCAGCTCAGTGTGTGGCGGCAGTCAAAAAAGCAAACTGTGTTAGGAATCATTCAGAAAGGGATAGAGAATAAAACTGAAAATATTGTAATGCCTCAATATGAATCTATGGTACGATCACACCTGGAGTATTGTGTGCAGTTCTGGTCGCCCCATCTCAAAAAAGACATAGTAGAACTAGAAAAGGTACAGAGAAGGGCAACAAAAATGATCAAGGGTATGGAATGGCTCCTATATGAAGAGAGGCTTGATAGGTTGGGGCTCTTCAGCTTGGAGAGGAGACGACTGAGAAGGGATATTATAGAACACATAAAATAGGGAGTGGTTATTTACCCCCTCTAACAGTACTAGAACAAGGGGACACTCCATGAAATTAACTGGTAGCAGATTTAAAAGGAAGTATGCTTTCACTCAGTGCACAATTAACTTGTGGAATTTACTGCCAGAGAAAATTGTCAAGGCTGGTAGTGTAGCTAGTTTTAAAAGGGGTTTGAATAAGTTCTTGGGGGATAAGTCCATTAATGGCTATTAGCCAAGTAAGGTTTTGGGATGTAACCTCTTACTATTGTGGGCTGGAACAACAGGGAATGGATTGCCCATTGTGACCTGTTGGGTACTTTTCCCAAGAGACCGAGATTGGTCGCTGCTGGAGACAGGACGTGGGGTTGATGAACCGTTGGTTTGACCTAGTACAGCACTATATTCTTATGTTTGGTGATCATCTCAGTTAAGGCATGCGAAGATGACATGGTTCTACTTGGGTAGCTTTCAGATGAACAGTGTAAACCAAAGTAGAATAGTTAAGACTTCAGTTTAATTAAATCAAAGTAACTACTTCAGTTTACATTGTTCATCTGAAATGACCAAAGTGAAGTAGTTACTTTGATTTAACTAAACCAAAGAACTTTGGCATATTTCTTTGTCAGAACGTAGCCACAGACAGTGCTAAACACCACCTCCATGGTTTTATCTTCTTATTTCTTCAGTTATGATATTGCATATACCTGTTCTTGTACAAGGTAAAGAAAAGAGCTCAAATCTCCTTATAGCTGCCTTACATTAAACAGCAGATACAGATGCTTCACATCTTTATTATCCTATTCTAAACATAAACACTACTACTTATTTTCTAGAGCTCTTGATGACCAGACACTCGATGACCTTGTTGATTTTTGGAACACCTTGTTAACTGAGTCCATCAACTGGATGGCTCCCAAGTGTCCACTCCCTAGGCATCGGCACCGCAGGCCTCCATAGCTTACTGAGGATCTGTGGCTGCTGACGCAAGAAGGATGACTGTTGGAGAGAGTAGCAATGGTGGCACTGTTTGTGTGCTGGCGCCAACAGATTGCGGCATAGAGACAGTTTGTAAGCCTATGCCATGGCTACGTGGGCAGCAAAGAAGGAGTTCTTTGCTGCCCTCATAGCATCAGCGATGTCTCATTCAGCTGAGCTTTTCCGGGTGTTGAGTGGGCTGGTCAGTCCAGCCTCCCTCCATCTGGAATTGGAACATTCCAGCGCCCATTGTGACATGTTTGTTGATTACTTCGCTGATAAAATCGTCTGGATTCATCACAACTTCGACGCTGCACTTATTACAATAGGAGAACCAGAGGTTATGGTTATGCCTTGCCTTGTCCGATTTTGTGGGGAAAGTTTCAGTGCATCTCGTCTGCTGATGCAGAGGAAGTTCTTGGGATGGTCAGAGGCACCTCTTTCGAACTGGACCCGTGCCTGTTCTGGCTGGTTAAGGCCAGCCAGGAAACGTTGGGGCCATTGCTGGCGAGGGTGGTCAGTGCCTCCCTTCAGGAGGGCAAGGTGCCGAGCTGCCTTAAAGAGGTGGTGGTGCAGCCCCTGCTCAAAAAACCATCTTTGGACGTTGACTCCCTCGCCAGTTATCCGCCTGTCTCTAACCTTCCCTTTTTAGGGAAGGTTATTGAATGGGTAGTGGCTCGGCAGCTGCAGGAGCATCTGGACCGACTCAGTTTTCTAGATCCCTGGTAGTCCGGCTTTCATCTGGGCCATGGCACTGAGACTGCACTTGTGGCTTTGGTCGACAACCTTTGTAATGAATTAAATCAGGGTTGCTTGACCCTGTTGATTCTATTAGATCTGTCGGCTGCTTTTGATACCATTGACCATGAGATGTGGGTGACTCGCCTGCAGGACCGTGCTGGGATGGGCAGGACTGTTCTTGAATGGTACCACTCGTTCCTAGCTGGAAGAACTCAGCAAGTGGTGCTCGGGACCATTTTTTATCTCCCCAACACCTCTCATGTGGAGTCCCACAGGGTTCCATTCTGTCTCCTCTCCTGTTCAAGGTGTATATGCAGCTGCTGAGTGAGGTCGTGAGGAGCTCTAGAGTTTGCTGTCATCAATATGCTGATGACACTCAACTCTATCTCTCTTTTTAATCCGACCCAACCCCGTAATCTCAGTGCTTACACAATGTTTGGCGGCTGTGGGGGACAGGATGAGGGCAAGTTGACCTGAGGTTGAATCCCAACAATACAGAGGTGATGCTAGTGGGGAAGGCGGTGGGTGTGGTGTCCCATCATTGATGGGGTTCGCCCCACCCCACTGGTTCCCCAGGTTCGAAGTCTGGGAGTGCTCCTTGATGCGCAGCTCTGTCTAGATGCTCAGGTTGGAGCTGTGGTGAGGAGCTCATTCTGCCAATTACATCTGGTGCGACTGCTTCGGCCATACGTCTCAGACTCCAACCTGGCCACTATCATCCATGCTTTCATCACCTCAAGACTGGACTATTGTAATGCACTCTATATGGGGCAGCCTATGGTGACGATTCAGAGACTGTGGTGGCCTGTCTCGAGCATATTACACCGGTGCTCCATTCTCTGCACTGGCTGCCTATGCGCTTCCGGGCCTGATTCAAGGTGCTGGTTCTTATCTATAAAGCCCTACACAGCTTGGGCCCCATATATCTGTCTGATCGCCTCACTCCCTGTGCTCTAGATCAGCCCCTGCAGTTGACCAGGAGCACCCTTCTTGAAGTCCCCCGGGTATCCTGGGGGGGAGCGACTAAGGAAAGGGCGTTCTTGGTGGCCATGCTGAGGCTGTGGAACTCCCTCCCGGCAGAGGCCCGGGTGGCCCTGGACCTTTCCTACTTTCAGTGTCAATGCAAGACCTGGCTGTTCCTCCAAGCCATGGGTGGGGAACCTCCGGCCCGTGGTCCACTTCCGGCCCATGAGGCTTGTTCCCATGGCCTGCCGACCTCGAAGGCCTTCCCCATTGTGGGCGGCCCATCACCTGGTTCGCTGTGGCCCAAATGGGGCTTTGGGGTCCGCACACAATGGGGAAGGCCTAATCAAACTTACCTGCCTGGAGCTATTGCTGGAGCCCGGCTGCGGCTGCTGTGAGGTCTGGAGGCAGAGCCCTGCGGGGCGGCGCTGCACCGTCGGGCTCTGCTGCTACCCGCACCCCAGCGCCGAGATGTCCCTCCAGGCGCTGGACCAGGGCACCTACACCCATGGACAGAACGTTGTCTCCAGCACCACTGAGTATGGGGCAGGGGCCAGCACCGAGCTGGGTGCAGGTGAGTCCAGAAGCGAGGCAACGCATGTGTGTGTGTATTCTGTGTGTGTGTGAATATTGTAATCGCTTTACTTATTTCATTGATTTTAATTTTTTACTTTTAATTATTTTTAAATTTTATTTATTTATTTAAAACTTATATCCCGCCCCTCCCGCCCTCAGGGCAGCCCGGAGCGGCGAACAGCACTCAATAAAAACAAAACAAACATTTTAAAATAATTTTAAAATACAATATGTGGGGAAACCCTAACCCCACCCCCACCCCTCGCCAAAAGCCTGACGGAACAGCCAGGTCTTACATACACGCCGAAACAGCAGGAGAGTGGGAGCCAAACGAGCCTCCACCGAGAGCGAATTCCACCGCACAGGGGTGGCCACCGAAAAAGATCTAACATCAGTGGTCACCCGCCTCGCCCAGGGAACCTCCAAAAAGGCTCCCATGGACTATCTCAAGGGTCGCACGGGCACATGGGGAGTGAGGCGGTCCCACAGATAAGCATTGATTACATTGTAATTTATTTTAATTGTTTTAAAATTGATTTTAATTGGTTTTGGCATGCAGCCCCAGCACGTTCGGCAATGCGGCCTCACAAAGGTTCTCCACCACTGCTCCAAGCTTTTGGCGAAGGAGATGGGTGACGGTAGGTTTTATTTTTATGGGGAGTGGTAAGGGTGGGGTATTTATTTGTTTTAGAATTTCTATGCTCTTGACACCCCTTCTTATCTCCTTTTTCCTTGGGGGGGGGGGATTTATTTATTTTATCATTTATTTTCTACCTTGCCCCTCTTGTTCCAAGCATCTCGCAGTGGCTTACAACATTAACACATAAAATGCATAAAACCAAATACATTAAAAGAGATGGTAAAAAAAACAAAACACCAGAGAATAACCACCCTCCCTCTACACCCCATCTCCCTCGCCAAAAGCCAGACGGATGTTTTCTCCCTTCTTCTCTTTTTCCCTTTTAGTTGTTTTATGTTTATGTTGTTTGTGTTTTATATGTGTATTTTATATTTTTACATAAAGTAAGCCGCCCTGAGCTGTCTTTGGCAGGAGGGGTGGGACAGTAAATATTTTAATAAATAAATAAATAAATAAATGTGCAGCCCAACCATTTCCTCAGAGTATCTGACAGTGCATAGAACGCTCAGCCAAATGAACACTGGAGCCCTAAGGAGTGTTTGTCGCCCAACTTTGTCAACATCCAAGGCCATTTTCCTAACAAACCCTTTTTCTCCATGTTCCCTTCAATGCAAGAACTGTGAAGCCATGGCTCCTTTGTATCATCACTAACCCCACAACGAATTGCTTTCTCCCACGGTTTAACTTCTGCTTTGTGACACTTTGTACCTGGCCTTCTCTTAGGCCCTTTTCAAACGGACGCCCCTCCCGCCTTGCCCACATGCAGAGATGGGACGGGTGGGCGTCCGTGCCAATGCTGCGGCCAGTGGGTGGGAGTGCATTCCACCTACCTCCACCCATCACCCACACACGGTGCGACAGGCGCCAATGCCAAATGCTCCGTGTGTGGAGATGGGTGAGGGTCCGTGGGAATGCACCTCCACGTGCCACCCCTCATCCCCCCGTGCCCATTAGAAAAGGACTTTAGTTACCCTCTATCAGAGACCGGGCCAGCTTCTTTTCAGGAAAAATGTACACAAATGTAAGTGCAAAAATATGGAACCTAAGTTCTTCAAACATCAAATGGAACTCACTTATTTTTTTAACATTCAAATTTTTAATGTCATTGATTAACTATAAGTGTCTGTTTATGGAAGCATTTTAAAGCTGTCTTTGGTTTTCCTAATAAACTACTTAGTGAAATGTTGCTGGTTCTAGTGGTTTCTAAAAAGATGGACTGTTCTTGTATCAAAGTTTGCCGAGAGAGACATAAGAAAATTACACTCACGGGTGAACCAGTAATGCCTATTTTATTCTCCTTTAACAAAGAAATCAATGAGAACAGTGTTATATTGGGCCGGATCCGCAACTGTTGCAAATGGGTGTAACTCCACTTGCTTCTTGGGAGTGGGTGCCTCCCTAACTCCAGCAGGCGTGCAAAGCAAGAGGCCATGCATTTCTGTCTCAATCACAAAATCAGAGCAAGCCGACTTTCCCCCATGGAAGCAGATACTCGATTCCTCCTGTGCTGGGCAACAGGGGGCTGGGGAGAGGCAATGATCGCAAACGCAGAGCCGGGCAGGACAGGGGCCGGGCTCGGACTCAGCGGAGAGAGAAACCCTATAGAGGGCGGGGAAATGACTTTTCCTATCTCGGCTTGGCCACTTGGGCTAGGGCAAGTGGAATTATGAAATGCTCCATGAGCCGCGGAGTGTGGACATTTCGTTCCCCACGAAGCGCCCAAGCAAGTAGCATTGTCTCTACCCGAGCCTGAGAGGATCGTCGCCGAGCCCACTTTCCCCTCCTCAAACCCCATTGCCCTGCACGTGAAGACAGGCAGGCTCGGACGGGAAACGAAGTTGAGGGAGCCCGAGACTCGCAGCAAGTTGGGAGCGCGCCTCCTGGGACGGCCCGATGGCCGGCGCGCATTCCCTCTGCCCCCCCACCACGCCCGTCCTGCAGCCTCGCTCCCCCTTCCCAGGCCCGCTCTCGTATCAGCTCAGCCCATGCGTCACTCACACACGGTGCAGCCCGCGGCGCTCCCTCAGCTCCCGGCAGCGGCTCCTCAGTGCACCCAGCCCCCAGACAGGAGACTTCTGGCCCCGTGCGCAGAACTTTGGGGCCCCGGGGGGAACCGGGTTCACTGCTCCTAACAGGCACTTGGACTGTCCATAGAAGAGCAGAGCAGGGAAAGGAAGGGGGCGGGCTCCTGAGGGGGCTGGACTGAACCCTGTACCCCCACGGCTAACTCGGGCATTTCACGGGCAAAGGGCCTTCTCAGAGAGAGGCTGCGGGGGAGGGGGGGAGGTGAGGGAGAGGTCATTGTAGAGGCAAATCACCTAACAGCGGCCTTCCTCCTGCGCTGTGATTTCTAACCACCTTTGCTGGGAAGTTGAGGTTTTACCTCTCTGCCACCCAGTTTGGGTAGTGTTTGTGCGCCTCCCTTCATTGTGTGGCCTCCCCCTGGCCAGAAACATATTATTAACTGGAGCCCTCCAGTCTTTCGGAGTTTCACAGGCCAGGCCAGGCCTGTTCTGTTCGTTTTCTTTTTACAAAAACCAATCAGATGAGCAAATCGAGTCTCTAGTCTGGGCTGGGCTACCTCTTAAATAGCCCGCAAGGCATGTCATTAACTTGCATTCCTATGTTATAGCAGAGATTGCTAATACAATAAAATACTACTCTTACATTTGTTTTGGTTGATGCCAGCCTCCTTTTGTTTGACTGTTCCATTTGGATATTGACATAAAGCATGCTGAATTATGAAATAAAGGTTATGACATACCATACGTGCAAAGGAACAAATCTCATGCTTGTATATGCAATGCATAGCATACAGCCTAAAGGAACCTAATACCTAGCTGGAGCCTGGAACCACTTTGTCTGGTTCTCGAATTTTTGTCGCTGTGACTCCATTTTGTATAATCCCATGAAACAGACATGCAAACTATAATAAATATCCATAGGGGCTGACTCCATCTAGGCTGCGAGACTCCATTTGGGGTCCCAGGAACACTCGACTTAAATTTATACCTTGTCTTACCTTAAGGCTCAGCATATGAAAAAACATGTAAGATCCCCTTAAAAGATCCACCCCAGCCCTCTAAACCCACTAATGTAATGCAAATAGGTTTCCATTTCTTATTTCTGATACATGCCCCCTTTCAGCTTGGTCTGTGTTAGGGACATTTTTCTTATCTCCACTAGCATTAGTGATTTTGGAAGCCACTGAATCTTTCTCCACTGGGATTTTTTTTAGCCAATTCTGCAGAAATACTTGCTTTCAGGTAGCACTTTTGGACAACTTAAAACACTGATTTTTTTATTTTATTTTTTTAAAATGAAGACTAGGTTTCCTGGAAATTTTCAGGAAATAAAAATGAGGGAAATGATGGATATTATTTTCATAACTTTCTTTTTATTCGAAATAATTAAAAAAACACCAAACAATGTATCCTGATTTACATTGGCATTTGACATATACCGCGTACACTCTCTTCATTTTAACCATCAAAGCTCAATAAAAAAAATAAAAAAAATCATAACAGTTTTCAAGCAAGTATCTAAATTGCAGGATTACACTCATCCCTTAAATATCAGTATAATTCAGGAAAGGAGATCAAATTTTGGTAAATTTCTGTCTCTTGTTTTGAAAGGTCTAACTATGTTAATTTCGCTATCTCTACTGTATGCTGTACCTGCAGCAAGCACTGCTCATAAGGGAGAGGTAGGGCCATTTTAATTTCCCTAAATTTATCCACCAAACACAGCATTTTACCATTTTCTTATTTTGCTCTTAGAGATTTACTAAAGGATATGTTCCAAAGTACCTTACTACTCGCACTCCCTCCAGCAGGCAGTCTTTATTGTTTGTTAGTTTCATGGACCACAGCTGCTGTCTGACCAGTGTATAACAGATTCTATAAGGCATTTTATATTGAACCTCAGTTTAATTACAGGCTATTACAAACTTCTCTGTCTAACTAAATATGTTTGTCCATTCTTCCCATTATGTCTTAACATTCAAGATATGTTCCCATCTTGCAGTTATTTTCAATTTTAGCTCTATTTGTAACCTTTCAAATTCTTAGAAATCTTTCCAGTAATTTCTTTCCCACTTGAAATTACTGCTTTTTCTGTTAAATAAAGTTCATTCCAGTTCAGTTTTTCAGATATGTTCTGGTTTAGAATCATAGAGTTGGAATGGACCTTAAGGATCAGTTAGTTAGGTCGTATGATGATGGACTTTGATGGAGAGCCTACAACTTAACCTCCCCGACTCCTCGTTCCCCTCACCTAACTCCTGCTGATACCCTCCATTCAGTACAATCTGTTACCTGAGGTCTGTGTAATCATATTCTCACCACATGGACCAACCTGCCATCATTCTTGATGTAACCAAGCCAAGCGCGTGCACCTGGGACCTCGCATCTTCATGAATGTTACACCCCTGGTTTCTCCCTCTGTACCCCTTCCTTCGTCGTTGTCGCCCCCCCCCAGTCTCTCAGATTGTAAGCCCTAGGGCAGAGACTGTGTCTATTCAATTAATTTGTAAAGCGCCAGTTACATTGCTGGCACTATATAAATACTTTATAATAATAATAATAATAATAACAACCAAAATCTACCTCCTTGTTAATCTGAGCTCTTTATTTCTAGTCTTGCCCACGATGGCAATGGAAAACAGTTCTTTGTCATCCTCTTTCTAGCAACCGTTTAAGTACTTTAAAACTTCTGTCGTCTCCCTTGATCTTTTCTTTAGGCTAAACCTCCCTAGTTCCTTCAACCTTTCCTCATAGGACTTGCTTTCCAGGCCCTTTATCATCTTTGTTGCCCTCCTCTAAACATGCTTCAGTTTGTCAATATCCTTAAAATGAGGTGTGCATTTAATCTATACTGTAACGGGATTGGGGCTTACTCAAGGCAATGCCACACTGATCGTCCCAACAGCCATGTCTCTTGGTGTTCAGGTGGGCAGGGAGAGTGAGGTGATGGCACGGGAGGCAGGGCAGCACACACACCCCCGCCCACCTGTCCCTACCAGCCATCCCTGCAACCCCCACCTGCCCTTCCAACCCAATCTAATCGCTGCTCTTCCCAGCCAAGCAGGGATGGTGCCTTTCCCTCCCCCCCAGCCCACTGTCCTGCCATGGTGCCTCTCCACAACACTTCCCATGCTTACTTTTCATATCCATTGCTGCTGTGTCCCAGGGAGTATCCCCTGCTCCCCAGCGCTCTCGTGACCACCTGTGAACACAGTAAAGAAAACCCCCATATAATTAGATAGCAATAAGCGGAAGCCTTTCTCATGGAGGTGTGCAAATGCAGCTCCCTGCCCCACCACCCTGGTGTATTAACGTACTGTTCTCCACCTCCTTTATTCATGGTGCCGGTTTCAGGGTGGGGAGAGACATGGAGGGATCTCTGCCGGGTGTCACAGCTTCTGTGGAGGAAGCCGGAGCGGTTACAGTCAAAGAGGTGGGGGAGGGGGCCCTAGCAGTGCTGGGGTGGTTTGTTCCCTCACCCCCTGCCTGTACCAGCACCTGGGGGCAGATTATGAAGGCAGATCCCAGACTCTGATCCCACCCACTGGTGCAGTTTTTCCCCAAATGAGGATGGCGAGCCACCCACTGCTGACCAGATGGGATCTGACCCGGCCTGAGCAGCGAGTGTTGGGCACACGCAAACCAGGACAAGCTGGGACAGTGCATGTTTGAATTTGGCGCACATTGGACTTTGAGGGGCCCATGAAAGTGGAGAGAGAGGGGCAGTAAGAGGTCTCTCTAGGCTTTTTGCCTGCAACTCCATGGTGCTGGCAGACCTGGATGTAAGGAGTCTGCATGCAACCTAATACACAAGATGCAGCCACATGGGTGCACATTAAACCAGTTTTGCCTGCACAGTCAGAGATGTAAACATCATAGGGATGGCAGGTGCAAATGTCCCTGAGCTGAGAGAGTGGGGCCACAAATCCTCTGTCCCGGACCCCACACTGCCTGTCCCAAAACCAGTCTCAGAAGCAAGCAGTTCCCCACCTGCCACATCATACTGCTGCTGGGACTTGACACAGAGCCCTTCTTCCTTTCCCATTGTGCTGCTAGTGCTCCACCCCCACCCCATCAGCTCTGTCCCCAGCTCTGTTGGCATTACCTGCCCCTTCTTACGTCTTCCCGGCGGGTGGGAAGAGGTGTGGCAGCACATGGCAAGGCAGCAGTAGCAGCAGCAGCATAGAGCGCAGCAGCAACGATACCCAGTGCCAGGCTTTGGACCCGAGTGTCTTGAGGGCTCAGAGTGAGTTTGCTAACCTGTCAGTATATTTGTAAGGCAGCTCCAGCCTCCACCAGTAAACTGTACTGAGTGTCAGTGAAGCTGGAGCTCACGAAAGTGTTCCTGAGGAAGGCTGAGCAAGCTCTTTATCAATGGAGGTTTTCAAAAAGAGGCTTGATAAGCCACCTGTTGGGGTTGTCATAGCTGTAGTCATCTTGCACCAGAGCAGGAAGTTGGAGTAGATGATCCTCAAGGTCCATTCCAATTCTAAGATTCTATGTCACAAGAAATACTCAGTGGCCTGGCTCTGCTGTCCATTCAAAATAAACATGCAAGGAAGCTGGCCATTTCCAAAATCAGAGGGTATTTTCAGATGTTACGAGATCACAGTGAACCACGGTGAATACCCACCTGTGGTCAATGTGTTTCGAACGTCTGTTTGGCGGCCGGGATCCCCCTGGCACGTCTGATATGGCGTGACGGGGTGACCCCGGTGGGGAACAAATGGGTTGATTTCGGTACGGGGCCAACGGGCCCTGTAACAACTGAAATCACCCATAGACATGTTTGTGGAGCTAGAAACATGGAAGAGACTGGTGCAGTAGGCGGGTACACATTTCCTTTCTTTACCATGTAAGTTGACAGTATTCTGCAATAAGGACCCTGGAGGGGGGAAGGGAGGCAGTTGGTCAGGGGAGAGGATGGTGGTAGGGCAGGGGGATGGGAAGTCCATTTCTTACACCTGAGCCCATTTCAGCCTAGCTATGCCACTAGCACAGTGGGCCCGCAATGGGTGAAAACAGACAAGATAGTAGCCCAGATTATCCCCCTCCAGATAGGAGACCTGTTAGGAGCCATGGGCGGTGGTATGTTTGGTAGCTGTCACATGTTCGCCCACACCTGTCACCCACCCGCCCCATGTTTTCCACTCATGGCATCGTCCTGGGGAATGTGGAACTTGCTGTGCAGGCAAATGCTGGCTGATGCAGGCAAATGTGTGCCCATATGGCCGCCTCCCATCTGTTAGGGTGTATACAGCCTCTGCATGCATGCAGGTCCACCAGGACCATAGAGTCCTGGGTGGAGTGCCTAGAGCGGTCCAGGGAATTACTGCATTTCAGTGGTGGATGGGGGGGTGAAGCACAGTGGGGAGGAGCGCCTGTCTGTCTAGTTTGTCACACAGAACGTGCAAATGGCAGCTGCACACAGGATCCCTGGAGGCTAATTTCTCACATCTTAACACCTGATGTCCCTGGACTACTCCATTGGTGGGTGTTGGCCACATGACAGGTGAGAGCTAACATCTGTCAGACACCTAATACATGGGCAGCAAACACTTACTAAACACCCACCTGTAGGGGACTATCTTCTTGTTTGTTTTTACCCATAGACTCTATCCTGTGGGAAGCTGCAAAGGCAGCAGTAATGAGGTAAATGTCTCTATTGCCTCTCCTGTATCACTTTTTTTGCAAATATTCCTTTAGTTCTTTTCTTAACTTTTGTACTATGGTCAGGGACCTGTGTTGGCAGTGTTTTTCCAGGAAAATGCAGTGAACACAGGACCCTGACTATGGTCTCAACTTTTTATAACAAATCGTTGAATCTACAGTGCTTTGTTTTTCCTTTTTATTTATTTATCATTATCATTATTATTCATTAAACAGTTTTGCTACCCCACCCCTTTTTGATCTCTTCAAGACTGATCTCAGTCTAAAGAGGAGCATGAACAGAAATTATTATATTAGAAATAGCACACCTTTTAGTACGGCTGGTTTTACATGAATGCCCCCCCCCTCCGGCTCGGTGTTCTGGTGGGTGTGCGGCAGGTGGGGCAGTCCATGTATATGGCCGCAGGTGGGTGGGGGTACGGGTGTGCGGCAGGTGTGCGCCTGTGTAAACACCACGGGTGGTGGGTGATTGTGCGTGCTCCCGCCGCACACCCACCAACAGCTGCCACACACCCACCTCCACCCACGAAGCCCTCTGGCAGAATGGAGGAAGCTCCGTGGGTGGAGGTAAGTGTAGGTGGGTCGGTGTGCGTGTAAATGAGCATACACCC
>QEPC01013994.1:811261-841743 GCA_003113815.1 Sphenodon punctatus
GGGGGTGTCCCCCTTTCCACTCACGCAGCCTGGACTGGGGAGGGAAAGTGGTTGGGTTTTTTTTCTTTCTTTTTTTACATTGCGGCCATTCATTTCAATGGCCACAATGTAAAAAAATCCGGCATGGGGAACCGGTACCGGTACCCCCAAATACCGGAGTAATCCGATACTGCCGGTACAGCAAAATACCAGCAGTATCGGATACCGGATGTACCGAACTTCCCACCCCTACTTTTTGAGAGGGTAAATAACCATTCCCTATCAACTCGTGCCATACCACTCAAGATTTTATCAACCTCTATCATGTCCCCTCACAGTCTTCTCTTCTCTAAGCTGAAGGGACCCAGCTTGTCAATCCTCTCTTTGTACGGAAGCCGTTCCATAACCTTTATCATTCTCATTGCCCTTCTCTGTACCTTTTCTAGTTCAGCGATGTCTTTTTTGAGATGGGGTGACCAAAGGGCACACAATATTCCAGGTGCGGTCGCACCATTGATTTGTATAGAGGCATTATGACATCCTCAGTGTTATTCTCTATCCCTTTGCGAATAACTCCTAACATTGTTAGCTTTTTTGACTGCTGCTGCACATTGGACTGAGGATTTCAGTGTATTGTCCACAGTCACTCCCAGTTCCTTTTCCTGAGTTGTAACTCCTAGCTTAGTACTCAGTATTGTGTACTCATAGTTTGTATTATTTTTCTCTATGTGCATCACTTTGCACTTGTCCACATTAAATCTCATCTGCCATTTAGATGCCCAGGCACCCAGTCTTGTAAGATCCTATTGCTGCTGTTCACAGTCTGCTCATGTTTTAACTACCTTGAATAACTTGGTGTCATCTACAAATTTGATCACCTCACTCTTAAGGCCCTTTTCAAGATAATTACATTAAACAGCACCGGTCCCAATACAGATCCCTGGGGCACACCACTTTTTACATCTCTCATTGTGAAAACTGACCATTCAGTCCTACTCTTTGCTTCCTATTCTTTAACCAGTTATCGATCCATAGTAAGACACTACCTCCTATCCCATGATTTTTTAATTTTCTCAAGAGTCTTTTATGTGGATTAAGGCAGCCTGGTTGAAAACTTCTATAATAATAATTTTTATATCATGCCCCCCTGCCATGGCACTTGGAGCGCTTCACATAGAACAATTTAACACAACCTTGTAAACCCTGTGATGTAGGTTAGGCTGAGAGAATATTGTGACTGTCCCAAGGTCACCCAGAGAAGTTCTGGCTAAGGCAAGACTTGAACTAAGATCTTTCCCTATCTCCCAATTTAGGGACCATGCACCTAGCCACTACACTACACTACACTGTACTCAAGTCTTTACTCTTGTGATCTCACTAGTTCTCACCATTCTTTTCCAGACAGGCTGGAAAAATTATTTTTAATATTTTTTTTGTAAAGCAAAAAAGGTTAAATCTTCCTAATTCAATAAGCTTCTTAAGTTTTAAATATTTGCAGGAAAGGACCAATGAGGTGGAAATTGTTCCGTAGGGTTGATTGGTATAGCTTTATTATCCAGGAGGTATTATTTAAATCGGTCTCTTTTGTGTAACCTGTATGGTTCTGATGCATTTAATTTGTTTATATTTTTATTATAATAATGATTTTAAATTATATCCTTTATTCTTAAGGATTATAACGGTCATGGACCTAATACCCTTTTTTATTTCTATGTTTGTTTGTCTTGCAATGGCCATTGGCCACGCAATAAAGTTATATTCCAATTCCTAATTCAAATTCTTGTTCTGAGGAGGAGAGGAGATGTTTCAAATTTTCTTCAGACATCCTAAAAAAACACAAAAAGTGGACACAAGGTGGTATTTTTCCTTTCACATCAAGAATTTGATCACTGGTTTTGTTTGTTCTTGGCCTTTCCCGCCGTCCATGCCCGAGACCCAGCCACTATCTATTATGTGCCCCTATGCCCCTGCACCCAGTCTCTAGCCCCACCTTCTCTTACACCCCTATTGGTGCCTCTGTTACCTACCTCCTCATGCCCCTGCACCTACCTACTCCTATCTTTTTTTATTAGTTCAGGCAATGGGCTACTCCAGATTTGCATACATGTACATGAATTAGCATGTGCTACTAATGAGTATTGTCTGGTTGTTTTCCCTGGGCGAGGTGACAAGCCTGCAGTTGGAAGGGTGGGTTTACTTATTTCTTTGCATTTGTATCCTGCCCTTTCCAGTTAGACTCAGGGTGATTTGGGAAGGGAAAGGGCATAGGTGACAGGTAACGGGGGGGGCAAGGGCTCTAGGGCGTCCAGAAATCTGCAGGGGGGGGCACATGCCTCCCGTGCCTCCCAGCCCTATGGGAACGGGGCTTCGGTCAGTGCAGGCTGCCGTGCCAGAGTTCCCTCCAGGGGGTGTTACTGTTTAGCAGCTGAGGACACGGCTGGCAGCCGAGGCTGCCTAGGCTGGGAGTTTTCTTGCGGTGCTTTCAAGCTCCGCCGAGAGGCTAGAGCCGGGGAGTGGGTGGGGAGAGCCGAGCTATAAACGGGCCGGCCGCGGCGGAGCTAGGGGGAGCGCCACTGGCAGCGCGGCTCAGCAGAGCGGACATGGAGCTGGCAGCCCGTCTCCTCTTCAGCCTGGCGCTGACTTGCGGCTGCAGCAGGGCTGGGACACTAGCCGACCCGGTAAGACCTACCCGGGCATAGCCCGCCTATGCCCCGGGCCGCGCCGGAGGCCCGCTTTGCCCCAGCAGGCAGCAGCCTCAGTGTGCAGGTGCTCCCACCACAAACAACGGGGAGGGGTCGGTCTCTCTCTCCTCCAAAGTTGACCCCACTCTGAATGGAAGGGACTCGGCGATTTGCTTGATAGCTTTCTAATGGGCACACGTTAATTAAATCATCCCAGTACTGCCTGCCCGTCACAAACCTCTCCCAGTCCCTTGCTCGCTGATTCTGGAGTCTAGGTAGAATCAGAATGTACTTGGCTCTTGGGGGTTGGAGCCGGTTCTCCAAAAACTACTATCACAGCAGAGGACAAGTCTAGTCCATGGCATAGTAAAGTAGCGCAGTTCGGGGAGCTTTGTGGCAAACAAGTTTAATGCTAATCAGAACATCCAGCCTGTTGGTTGTACCTACTGTCATTTGGAAGACTGACACATTTTAGATTGTAAACTCTTCAGGCAGGGGCCTTCTCTTCTCTAATGTGCAGGGTGATCATTTATTCGTCTGACCGTTTTGTATTTATCCTATTTGTAATGGTTAGATGAATAAATGATCACCCAGTGTTTCTGTAGTGACTCACACATTAGTGATATGGACTCTTGTAACACTGCAATATTATTATTATTATTATTTTATTTTATTAACAAACATTTATATAGCTCCAGCAGCGTACCTGGCACTTTACAAAGTAATAAAATAGACACGGTTCCTGCCCCTAGGGCTTACAATCTGAGAGACAGGAGCTGGGGGAGAGACTTAGGAAGGGGAACAGAGGGAGAGACAAGGGGTCTAACATTCATGAAGATGCGAGGTCTCAAGTGCACGTACTTGGCTTGGTTACAATGAGAATGACAGCAGGCAGGTCCATGTGGCAAGGATAAGGGTAAACAGGCCGTAGGTATAGGTCTACTACTAGATACATTGGGAATATTCCCTGGCGTGTCACCTGAAAATAATATTTTTTTACTTCCATTTCTCTATTTTTTGCTACATAGAGAACAAACGTAGAGGTTCCTATTGCATCAGTAATATACAGACAGGGTAGTTCAATGGTGTGTTGGTAGTGGTCCATGTAAGTATCCATTGTGGATCACCTTTTATGTGTAACTAACACTTGCACTGGAATATGTAGGGAATGGGATTATTCTGGTGAATTAAGAGAAACTGCATATATACTAAATAAAACTGGAAGATATGCAGCCAAAAATTAGTGAGACCCAGTAGAAACCTGTTTCAAATTTATAGTTTTTGAAGCTTTATTTTATTCATTTATTTTATTTTTGGCACCAAATTGTGTTGGGTCTAGATTTTATTCTGAGGAACTAAAAGAGGCAACACTTCCACCCTTTTAATAGTGGGACACCAGTTCAGCTTCTGAGTTTGTGACAAAAATTTGCAGGTCCATTAGGATCTGTGTAAGTTTTTGCTTACTGTCAAAGCGGTTCATGTCAGGTTTTGGATTTCTCAGGCGCATCAGGAGCATTTACTTTCTATTTAAGCAATGAAAAGTGAGTGATTGGGATAAAAATGGCTTGGATATAACAGGATTCAGTTGCTTGTTTTTTTGTTTTGTTTTTATTTTGTGGTGTTGCTTCTGTGAGATGGATACATGCTTAGATTTTTTTTGGTGCATTTGGAGTGGCTAGACTTACTCTCTATTCTGACAATAGACTATGGAGGCCTGAGGACAAAAATTCTAAGAATCTAGTTTATAGCAATTCCCCTGTTGCTGCATCTGAAGTTACTGCTGAAAATAGGTTTTATTATTATTGTTGTTGCAGGTAATTATCTTATTTCCTCCGTGGTGGGTGTCTTTTGATCCCAGAGCCCCTGATTGGATCATCACCCCCCTCCGGAGATGGGGGCAGGGCTGGGGAGCATGACCCCACACTTCCAGGCCAGAAGCCGGGGAGAGCCGTGATAAGCAGCGTAGCTGCCTGCTGCTGGGATTTTCCATTATCACCAGCATTCCACTTGAGCTGTGTGGGGACTGGGAGCTGGAAAGACTCGTCTTGTTTTCCTCAGGACTATTCCTCCCAGCAGGGTGGAGGTGAGGGGATTCCCAGAACCCCGGAGCCCCTGTATGGATCATCACACCCACCCCCCTGGTGGCAGAGGGAGAGGGGCAGGGCTGGGGAGCATGGCCCCACACTTGCAGGCCAGAAGCCAGGGAGAGCCGTGATAAGTGGCATGTTGCCTAGCAGCGCTGCAGACGTGCACCACAGGCCACGTGCCAAAGGACGGTCCTTGGATGTGGCCCTTGGCAGTGGACGGGGGGGGGGGATTTTGCTGGTTTAAGGGGGTGAGTGGTATTATTGTGGGGTATGTTTTAGAGGGGGGATATTGGGGCACAGTAAGGTTGGGGTTGGGTGAGAGTTATTTTGTAAGTTGTGTGGTTAGTTTTTTGGGGGGTGGGGTGTTGGGGCACACAGTGGGATTGGGGTTGGGTGAGTGGTTTATTTTGTGATTTGCGTGGTTGTGAGGTTAGTTTTGGGGAGAGGGGTGGGACATAGTGCATTTGGGGTTGGGGTGTACAGGTTGGTTGTAATGAGTGATGGGTGGTCACAAAGGAGTTTGGGTAGTGCTGAGGAGCTATATCCAGACAGTGAGAGTGGCTGGCTTTCCCTTTGGGTTGCCCAGAGGAGACAGATTTGGGAGTTCCACCTGGTAAGAGGGGGTTGCAAGGGTGAGGGAGGGATGGGGTTATGGGGAGCATGGGTGGGTGGGTGGGTGTGCCACTCACCTGCAATATACAGTGCAAACTCCACCTGGAATAGAGGATCTTCATATCATCATCGATTTGGCTGGAGACAGATTGGGGCTGCTGCTTGTGCACCTTCCTGTACAGCAGCATCTTGTTAGTAGGGGCAGGGGTAAAGGGAAGGAGACCCTGACAAGGTCTGCTGAGGCGGTGGCGTAACCCAATGGTGGCGTGGGACACAGGTGTCCGGGGACTGCTCGGCAGTGGAGTAGTGGCTAAGAATGCCCGTCAGGATAGTGAGTGGGCCTAAGATCCTACACAAGAATTGGGGCCCGTATCATCATAGGGTGCCGAGCAGAGAACACCAGACCCAGAAGCTGTGTCTAGGGCGTTCCGGTCTCATCTGGCATCCGGGTGCCTCCTCAGCGCCTTCCTTCCGCCTGTGACCTGGGTGCTATCGCCACCGCCTTCTGCCTCCTTGAGACTGCTGGACCACCTGTAACCCGCCTTTGCCTGCCTGTTGCCCTCTCGCCTGGGACCTGCGGGCGCCGGCCCGAAACCCTCTGGGTGGCCTCCTGCTGACATGTCGCTGACAGCCCTCTGTCTCCATGAGCTGCCTCCCCCACCCTTGTGCCCCGCTCTCCTGCACCTGGCCTGGTGGCCCCTGTTCCTTGGGACTGGGGCCGCTCCCTCGCCTTGGTGTCCCCTGACTGTGGACCTGCCTTCCACCAGCCCCCTGTTTGCCTTGGTGTGTGTGTCTGGGTGGCCGCCTTGCCCTTCCTTCCCTGTGCGGGCGGGTAGGGGGTGGTGTGGTGTCCGTGCCCTTGTCCAGTGCTTCCCCTCGCGCATTGGGTGTGCTTCTCCGGACGCTTGTTCCATGTCAGGAAGTTGTGTTGGTTCCCCCTCTCCCAGACTGGGCCCCGCGCCCCCCTTGCTGCTGCTCCTTCTCCTGCGCCGTTTATTCTCGCGCTCCCGAGCTGTATGCCTCTCCGCCGGGCCGTTGCCACTTGTGCCCTCAATAAATGCCTGTTGTGCTTCACTGTGCTTTGTGTTGCCTCCTGTCTCATTGGACTGCTGGGTCCCCCTTCCGCTTGCCTGCTGGGCTCCTGCCCCCTCCCCCTCCTGCTGGACTGGCTGTGCCGGCCCCTCATCACCCCCCCCTCCTGTGCTTCCAACCAGCTGTGGGGTTCCCTGTCCCCCCCCCAGTGTGTGCCTCCCTCTGTCCCCCTGCTCGACTCCCCTGTGTTGTGTGGGTGTGCTGCTTCGTGTGTGTGTGTGCTTCTCGTTTTGAAGTGCGCGCCTTCCGTGCAGCTGCTGTTTGCGAGTGCTGCTTGCGCTGCAGCTCGTGCTGCAGCTCCCTCCACCCCCTCCCTTAGTGTTTCTCTTCCCTGGGCAGGGCCCTCCGCTGTCTTTGACTTCGTTTGCCCTCTGGCCACCATGTTTGTGTCTGCGCAAACCCGGTGCCTTGTGGGGCTCCCACCGCAGTTCTCACCACCACGTCATGTTTGTAGGGTTCCCCTGGCCCGGGTTCACTCCAGTTGGCCCCGGGTGGTAGTGCCGCCCCTGTCACGTCTGTTGGGGTTGCACGGCTCACCACGGCCCGCGGTGAAGCACTTGACACCGGGGAGGGATTCACTGTGGTGAACCTCACCTCGTCATGTCTGAAATCACCCTCTGACAGGGTCTGCCGAGGTGCCGTCGTGACCCAATGGTGGCGTGGGGCACGGGTGTCCGGGGACTGCTCGGCAGTGGAGTAGTGGCTAAGAATGCCCATCAGGATAGTGAGTGGGCCTAAGATCCTACACAAGAATCGGGGTCCCTATCATCATAGGGCACCAAGCAGAGAACACCAGAACCCTGCCCCACCGTTCAACCACTCACTCACCCCAATCACTTCACCAAGGGGGTAGGATGGTGCAAGGGTTGCTGTGAGGAGTGGGGGGAGAGGGGCCCAGGCTCGGCGGGGGAAGGGAACACAATTCACACAGGCTATCGGGAAGGCACCAGGAGGGGGAAGACACACACGCCCAGCTCAGACACTCACCTTCCACATGGAGATCCACTCCACGAGAACACAAGGGACCGGTCACGCAGCAGGCAGTCCGCCTCACTCGATCCAGTTAGAGTTGAGGGAAAGGGGAAGGACAGGGAGAACTCAGGCAACAGGATGCTCTCAGGGAAAATCCAACCAACGCTCGCTCAGGGGCCAGTGTCTGATCACCGGCGCCGCTCACCCTGCGGCGCCAGTGTTTATACTGCTGCCCCTGCCCCCTTTATGCACCAGGAGGCTCTGTGAATGTCGCGGCGGTGCTAGGCCATCGTTGACAGGCTGCACACACCGCAATGGGGATTTTGGGGGCGTGGGCGTCTGTGACGCCAGGGGGGAATCCCCTGGCATGGTGGTGTTCCCTGCGGGCGCTGCAGCAGTGACTGGTTTTACATGTGGTGTTGGGGTTAGTTGGCCCCTGCGCCCCTAACGTAAGTACCTATGGGGACTGTGTCGGGACACGGGGCGGCCGTACCTTACATATCTCTACTTGCTCTAGCTGATTTGGTTTCAGAGGTGATATTGTGGTCTCCAAGACTTGTAGCCTTAGGGGATGTCAGTATTCATGCTGATACTAGTCTTAAGGGGCGGAGCAAGAGTTCATGACCACCATGGCAACTATGGGCCTGTCTCAAATGACATCTGGCCCGACACACAAGGGGGGGCATACTCTGGACTTGGAGTCTTGCACTGGCCTTGAGGTGGGGGGTTTGTTAATGGGGACTGTGTCACCTATGCCCTTGTCATGAACAGATCATTATCTCCTGTGGGCCAGTTTCCTGGCACATGTCTGCCCCCGGCAGGGCATGGAACCTGTTCATACGGTTGACCCCAGAGACTTATGGAATCTCAACAGTTCCAGAATGCGCTGGGGGATATACTTTCTGACCTTGACGGCCGATCGCTCGATGATCTTGTTGCTGTTTGGAACACCTTGTTGGTTGAGGCCATTGACTGGACAGCTCCCAAGCATCCGCTCCCCACACACAGGTGACACAGGGCCCCGGAATTCACAGAAGACCTGCATCGAATGACGCAGGAAGGGAAATGGTTAGAGTGACAGTGGCACTGTACTCATACTGAAGCCAACTGATTACGACATAGAGCTATTTTAAACGCCTATGCTGTGACTATGTGAGCAGCAAAGAGAAGTTTCTTTCCTACCTTCATATCATCCACAAAGTCTCATCCAACTGAGGTTTTCCGGGTGGTGAAGGGGCTGGTCAGTCTGGCCTCTCTCCGCCTGGAACTGTAATCTTGCAGTGTTTGCTGTGATGTTTATTGACTATTTTGCAGATAAAAATGCTCATAACCATCACGATTTCGACGCTGTGCTTGATGCAATAAGTGTACCTGAAACTATGAATGCCCCATCTGGTTCAATTTTGTGGGATCAGTTTTAACAGGTATCATATGTTGATGCAGTGGAGGTGCTGGGGGCTATGCGAGCCACAACTTGAAAACTTGACCCATGCCCATTCTGGTTGGTGAAAACCAGCCGGGAGACATTGGGGTCATTGCTGGCCGGGGTTATCAATGCCTCCCTTGTGGAGGGCAGGGTCACGAGTTGCCTGAAGCAGACTGTGGTGCGGCCCTTGCTCAAGAAACCATCTCTTGACATTGATTCCCTTAACAGTTATTGGCCAGTCAGGGGGTTGCTGGATGTGTATGCCTATCTGCTGGGACATGTTCGTTGCTGCTGAAGTGCTGCGCTCTTCACTGCTGACACACCTGTGCATTATTATCTCCTTCTCCTGCTACAGGTATCATCCAATAAGAACATAAGAAGTTTCATACTCGATCAGACTGATGGTCCATCTAGCCCAGCATCATATCTCTGACAGTGGCCAATCACGGTGGCTTGGAAGAAGCACCCAACAAGTCACAATGGGGGATCCATTCCCTGTTGTTTTCCTCCAGCTCTTGTCATGTTCCCTGATTCTGTCTGGCTAATAGCTGCTAATGGACCTATCTTCCAGAAACTTGTCCAAACCTCTTTTAAACTCAGCTATAGTACTGGCCCTTACCACAGCCTCTGGCAGTAGATTCCACAACCCAATTATACGCTGAGTGAAAAAATATTTTCTTTTATTTGTTTTAAACTTGCCACCCATGAGTTTCATGGAGTGTCCCCTAGTTCTAGTACTAGCTGAGAGGGTAAATAACTGCTCCTTGTTTATTAGTTCCACACCACTCATGATTTTATAGACCTCTATCATATCTCCTCTCAGTCGTCTCTTCTCCAAACTGAAGAGCCCCAACCTACCAAGCCTCTCCTCATACGGGAGCCCTTCCATGCCCTTGATCATTTTTGTTGCCCTTCTCTGTACCTTTTCTAGTTCAGCTATGTCTTTTTTGAGATGAGGCGACCAGAACTGCACACAATATTCCAGGTGTGGTTGCACCATTGATTTGTATAGAGGCATTATGACCTCCTCAGTTTTATTCTCTATCCCCTTCTGAATAATTCCTAACATTCTGTTTGCTTTTTTGACTGCTGCTGCACACTGCTCTGTGGATTTCATTGTATTGTCGACATCACCACCAGATCCTTTTCCTGAGTGGTAACTCCTAGCTTAGTACCCAGCATTGTGTACGCATAGTTTGGATTATTTTCCCCTACGTGCATCACTTTGCATTTGTCTGCATTAAATCTCATTTGCCATTTAGATGCTCGGGCACCCAGTGTCGTAAGATCCTGTTACAGTTCCTCACAGTCTGCTCGTATTCAACTACCTTGAATAACTTGGTGCTGTCTGCAAATCTGATCACTTCACTCCTAATACCCTTTTCCAAATCATTAATGAATACATTAAATAGCACGGGTCCCAATACAGATCCCTGAGGCACACCACTTTTTACATCTCTCCATTGTGAAAACTGCCCATTTAGTCCAATCCTTTGCTTTTTATCTTTTAACCAGTTTCTGATCCATAGTAAGACACTACCTCCTATCCCATGACTTTTTAATTTTCTCAATTAGCTGGGAAACAGTATCAAAGAGGAAGGCACTTGTTTTCTGGTTTAAAATGTATCATTCAACCAATCCTATTCTGAGTGCAGTGTGGACTGACTCTTTTAAAAGCACATGGAGAAGGGAAATGGAATGTCTTTTCACTCAGTTGGGTTTTTCTGAGACTTATTTAACAACAAGTGAGCCAACCTGGCTGAGATTTGAATTGACTCAAAGGTTGGGAGATATAATCAGAGAGCAGACTATCGCAAGAATTACAGAAACAACCTTTTTGCGTGATTATATGCAGTTAATTCTGGCCCAGGGCGCCATGGCTTCGTATTTATCACAGAATCTTCCATTTAGATTTAGATTTCTTTTCTTATGCGTCCGGCTAAACTCTTTGCCATCTAGGGTTTTAGAAGGGCGTATTTGTAAGACGGCTTATGCTGCCAGACTCTGTCCTTTCGAGTATTTAACCACCGAAATGGTGGAGCATATTCTTTTTGACTGCCGGTTGTATGACAGTCTGAGAAAGGAATATCTGGCCCCCTATCTAGCGCAGTATCCAGGGAGGGATGGCTGTACCTTAAATCGAATTATGTTAGAGGACAAAAATGAACACGTAACACGGAGAGTAGCTAGTTTTTTAAAGCAAGTTTTTGATATCAGATACAAGTTTTTAAATGTTCAGTGTGTGGATATGGATCATGGCACCTAAATCAGTCCACATAAGCTGATTTCATTTGGGTTGATTTAAAGCTGATCTTATTTTGTACCTATATGACTTTTACGTGGGGCTTGATTAACTTCTAGGGTCAAATTAAGACTCTTTGGGGTGTAACCGTGTTATGTATTGTGATTTACGTTGTGCCGAAAGTTTGTGTGCTGTCCGTCGGTTTGATTTTAGCTTTAAGTTAAATATTATACACGTTGTCTGGAAATCATTTAAACTGGATTTATGCTGGAGTTGGTAATGACCATTTGGTCAAACCATAAAATAAAGATTTGATTTGATTTGAAAAACAGATGTTGCAGGGCTTGCATTGGTGCCTTAGGCATTTTTATAGGTTCCAACCCTACCCCAGTTCCCTGTCAGTGGACAGTTAAACTACTGGGCTCATTAATTTTCTCAGTGTAGCACAGGGAGTAAAATGAGGGGCACAAACATCCTGACCATATGGAAGGAATCTAAATACGTCGGTGACAACGAAGAACAAGAGGAAATAAATGGATAAAAGGTCTTATCTGTGGATAAAGCCACCGCTGATGGCCATCTGTTTCTGTTCATCGACAACACGTGCAGGCTGGCTGGCTACAACCCCATCTTGATTATTGCCCCAGGCTTTTTTGTAAGCATCACTTGATTTAAGCCTATGTAAGGAAGAGGATGAGTAACAAAACACCAAGTGGGAAGAGAGGACTGCAAAAGTCAAGCAAATGAGCTTTAGATAGGGGCGTTGTTGTATACCGATATATCATAAACCTGAACAAAACAATTTATTTTATTTTTTTTGCTGCCACAACAACTATGATGCTCAGAGATTTCATTTCCAATAAAATCAATCACAATTGTCTGCAACATTTTGCTTTTTTGTTGGCTTGGAGGATATATATATATATATATATATATATATATATATATATATATATATATATAATATTCCCCTTTGTTTTGTTAAAAAAGGTTAAAAAAAATAAAGATAATTTTCTCAAGAGTCTCTCATGAGGGACCTTATCAAATGCTTTCTGGAAATCCAGGTACACTATATCTACTGAGTCTCCCTTGTACACATGCTTATTTACATCCTCAAAGAATTCCAACAGGTTAGTGAGGCATAACTTACCTTTACTAAATCCATGTTGATTCTTCCCCATTAAGCCATGTTTGTCAACATGCCCTGTAATTCTGTCCTTAATGATGGTTCCCACCATTTTGCCCGGCACAGACGTCAAACTTACTGGTCTGTATTTTCCAGAATTGCCTCTGGATCCCTTTTTAAATATCGAGGTGACATTTGCCACCCTCCAGTCCTTGGGTACAGTGGCAGATTTTAGTGACAGGTTACAAATTACTAACAGTAGATCTGTGATTTCATATTTGAGTTCCTTCAGAACTCTGGGGTGAATACCATCTGGCCCTGGTGACTTGTTAGTATTCAGTTTGTCAATTTGCCCTAGAACATCCTCTAATGTCACATCGATTTGTAACAGCTCTTCCAATTCCTCACCCACAAAGCAAGTATCTGGCATGGGTACCTCCCCAAAATCCTCCGCAGTGAAGACCGACGCAAAAGACTCATTCAGCTTCTCTGCAATGTCCTTATCCCCCCTGAGCGCCCCTTTTACTCCCTTGTCATCTAATGGCCCAACTGACTCCCTAGCAGGCTTCTTGCTTCTGATGTATTTGAAAAAGTTTTTGTTGCTTGTTTTTGCCTATTTAGCAAGTCTCCCTTCAAAATCTCTCTTGCCCTGCCTTTTTAATACTTTACATTTACGTTGCCAATGTTTATGCTCTTTCGTATTATTTTCATTGGGACTAGCCTTCCATTTCTTAAAGGATGTCTTTTTGGCTCTAATAGCCTCCTTCACCTCCCCATTTAGCCACAGTGGAAGACTTTTGGTCTTCCTGCTTAATTTTTTAACTTGCAGGATGCATTCAATCTGGGCTTCCAGAAAGGTGCTTTTAAACAGTCTCCATGCCTCTTGCAAACTTTTTTATCTCTTGCAACTGTGCTTTTTTGTTTCTTTTTAACTAGTTTCCTCATTTTGTCATAGTCTCCCCTTTTAAAGTTAAATGCTACTGCTGTACTTTTGTTTGTCTTTCTAAATTATGTCAAATTTGATCATATTATGATCGCTATTGCCTAGTGGCTCTGCCACAGTTACTCCTTTCACTCAGTCCTGCGTGCCACTCAGGACTAGATCTCGAACAGCTCCTACTCTTCTTGTTTCCAGAACCAGGTGTTCTAGGAAGCAGTCATTTACAGCATCCAGAAATTTGACCTCCACGTCCCGCCCTGAGGAAATATTCACCCAATCAATATTAGAGTAATTGAAGTCATCCATTATTATTATGTTCCTGACTCTAGTAGCCTGTCTAATCTCTTTTAGCATTGCTTTATCAGTCTCTCCGTTCTGGTCAGGGGGATGATAGTATAGCCCTACTGCGATACTCTTCCCCTTTATACCTGGGATTTCTATCCATAAAGATTCTAGGGAACTTTTTGCATCCTTTAAAATTTGAATTGTACTTGACTCAATGTTGTCTTTTACATATAGAGCCAAGAGCCACCTCACCACCAACTCTATCTACTCTGTCATTCCGATACATTTTGTACCGTGGTATTACAGTGTCCCATTGGTTATCCTCATTCCATCATGTCTCTGTGATGCCTATAATGTCTAGATCTTCATTTAGTCTCTTACCTTCCCTTTTTAGGGAAGGTTATTGAACGGGTGGTGACTCAGCAGCTCTAGGGGCACCTTGCATTGATTTCCTTGATCCCTCACAGTCCGGCTTTCGTCCGGAATATAGCACTGAGATTGCACTTGTGGCCTTGGTTGACGATCTCCGTCAGGAGTGGATCGGAGTCGGTCCACTTTTCTGATTTTATTAGATCTGTCAGCGGCTTTTGACACGACTGGTCATGAGATGTTGGTGACCTGACTGTGGGGCCATGCTCGGGTGGGCGGAATTATTCTTCAATCATTCCACTCTTTCCTGGCTGGAAGAACTTAGCGTGTGATACTGAGGGATTTTTCATCTTCTTCCCAGGGTCTCACGTGTGGAGTTCTGTAGGGATTCATTCTGTCCCCTCTCCTGTTCAACGTGTACATGCAGTCTTTGGGTGAGAATGTGAGAGGATTTGAGGTATGGTGTCATCAGTATGCTTGACTCAGTATGCTGATGACACCCAACTCTACCTCTCATTTTCATCGGACACAGGCCCCACAGTCTCAGTGTTCACCAGGTGACTGGCTGTGGTGGGGGATTGAATGAAGTCGAGCCATCTGAAGCTGAATCCCGACAAGAAGGAGGTGATATTAGTGGGAAGGAATGAGGAGGTTGAGACCCCCATCATTGATGTGGTGCGTCCCTCCCTGGTCCCTCAAGTTCAAAGTCTAGGCATACTCCTCGACTTGCAGCTCCTCGACTTGCCCAGGTTGCAGCTGTGGCAAGGAGTGCATTTTGTAAATTACATCTGGTCCGTCCTCTTCGGCCATATATCTCCGGCTCCAATCTTGCCACCGTCGTCCATGCATTCATCACTTCAAGATTGGACTACTGCAATGCAATATACATGGGGCTACCCTTGGTGACGACCTGGAGACTGCAGCAGAATGCGGTGATCCACCTCCTGGTGGGGATGGCCCACCGCGGGCACATAATACCAGTGCTCCGTTCTCTGCACTGGCTGCCTATAGTCTTCCAGGCCTGATTCAAGGTGATGGTCATCACCTTTTAAAGCCCTATACGGCCTGGTCTGGCCCCTGCGGTCTGCCGGGAGCGCCCTCTTGGGTATTCCGAGTGATGACGGCTGAGGGGGCATTCTCGGTGGGCGTACTGTGGCTGTGAAATTCTCCCGGCAGAGGTTCATCTCTCTCCGGATCTCCCCTCCTTTCGTACACAGTGTAAGACCTGGCTGTTTCACCAGGCGTTTGGTGAGGGGAATAGATAGTGGGTGGGGGGGTTGCGGGGTATTTATGTTTTTTGGGCCGCAGTAATTTGTTAGATTTTTATGCCTGTCTTTTATATTGTATTATATTTACATTGGTTTTTATGCTGTTTTATTGTTGTTCACCGCCCTGAGCTGCCATTGAGCAGGAGGAGGCAGGATTCAAATTTGTAATAAATAAATAAATATAGTTTTATTTAAGAATCATTGGCATATTGCAGTCAATGGGGAGTACTCTATGGCTTTTTTTACATGAGATGCACCCACGTATGCCCACACAGTGGTGGCAGTGGGTGTGCATGTGTGTGTGCGCGCTCCCATGAAACACACATGCCCACCCACCTCCACCCATCACCCACGCATGGAGCAACCGGCGACAATGCTGGTTGCTCCGTGCATGGAGATGTGGTGTGTGTGTGTGTGTGCTGGTGTGCATCCATGTACATCCGCGCCCCCCCCCAGTGTGCACACCAACCCTTCCCTTCCACCCCCCCACCCCCCCCCCAGCACGGGCTGTTTAAAAAGGGCCTATGTGTTTAACTGGTTGTTTTTAGACAAGCGCCTTCCCACCTATCACCCACCCAACATGCATGTTGCAGGGCTGCATTGGCGCCCTATGGAACTCTGTAACATGCATGATGGGTGGGTAAAATGAGTGGGGAGGCACTTGTCTAAAAACACCAATTGTTTGATACAGCAAGCTGCTTCACTGATGGGATGTTTCATTGCTCCTGTAAATATCGCGACAATTGCATGCATAAAGGGTAGCCTGGATCTCAAGCAACTGACCCTTTGAATTGTATATATGGAGGCAAAATTCTTCATGCAGAGACATGGGTACAGTCTCTTAATATAATTACATGTTAATTACATAATTAATGTTATGTTAGTATGTTAATATTGCAAGGATTTCTAGAACAGTTGTGTGGTCATTTTATGTTTTATTTTAATGCTGCTTGTTTCTTTATTACAGTCTGTTACGTGTGGTTTTGAACCAGGTATGTATAAGTAAAATATATGTCTTTATAGTGTTAAAAGATCTAGATTATTAAAACAGAGATATGTGGCTGCTGCTCAATGTGTCTCTCAGTGGTGGAGAAAGATTTGGGGGGTAATAGAGGATTATTTCTCCTAATGTGCATAGGATGGTAACTATCAAATCTTAAAATAGAATTTACATCAGTCTTTTTCTTAAACAAAGTGGTTTGAATCGAGTTATTTATTATCTCTTATTGAATATCTAAAAAAAGAAATAACATTTCTACTAAATTCCAATGTGAACTTAATAGATGGATACTGTTCATTCAAATATTCATGGAATAGTATAAGGGTATGCTCATCGCCTTCCCAAATAAAAAATAAATTGACTAATTATCTCTTAAAGAATTGTATATGTGACAGAAAGGGATTAATCCCTACTGATAGGATGATTTTATCTTCAAAGAAGGACATAGACAAATTCGCAAGTTCAGGGGCAAAGCAACATCGCATTGTTGTACCACTAATATGTATATTATAGGTTTTGTCAAAATGAAAATAATTTTTGGTTAATATCACTTCAGGTAGTCTGATCAAAAATCCAATAGGTGG
This sequence comes from Sphenodon punctatus, assembly GCA_003113815.1. Taxonomy (NCBI): domain Eukaryota; kingdom Metazoa; phylum Chordata; class Lepidosauria; order Sphenodontia; family Sphenodontidae; genus Sphenodon; species Sphenodon punctatus. The sequence goes on from QEPC01013994.1 coordinate 827,925, forward strand.
CATATATAAATCCTCCCTTTTATCCAAAACCTGTTCTAATATAGTCAGAGCTTCCTGTTGAGGGATATTAGTAAACACCTATCGTGACAAGCCATATATTGGCCATATTCAACCGTAGACTATCATATTTTTAAAAATGCATAGAGTCTCAAATATGTCGGAATTCCTTGGATGAGAGGTTTAAGGAATGAATTCACATAAGTGGCAGCTTTTTCAAAGTTGCGTGACTTATTAAAAGGAATAATTGAAGAAGCGCATGTGGCAAATCAAATCACAGATGAAGTTTTTGATTTTCTAACAGATATGGAGGATAGGGTTCCAGTGTTTTACGTTCTTCCTAAGATTCATACATTAAAATGGCCCATTCCTGGTAGACCTGTTGTCTTGGGGGTTGACTCAGTTTTTGAAAAAGCTGCCACTTATGTGGATTCATCCTTTAAATCTTTCATCCCAGGAATTCCAACATATATTAGAGACTCAATGCATTTTTAAAATACGATAGAGAAATCAACCCTGTGGTACTCCATGCAATGTCATTTTGTGCAGTGTTCCTGCTGTTTTGTGTTTATGCTACCACCCTTTGGACTCTGCCAAAAATATGTCTTTATAGAATTAGGGGAGGGGGAGCTCATTGGATGGAAGGATAAATGGGTGAAGAAGCCCTGAGCTCCCTCACTGCAAGGCTGGTGAAATTGACACACACAAATTAGTCTGCTGGTGATACTGACAAGCCACTGACCAGAACTTCATTCCATGCTGGGTTTTTTGGCTGCCCTGTGGGTCTGCTGAGGAGCTCCCTGGATTTGTTCTGGAGAACGAACCTCTACAAGATCACGTTCCCTCCATAGCTAGGTCTTGGGTTTGTAGAGGTTTGTTCTCCAAACCCATGGTGCCAGAGATATTATTGTATCCCAAGGTAGACATCACGCCTAGCTTATCAGCTGGAGTCAAATTGAGTGCCACCAGCTAACAATTGTGTTTTATTGTGCACAAACATAATGGGAGTCAGAGAGAGGGTGATTTAAGACGTGCTGGTCCTCCAGGCCCAACACGCTGAAACCCGGACCGGAATCCGTATCTGATCCCGGTCCATGATGAAGCCAACTGTCCTTTTAGACATCCCAACTTCATCACGGCCCCGCCCCCCATGCTCCCACATCCATCCGCTCAGGGAGATGGGCAGGCACAGCGACCAATGTGGCCGCTGCGCCCGACCCTGTACCACAGTCCAGACCACGCTTGGGAACGGGGCAAGGTAACATATGTTATGTTTGCTCCTTTCCTGATCGTGGTTCAGCTAACCACAGTTCTAGATGTGAGGCCGGCCTCACCTTTAGAACAGTGATTAACTTTGAACCCTGCCAGGAATGCACAGTGGTGAACATCTGACAGGGCTCAAACAGACATGCCGCCCATCACAGCCGCCACACTGGATCCACTGTGATCAAGTGTGGTTGACTGTGGTGACGTCACATCTGAAATTACCCATTGAGAAAAGATGGTTTGAATGGTCTCTTATTGGACCAAGTTCTGTTGGTGAAAATGAGCAGGCTTTCAGGCCACACGGGGCCCTTCCTCAGGCGTGCAGCATAGCCAGTCAGAAATATATAAACAGTGGCCCTTTTTACACCAGATGGTACCACTCATGCCCATGGAGCAGATCTGCATGGGCATGAGTGGTACCGTCTTGTGTAAATCCTGCGGCCAGTGAGTGGGGGTTCATGTGCGTTCCCGCGAAACATGCATCCCCACTCACTGCCCGCACATCCCCATGCATGGAGCAACCAGGGAAAATGAAGGTTGCGCCGTTTGGGGGGATGCGTGGGAGGTGGGTGTGCGCCTGTGTGCACCGGCACCTACACGCCACCCACGCTGCGGCATGCCCATCCACCCCCCATGCAGCCGTGGCCTGTGTAAAAAGGGCCTGAGCAAATTTAGGGCAGGTATAGAAGGAGGCAGGAATGGGTGGCAGTGGATAAGACAAGGGATTTTTTTAGACAAGCGCCTCCCTACCTATTACCCACCAGTCACCCACCCTTCATGCATGTTGCAGGGCTGCATATGCAACATGTATGATGGGTGGGTGATAGGTGGGGAGGCAGTTGTCTTAAAAACACCCAAGGTTACTGGTGGGTGGGGGGCTACATGCCTAAGGGAGAGTCCTGTGTGGCCCAAAAGCTTGCTCATTTTCACCAGCAGCAGTTGGTCCAATAAAAGATATAATTCAAACCACTGTGTCTATCCATCTCTTTCACTTGGGACCAACATGGCAACCACATAGTCTCTCTGGATTCATAATGGAACAGTGATGATGGAACTGGATACATCCTATTGATGTATCAAGGGACTGTTTCTGTTAATTTTAATGGGAATTAGGTCAGACTGATGCTGAGCTTTAGCTTTGTGCTCTTAAAAGAACAACTAAAGAACCAAGCCTGCTTCCTGATCACCAATATGGCAATCGTGTAGATCCTGAGCAAGTCTCAGCAGCCATGCATGAGACAAACTTCTCTGCATCCTCTCAGCACCAGACTACTCTGGCTTGTCTCCAGCCGCGGCAGCTATCTTTGTTGCATGCTGACCTGCCACTGGGAAAGGAAGTACTCTCTTCCTTAGAGTGAATTGCTTTGGATAAAAGGAGGTCTTACCAATGACTTGGATGCAAATCAGTACAGCCTTATTTGTTTTCTGATTTAGCCCTCTGTGAAGACAGAGCGCCGATGTCTAGAAGCGGTAGTACCCACACATGCTGAAATTCTGGGGTGGGAGAATTAACAAATGGGAGTCTTAACTGGGAGCTGAGAATTTTTGAAACCGTAAGACCTAGCAACCAAACCATGGCAAACAACCACAGACAGCACTGCCAGTGCCACCAATTCATAATATGAAACAGTGGAGCAATGTAAGATTTCTAGGGCAATACTGAAATTGCTGGCGATTTGTAGAAAATACCAATGTATATTCTGGATAGACTTGAGAGACTTGTCAGCCTACTCCCTCTTCCAGCTCATTTGTCATTTATTTACTACTTTCCTTTATGCTCAAATAGGGCTGCCCTTTCTACATAGTAATAATAATAATTAATAATTTTATTTATATAGTGCTGACCCTCCCTTACCAAAGGGTAATACGTACTATTCAGGGAGATTTTGTTTCAGCCTTGTGCTTTCTCTCTCTCACAAGAGGCACTTTCTCCAGAAGGACGGATTCTCACAATCTTTACTTATTGCTCCTTCTCTTATGTCCTTCCCACATTGTCTCCCATCTGACTAACAGACTGCTATACTATGATGGACTGGCTGGCTAAGTTTCATGCCAAGATTTATTGTAGAAGTCCTGAACTCGTGTAGGAAGCAGTGAGTCCAACCAAAATATTCATTCTGTCACATCAGTGATACTAGCGTTCCCACATGCGTTGTATCCCATAGCTGTTTGTGAGAGAGGAAGGAATTTATCCCTTAATTTTTTAGTTATTGTTGGTAAAAACAAATCTATTTTCCCTTAAATTTGATGAACTGTAGTATAATATTGCAAATGCAGTTATGCAAATACCATAATTGTGTACTGTATGGTTTCCAAACAGAGAGAATAACTTTATCTAATTTTAAGATATCACATCTGATTTGAAGTTTGCTGAGTTACTTCAGCCATCAAACCCATCATTTACTCACAGTTTACTTAACTTTTTGTGGTATCAGAAACAGACTGTTTTTGTTTCATGTGGGAGGTGTAGCATTCTTAATCACAAACTTCAGTTCTGAGATACAGAAAGTGTAACTGTTTTAATGAGTACAAAAAATACATGTAGAATCTGCAGACTGATTGACAGATAGCTATTCAGGATATGTTAATTTATGTCTACCCATTCTTGCAAGGGCCTGCTCTTGAGTGGAGAAAGTGGCACAATTCAACCCCTGCTGATCTTAATAATCTCAGTGCTGAGTTCTTTGAAACCCGTGTGGGGACACAGTTCAAGTCCTATCAGATTAATATAAGCTGGAGCATCAATGCAGATGGTAGGTCTGATAGTCACCTTATGACATATCACAAAACATTTTGGTTGTGATTTTAAGAGAGATGTTCTTTAATAAGCATTGACATCCTGTGTTGTTATTGGCCTTGGGGGCTGCAGTAATATATGCCATGTGAATTAAATGCTTGTGAAGCATGTCTCATTGATTGACAACCCTAGAAAATGAGGTTATCTGTACAGTCTTCATAACCTTCTTGATACTGCCAAGCTCTGTAGAAGCTGCCAACAATGGCCCTTTTTAAATGGGCAGGTGGGTGGAGTGATGCTAGTGCTGGCGGTGCATGGATGTGCACATACATGGGCGCACACCGATCCTCCCCGCATCCCCATGCACAGAGCAACCTGCATTGCTGCCTGTTGCTTTATGCATGAGGGTTGAGTGGGAATGCGTGGGTCATGGGAGTGTGCAGCCCCGCATTTACACGAGATGCTTCCCCATGTGGACAATGAGTGTCCATGCTTGGGAGCGTCTCATGTAAAAAGGGCCAATGGTGCCATTTATTGCTAGCTGGTGGCTTTTCATGTGGGCCTCTGTAAATTTGGAAGTGGATTGAGACCACCAACGCATGGTTACTTACAGCTACTCTTGTATAGCTGCCCCTTTTGTTCAACAAGCCATATATTTTAAGTCATCTTTTGTTCTTCTTTTAATTTCCTGCAACTTCCTAGTCTCTCCCCTCCACCCCACATAATCTCTCTTTGGTTCACAATAATTACTGCACCACATGGTTATAGTTCAAACATCATGAAGTTTGCTTTAACTTCTAATTTTTTTTGCTCTGATCCTTGTCACTGCAGCTTTTACTACATGTGCATATTTTATTTATTTATTTAAATATGCATGAAAGGACTGATCAGATCACAATAAAAAAGACAAAAGTAATGGAACCATAGTGTGTTTTTAAACAAGATGCTACCACACATGGCCACGCAGGCTCCAGTCACCTGACTGCCCATCTGATGGTGGAGCAGGGAAATGCACGCTCCTGTGAGCCACGCAGCACCCACTCCTGGAGCGCAGCTGAGAAATCCAGAGTGCTCTGTGTGGGGCAAACCAAAAAGGTGCTTGGCAACTGGCAGCCATAAATCCGCAGTCCATATGAACAGCAGCAGCCAGCCATGCAACCCGGTCTTGGTCATTTAAAAACACTCGTAGTTTAAAAAATCTTACCTGTGGCCCAGTGCCAAATCACTTTCATAGCTTCTAAATTTTCTTTGTTTTGAGTGTAAACCACAGGAATGCTGTGTATAGGTGATCAGCACTGTCGCTGCCTGCAGGAGTTGTACCGTATCAAACATGGTCTGTGAGCCCACCTAGCTCCAAACATTGTTTTAAGCCTCTTAAAAAAGGAAAGTTTGGGGAAAGCCCTGTGAATGCTGCCCAGTGGTATGCAGTTGTTCACCAATTTCACAACATTGTACTTCTCTTGTACACTCAAGCACTCAAAGGTTGGAGTTAGTAACCCAATAAGGGCTCACAATATGGGGAATGTAGCATAGGCTGAGCTTTGTGTCCTCTTCCTCATTGCAAGCAGGCTATGTGAATTCATGAGCACCTAGTTGGATGGCTGGCTCCAAATACACTGTCAGTAGAGATTATATGCAGTTAGTAACCACTGCAGCAAACCATGGATAAAAATAAAATTGCAGCCGATGCGCTGCACCAGCTACATACTCCGAGACGGATCAGGTCAGGGCACAGAACAAGTGTGCCTGACTGGGCCAGCCAATGAGCCCTCCATAGCCCCACCCCTGGAGGGGGAAGAGAACAAATGCACGGGCAGGTGGTCCCAGTGTGCCACAGCAACCCGCCATCATGGGCAGCCATGGTGACTAATCTTGGGCATGGTCATGGCGATGGGCCTACAAAAAGATATGCGAGCCTGAAATGGCCCACATTGGCCCATCCTTGGCCCTGGCTGTGGGCCCTGGATCTTCTGAGGGACCACATCCGGGCCAGCCACCTACCAGGCAGGGACAGCAACAGGCCCACATCTGGAGGGCCAGAAATAGACATGATGGTAAGTCTCTGGCACGGGTATCCTGGGAGGTGATTATGGAGAGGGCATTCTCGATGGCTGTGCCAAGGCTGTGGAACTCCCTCCCAGCAGAGACCCGGGTGGCCCTGGACCTCTTCTCTTTTCAACGTCAGTGCAAGACCTGGCTGTTCCACCAGGCCTTTGGCGAGGGAGATGGGTGAGGGTGGGTTTTTATTTTTATGGGGTGGTGGTGGTGGTAAGGGTGAGATATTTTTTCCCTCCCTCCTCTTTCCCCTTGAGATGTTTCCCCCCCTTTTCCCCTTGTTGAGGAATAATTTATACTTACACTGTTGGTGAAATCTGTCAGAGTCTTTATTGATCTCAAAGTGCTGAGAGAGAGAGCAACACTGTCTCCATGCAGGGAAACAGGCTGGTCTGCCTCCTCCCAGGATACACAAGTTTTTATAGGTTACTATACAGGCAAAAGATACAGGTTTGTCAATCAAAGGGCAACGTAATACAATTATGGAAAGTTACACAATTACACACAATGTTTACATATCTGGGCTGGTTCTTCCCAAAGGTATATGAGCCAGACTGTTTATAATATATGGTGCCTAAACAAATCTATTTACCTTGCACAGCTGCAAGGCCACTTTATGCTATCTACTGTGGGAAGGAGCAAAAGGCGTCCCACTGTCTCGATGCCTAGCATCCATGGAGCGGTCTTCGAGGCCTTGTTATGTGAAACAGAACCCAAACTGATCTCATGGTTATTTCTATCTAACAAGCTGAAGACTAACTTCTATTAAGGCTGAGTATTATCCAGCATTCATCTGTCTTCCATTTTGTGTTACCTTCCTTTTGACTATTGTAATTCACTTCCATAGGGCCCCTATAAATTTTCCTCCACACCCTCTTCCCCCTATTATAGATGTTCTATGTTGCTGGATGTGCATTTTTATGTGTGTTTTTATACTTGTAAGCCACCCTGAGCTGCCTTTGGCAGGAGGGGTGGAATATCAAATGTTTTAATAAAAGAAATAAATAAATAAATAAAATAGTGGGCCCTCGTTATGTCTATTATCACCCCATGTGTCTGTCACCTTAGCCAGGGACTTATGCCATCAGAGGTCATGTAATAGGTAACAAAAATGTAATGATTTCTGCAAAGAGGGTCACGGTTTATTTTGTAACTAGAGCCAAATTACTAACTACAGCATCCTTAAATTTCTCATTCCTTGTTGGTTTATACCAGAACCTGCTGAGTCACTGTCATTTTCTCGGCTTAACACTTCAGGCATTTACATAGGCCCTTTTTAAACAGGCTTCAGTGCTGGGGGGATGGATGTGTGCGCCGGTGCGGGGGTGGTGGGTAACTTTACATGGGTGCACACCCACCTCCACGCACGCAGCAATCGCTGTTCTGGCCAATTGCTACATGGGTGGGCTATGGGTGGAGGTGGGTGTGCTGGGGGAGCATGCATGCACCCCCACCCACCCACCACGGTGGCCACACAGGCAACGCCCACTCATACCCATGCAGCGGATATGAGTGGGCATGGGTGGGCCCGTCTCGTGTAAAAAGGGCCATAGGTTAATGAGGTACAAATATCTATGAATATTCACAGTGATCACTGGGGCAAAATGATCTCAGCTGTAATTCTTTACTTCTAGCTAGCATCAGAGAACTGACGGCAACCAAGATATGCATACAGAGTGAAGGAACTAGCAGACATTGGACCTGTATTCGGTGCAATTACACAGAGAAGTTTCAAAGTCAAACTACGCTTAGTGGTCAGAGAGTAAGAACATTCTTTTGAAAGCAATTGTTTTGCAGTTTGCTGTTGTTGGGTATTATGGGGAAGATGGATAGGGAGTGATTAAAAACATACGGCCAGATCATTTTCTTGTATCAGAGGTTGGGAAGGAGTAAAACAGAGTATCATGTAGGCAGTTTTGTGGAACTGTCATGGAGTCTAGACATTATATTCATATCCACCCCCTCCAGCAGAGAATGGCTGTGTGTGGAACCAGGTTGCCCTTTCTCCCATGGAAATGCATTTCCGCAGGAGTTGTGCTCCTATTTTTTCCCCTCTGCCCTAAACTCTCTGTGGCTCAGTATTGAAAGGTTTCTGTACAAAATAACATGATAGTACAGGCCGATGCAGTTTTTTCCTTTGTGTCATGGTCCCCATGGAATTCCAGGAGCAGGAGATGATGTCACGGAAAAGTCTGCCACCAGGTGTGAAACCTCCTATAGCATGAAGTCTCAACTTCTGCGTACCATGGACCTGTGGTTGAGGCCACCATGGGATTGAAGAAAGGGTAGAGCACAATGAGAAGCCATTGCTGCTGCTTTGTGTGCTCCCACCCTCAGCCCCGACCAGTAGTGTAGCAAGGCTGGGGCAGGCCTGGGATCATGTCCCAGTGATGTGCAAGGGGGCGGGGGCCTTCCTCTTCCAAAGGGCAAGTGGACGGGGGTCTTCCTCTTCCAAAGCTCCCAGCCAATCTTGCCCCTCCTCTCCTGCAAAGGTCATGGTGCTGCCTTGGTTCCCAATTGAGGCCCCTGGAGTGACAGCAACCCCACCAGGAAGGAAAGCTGCCACCTCTGAAAAAGTCCTTCTTTGCGGGGTCCTTTGCAATTGACCTAAGCTCCACTCAAACATTTTCAAAGTGGGTGGGGACAGAGTGTCGGCCCTGTCCGCTCTGAAAATTTCCTGGTGGTGCTCAGGCCTCTTGCAGAGGAACCCACCCCCCTTTAGGATCCAGGGCCTGAGCTCCTTTGTCCTCCCGAGCCCAATAGTGTCTGATCTGACTCACCTAACTGCTTGGAGGGGAGGAAGAGAGGATCAGGCCCAGAATCTTTCATCTGATATTATTGGGTTCTTGGGAGATAGATCTGGGGTTTCACATCTGGTTTTATGCATACAGGATACAAACTATGACCACCTCTCAAATGGGCTTGGAAGCCAATATTGCGCCTCTGCAGGGTAAAATTAAAATGCAACAAACACCCCTCCTTCTTTCCCCACCAAAAGTCCAGATATTATACTGAAAAACTACTCAGTCATCTTTATAGCAACTGATATCTCAACATTTTGCTTTTTTAAAATTCTCTGTCTCACCCTTTCAATATACAACTCTCCATGGTTAATGATGTGAGAGAAAACATTTTCTCTGAGTTACACTATGGGAGTTGATAAATACCTGGGCATAACAGGGCTACCTGTTATGGTGGGGCGGAGGGGGAAAGCCAGGGGTGGGGCTGCCCATCATGGCACATCTGTTCCATTCCCCTGCAGGGGTAGGGAGCAGGGGAGGGCTTGCCAGCCAGCCTCGTCAAACAGTCGTTTAATCTGTGCCCTAACCTGCCCCCACCAAGCCTGGCCCCTCTTCCTAGAGTAAGTAGCCGGTGCACCGGCTACATGTTTATTTTCACCCCATGGATGTCCTACCAGATTAGTTCATTTGGGTTGCACAAGTGAAACTGCAAAGAGAATTTGACCCTCAGCTGTTGTCTTCCTTGTTTTATTTTAGTGGCAGTTCCATTATGCTGGATTACCTGTAGAACCAAGTACACATTATTTCATCAGTGCTCACAACCTCCCCCCAGCAAATCTAAATGAGGATTCTCCATCAAAATCTTTCAAGCTAACTTCACCAGGTAATTGATCAGATAGTGCTGGCTTAACACTTATGTAACTAGATTCATTTATGTCACTAGATTGTTTCCATGGGCTTTGTTTGAGCAGGATGCTTTTATAATCTAGGGATCTAAAAAAATAATAATCTTTAGCGTTCTCTTCTGTTCTGTTCATAGACGCCGCCTAACCACCATGTAGCAACAGAGGAGCTATTTTTACACATGTAGAGTTATTCTGAAGTAGCTGTAATTCGAGATTTGTCATTCAGGAATAACAGTTTACATAATCATTAATACTCCAGAATAAATATTATTCCAGATTGGCAGTGTAAACACTTATTCCGATATGAGTCACACAGAGGACTGCATCTGTCCCGTGGTGCAGCACAGTTGAATTTCGGCACTGTGGGGAACTCTGTTCAAGAGGAGAATGCCTCTACTAGCTCACTGGTCTTGTATTAATTGACCGGGACATAAATTTCCAGAGAGGGTTCTGTATTTGTGTAGGGAGTTGAGACAAACAGGGGAGTTCCAAATGGAACTGAATTTTGCCACAGAGACTTCTTGCCAACGTTCAGGAGGGGGTGGGGACTAACGTAAGTTTAACTCATGTTAGCGTGGTCACATGAAATCCCCGTTCGTGTGCACGGGGGTTTTAGCGTTATTTTCCCATTCTTCAGTTAAAGTCAGTAACGTGACATAGTGCTCAAAATCCAGCCCTCTATCACGTTATTGAATTTAACTGGAGAATGGGAAAATAACGCTTAAAACCCTGTGCATATGAGTGGGGATTTCACGTGACAGTGCTAATGTGAGATAAACTCACGTTATTCCCCGCCCCTCTCTGAACATTAACAAGCAGTCCTAGACAGCGTAGTTATTTCAGAGCCTTCTTCTGCTCTGATTTCTGGGTGCTGTGTGGCAGCTGTGAGCCCCTCTTCTAACGTCCTTGCTGTGATTGTCACTTTCTATGGGTGTGATGGATTCCCTCTACTCCAGGGTCAGAGTGGATTAGGAGGCAGCATGGGTAGCATTTTGTCACAGTCTTCTCTGCTGTAAATCCCTACCTGTGACATGTTGCCACCTGACACTGCAAAATACCATAGAGACATTGGGCAGAGGGGACATAGCAACTCTACCTGCAGTTCTGTGGTGGAATGGCTTAATACTGGATTAGTCGTTCACACGATCACTGTTCTGGTATTATTTCATGCCGAAGTAGATAAATCATGTCGAACTAGGGTGGCCAGATATGCAAATGTTAGATGACACTTATGAGAAATACAGGTTGCAGGGCTGCACTGGAGTATTTCTCATAAGTGTCCTCTAAAATTTGCATATCTGGCCACCCTATGTTGAGCAATGCTGGCATAAAACCTGGAAACAGGAGTTAAAAACCAGGAAGTGATTTAAATCAGCATGGCAATTCACATGATCAACTACAACCCCGATTTAGAGGGTTAATTAATGCCAGTATTAGGTTCATGTAAAAACAACCAGGAAGATGAATTAGCTGACATGTCCATGTTAACAAGGGGTCTCTGTTCTGAGCTCTCCTTTCACCTCCCTTTTGCTTTGCATGCTGCCTTCAGTGGCAGGTAAAGAGCCCAATTTTTGAAGTGGAAAACTGCTTGCTGTGCACATGATTTTTACAACTTTGCTTGCACCTCTTTTCCCTTTTAGTTTTTAATAATAAACTATTGAAGGATATTAAGCATGCTATTTAACTCCTTTGAAACATTCTGACAGCTTAGTAGCAGGTGTAATGCAACAATAATGGGGAGAAGCTAGCTCAGTTGATTGGGAAGCCCAAATCTTGTTTGGGGATTATGTCCTGCTGCTGTCTGTGCTGTGTGTGGCCAGAGGAAGTTCCTCCGCCCCCCCCCCCCCCCGCCCCAATACCCATGGATACATCTGGCACCTTTTTAAAAAACGGTCATATTGCTTTTAATCTCTGTAAATAGACAGGCCCTGTAAATCCTACTCTTTTCACTCTGCCTATGACACTTGGGAGATGGAGAGATAAAAAGAGGAGGAAGAAGCCAGAGGCGCATTAAAGTTGTTGTAAGGTCATGTAATGCCATATCATTGCATGACATTTAATGGGTAAAAACGGCTGTATGCTCCAGGGAAGGAGGGCCACCCCTGGCCAGGTCAGGTTGTGGGGACAGAATACATGTTTCCCTGGCCTAACTCAGCCAGGGAGGAGGGGGCGGGGAGCAATGTGTGGCTGACTGGATCTGCTCCTGCGCTGTGGTTGGTGCCCTGCCAAGACAGGCAGCCATGGATAACAATAACCGGCAGCCATGCCTGGCTGCCATGGCAACCCCCCCTCATCAGGCTGGTTTGATCAGATCTGGCCCACCTGGGTGGCTCTTGGGCCTGGACTCTTGGATCTGGTTCCGTCTGGGCCCATCATGTTTCCAGTCTGGCTGGCTACCCCTCTGGAGTCTGAACTAGGCCCACATCTGACGAGCCCGGAACAGACACACGGGGTCAGCGCTGGCCCAGGCAGGCCAAAACAGGTGGCATTATGCTTGATAATACCCAATTTCATGTATGACATGACATTAAAAAGAAAAGTAAATGTTTAGGACGCTTCTGTTGCTATTGCAGAGAACTAACTCAGGGCTGTAGTTATGAGTTACTGTCTGTCTCCAGAACACTGTGTAATAAATTCATGCTTCAGCAGTGCAGTTACACACATATGAACTTCCACTTTTATACCTGAAATGAGGAGCAGGATGATGAAAGAGAGAAGCAAAGGCAAGATGGGACAGCTAGTCTAAGAGTTTTCCTCTGTAGGAAACACGGGATAGCAAATAATTCTAGCATAGTCACCACAGCAGCATTATTTTCAGAAATAATTTCATAGTGCAAGCAGTGGGATATAGTGGAAATATCTTGATGCAAAGAGATTATACTTGTGCTAAAATATGTACAATCAATTTGAATTCACAGACTGTGAAGACAATGTAATGAAGTACAGCAAAAGTTGCATAGCAGAGGGTAAGTACACTAGGTGTCTCAGTGTATAAAGGATTACCTGACATTTACCTAATACATTAAATAAAAAATCTCATTAAATGTGCACATATTGAGATTAGATTCATTTTCCTGCTGCAGTATTAGCAATAGGGTCCACCTCTGTGTCTTTGGTTTAAAAAATGTTTATGGTATGTTGGTATATAATACGCTGATATTGTAGAGGAACCACATGCCAAGTCAAGCCTCAACTATGGGGGATGGAACAAAGACCACAGTAGCTAAAAAAAAGGGGACTTTGGAGGTGTGGGGGTTGGGAGGGTATATTTATTTATTGCCTGTTCCCCCTTCCCTGTCTCCCCTCCCCCTGTCTTTAGATTGTAAGCTCTCGGGAAGGGACCGTGTCTATCTTGTTTTTTGTAAAGCGCCAGGTACATCACTGGTACTATATAAATAATAATAATAATGATAATTAATATTTTATGTATTTTATTGTATCTTTTATATGTTGTTGCCGCTCCGAGCCGCCATTGTGCGGGAGGATGCGGGGTAGAAATGTAATGAATGAATAAATAAATATAAATAAATAAAAGGCAGGAACCCAAATTCATATCTGTTGCATCAGGCTTCAGATTTGAACTTCCTTGTAGCCCACAATAGACGATCCCATACATCAGAGGTGGGGAACCTCCGGCCTGCGGTCCACTTCCGGCCCGCGGGGCTTGTTCCCATGGCCCGCCGACCTCTAATGCCTTCCCCTTTGTGTGCAGCCCATCATCCGGCTTGCTGTGGCCCGAGCGAGACTTTGCAGGCCACACACAACGGGGAAGGCCTAATGTAGCTGACCTGTCCAGAGCTGTTGCTGGAGCCCAGCTGTGGCTGCTGCGCGGTCTGGAGGCAGAGCCCTGCGGGGCCTATACATGCTGTGCTACTCCATCGGACTCTGCTGCTACCCGCACCCTGATGCCAAGCTGCCCCTCCAGGCACTGGGCCAGGGCGCCTGCGCCCACGGGTGGGAAGCTGCCACCACTGCTGCCAAGTACGGCTCTGTTCTTGGTCCTCTCCTCTTCTCGATCTATACCTCATCCTTAGGCAAACTCATTGCCTCCCATGGCTTCCAATACCACCTCTATGCTGATGACACTCAACTCTATCTCTCTACTCCCTCTCTCTCTC
>QEPC01013994.1:857665-898612 GCA_003113815.1 Sphenodon punctatus
CTGTACATCCCAGGAGAACTCTGATTTCATTAAAAACAAATTCTGACTTAAGAAATTAGACGTATATGGAGTTTGTGTGAACATTCTGAAGCTACTAAAACATATCTGAAGATTCATTAATAGAAATGAACCTCCAAACAGTTTGTGAATTGGGTAAGCCCAATCTGTTTCAGCCCCCTTTCCCCTCTATAATCCCAAAGAGCAACTTTAGAATCTTCTTTTAAAGACAGGTGCGACACTTACTGGTTTCCACTCTTGTGACATGGCACCCATTGCCTATTTGTATTGACTTCTGTTCAATTTACTTCAACACTTTCTTAGCACACCTTAAGTGATAGCATGCCTTGCCTTTATGACCAGATAAGAACAGGATACATTATTTCCATAGCATCATTTATGGCAAAGACTGATGGGAAGAAATCATTTAGCTTCTCTTTATTGTCCTCACCTCTTTAATTGCTCCCTTCACTCCTTGGCAGCACAGCAAACCCACTTATTCTTACACAGGATTCCTATTTCCAACATACTACCAGAAAGTAAGGGAGGAGTGAGGGGGAGATTGTTTCACAATCCTTCTAAGTTGATCTGCATTTTATCTTGATGGCAGTTGTACACGTTGATAGACTCCAAAAATGGATCCTATAGGCAGAAGATATTTTACTTTGCTCCTTCACGCCATTATTTATCTTCATAGAAATCAACTAGAACAAACATCTGTGGGAATCAACTCATACGGCCCCACCCACTCAGTGAGAAATTTAAACCACATCCTCAAAATTAGAAAAGCTTATGCTTAAAAAGTGCCTTGCACTTCTTAGTTCTGAAAATAAAGCTGCAGTTATCAGAATTGCATAGATCAATGGAGTGGAGCAGTACATTGCATCAGAATTGCAGATTTGGCCCTGCATGATCCTGCTCAAGGGAGCATGAAGCTTCTAATCAATCCCCACCCCCCATTTACATACCTTAGTATTGAACAAGGCCTAGCTCAAAGAGTTTATAATCAAGGATCCACATTCACTGAGGTTTTTCTATTGGCAGCAGTGATGGAAACATAACAAACACAGGCTCCTACTTATACTTAATCTATATAGTGGTGTAACTGTATGGTTGCAATAAAATCATACCAACCATCTTTAACTTAACTTACTCCAAAAGGAGAAGAAAAGTATTACTTGGGCATCCCACTGATGATATCCTAGAAATCAGAAAGTTTTTTCCTATCTTTTGTCTGCCCACATCAGATACAAAAGTGCTCCACTTGCCTATTAGAATCAAGTGCATGGTTTAAAAAGGGAAAAACAGTGAATAGTTTTATGATAGAATTAACAGGATATAAATATAACCCACTCACATAAAAGGAACATGGTGAAGGATATGTTGTTTGTCCCGCAGTTGTCCATTTCAAGTAATTTCCTTCCTGTTGCATAAGTCCAATCTGTAGCAAGCAGATGGCTCATCGTTTGGTATTTGTAAGCTACAGTTTTTCCCTTAAAGCCAGATGCTTTACTGTAGCTTGGGCAAAAGTGGTTTTATTTAATTTAAATGTTTACCCTGCCCTCCCCCGAAGGCTCAAGGCAGCTTCCAACATCAAACAACTTAGCTCAGTTACAGAACAGTTCTGATTAACAGCTACTTGTAAGGTATGAGACGTTACTGCAATTTGGGCAGCCTTACTCCAATTTGGGCACAGTTGCCATGTGATGCAGTGGCCTGTGTGCCTGGCGACCACCAGCCATTCACCCTGCCCCAGGACAGGGGGGCTAGTTGGCTGCTATGCCCTGCGTCCTCTGAAGGCCAAGAACGCAGGGCATAGCACTCTTATCCAGAGTGGGGTAAGGCTGTCCAAATTGCAGTACTGCACTGCCACTTGTGGGCCTGGTTTCTGTCTCCCCACCCCACAGTTCGCTACAGGTCTTTGAGCAGCAGGTGCTGTTGCCATTCCCACAGAGCCACATCATGGCTGGGGGTGGGGAATGGGCGTAGGCAGTCACGCATTTTATTCTGCCCCTTTATGAATAATTCCCTTATTTGCGTTTTTGACGGTCGCTGCACAGAGTAGAGGATTTCAATGTACTGTCCACAATAACTCCCACGGTCCTTTGCCTGCGTGGTAACTCCTAACAGGGAGTTTCCTCACAAGACAAAACGTGCACCATTTTCCTCCAGGAAAAACTCTGGGAGGCAAACGCTGTGCAGCTTTGGTCACATGGAAAAACAAAGCTGCATCGCTTTGGCTCTGATCATGTGGAAGATGCAGAGCTGGAAAACTGAGCCTTTTTACATGTGACAAAAGCCATGCAGCATTTGACTCCCAGGGTTTTTCCTGAAAGCAAATAGTGTGTGTTGTCTTGCGAGAAAGTGCCCTTAGTACCCAGCATTGCGTACATAACGTTTGGATTGTTTTTCCCTATGTGCATCACTTTTCACTTGTCCACATTAAATTTCATCAGCCATTTAGATGCCCAGCATCCACTCTCGCAAGATTGCCCCTGCAATTCTTCAGTCCACTTGCATTTTAACTACCTTGAATAACGTGGTGTTTTCTACCGCTTTGATTACCTCACTTCTCTTTCTAGATCATTAATGGATACATTAAACAACACTGGTCCCAGTACAGATCCGTGGGGCACTCCACTATTTACTTCTCTCCATTGTGAAAACTGAACATTTAGCCTACTCTTTGTTTTGTTTTTTAACCAGTTACCAAACCACAATAGGACACTGTCTCCTATCCCATAACTTTTTAATTTACTTGTCTCCTATGAGAGACCTTATCAAACACTTTCTGAAAATCCAGATACATTGTATTGACCAGCTCCCCTTTATCTACATGCTTATTCACACCCTTAATGAGGAATGACTTCCATTTGCTGAAATAGTTGCTCGCTGGTCTGTAGTTCTCAGGATTGCATCTAGAGCCCTTTTAAAATATTGTTACGTTCACTACGCTCTAGTCCTTAGGTACAGTGGCAGATTTTAGCGATAGATTACAAATTAACAGTAGTAGGTTTGCAATTTCATATCCAAGTTCCTTCAGAATTTTGGCTTAACACTGTTTATTGGAACGGGTTCTAAGACAGCAAACATGGTGGGACCTATATTGTCTCATGAAATCTGTTCCTGAGAACGACTGTCAAAGCACATAAAGGGCTTGAAGTGAAAGCGTTTTTTAGTTCTATCTTTAAAAATGTACTGCTCACTCTGAGAGGAAAAGATCTGTAGCTAACAAAGGGTGTTTTTAAAACGAGCAAGGCAGGGGTGTGTGTGTGTGAGGTTGGGGATGCCCAGCTGTGGAGCAGCCACTCAGAGTCCCACCCCAACCCCACGTACAGATGGTTGGCAGCATAGCTACCGCATCAGTCACCTCATACTCCAAATGCCACGGACCACGGAGGAAGGAGAAGTGTGCCAGGTTGGCCTTTGAAACTGACATGTTCTGGTGTGAGCACGGTGCTTGCTGCCAGTTCCTGTGAATTGTAAAGGCTGTGTGCCTCACCCACAGTGCCTATGAGTGGCGGACCGGTCTGCTGGTGTGACTGGCTGCCCCAGTGTATTTGGGCAGAGGATGCATGGCCGCTGGTTGCCCTGTACCCTTTTGTCTTGCCCCGCACAGCACATGGCATTCTTCTACTCCACCTTCAGACGGGCAGTCAGATGAATCGCTCCTCAATGGCCATGCACGGTAGCATCTCATTTAAGAACACCCTAAGTCATTCAACTGTTGATCTTATTGGGTACCTACTGCTGAAATTCTAAACAGAACCATGGTGGTTTTTTTCTTTTTGTTATTAAACAGATGCAGTTAGGAAGCAAACTCTCTTCCATCCTGCAGAGTTACAGTCACCTCTTAAAGTACTTGTCATATATCAAAAAGACATGGTTTTTCATCATACTGTCCTTGCTTTTGCTGAATTTCTACGGGAACAATGCCGGAGTGATGTCATCATAGATATGTGGCAGAAGAGGAAGATTGCTGAAGTAGGCCCAGTACAATGGCTTGCTACTCAGAAAGAAGTTGCAGATAAAGTCATTTTCCTTAATTGGAGCCATAGCAGTACTGAGTGTGATGTATCATGTAACAAAACTAAAGGAAGCAGCAAAGATAATTCTGAGTGTATGTTCACTCTTGCATTTAACCTCTTTTGTTGCGATTTGAAAAATCAGTCCTCTCTGCACAAGTACATGGTGGTTTCTTTCAATGAATTGAATACAACAGGCAGTCTCCCAGGTGCTCTGAATACATGTCCAAAATACTGTCTTATGAAAGACATTGACTCCTTTTGTAGAGATCTCTCTCTCTCACAGAGCCAGGCAAATAAAAGTAGTACAAAATTAACATACAGGAAGTGGTTTTGTTACAAAGATGAACAAAAATATAGGAATACAGTTTAGGAATAAAAAGGACAGACGAGTGCTATGTTTCTCAAAGCATGCCACTTGTGAAAACCCCATTCACGCCAATGGAGTCTGCAACAATGAAGTGCTTCGAGGACCACACTTGAATGCTGAAATCTTGTCCTAGTTAAGTGAAGCAGGAGTTTTATCAGTGACTTCATTGAGGTCAGGATTTTACTTAAGGAAGCAGTAACGTCTATTAGCATAGAGTTAACCTTCAGGCTGTTAAACCACAGCCTATTATCTTTGTTTGGTATGGAAATACTCCAAATATTGCATTTGGGCAGAATTTGGTTGTAAGTTAAGCATTTAAACTTTGAAGATATGGCAAAGTTAACCATGAGAGGAAAATGAAAGGAAAAAAACAATATGACTGTCTAGTGAGACTTAAAATAAAGGAAGTTGGTACAGAAGTGACCGAATATCAAGATTGCACGGTACATCATTTAAGCCTACTTTAGTATATCTGCTGTAACATTTGTAGATTTCCTTCCCTCCCACCCCCTTCCAGTCCCTTTTCTTTAGTTACTGGATTTAGTTTGAAGGTAGTACTTCTGATTTAATCTCTTCCTCTGGACTGTTCACACAAGGGTTGATTTTTTTTTAAATTAGAAAAATCATATGACAATAAGTTAGTGTTGGATTTCAGTGTATGTTAACAGTGTAAGTGAAAGAGTTTAAAAGTCCAATATAATTTAAGGTTGTATTGCTACTAATTTAAGGCTTTACTGCTAACAATAGTTTTTCAGTTCTTGTTCTAGAATTTATTTAGCTTAACTGTAAGAGAACTTGGGTTTAAATACAAAGGAGTGATATTACTTCCCAATTTACTGTGTGGAAGAAGTGTTACTTTTACGCAGATGCATGTCACATCAATAACCATATGGAATTAGAAAAATATATTGTACAGGACATTTGAATATTACCATATCTAGATGTGATCTTTCTACATATGTACATTTTCTTTTGTAAGGGGTGAGCTGCTGATTAAAATAATATTTTATACACTTGAAATTGCGAGTGCTTTTAATGGCTAAATCCCCTAAATACACACCTCGCAATAACATCACCTGTTCAGATTAAGCTACACCTCCACATACACTTGCATGTAACATAGATTAGTGAAGTTCTACTTATACAAATATCTATTCTTTGCAGCAGCAACCAGTCACTATCAATTTAAGCTGCAATTCCATAAAGGGCACTAATGTGTTCTCATTATTGAAATCATCTTCATTATGATGGATAATTCTTGTAACTTTTTTTTTTTTTTTCATTTATCTATTTTTAATTATAATTGCCATTCATAAATTTAAGTATAACCAGATTAATTTGCTTACCTAGACAAACTTTTTATTAGACTCCAGTCTGCCATGTGCAAATTTAAAAATGAGAAAAAAATATCTAAGTAAAATTCATAAAAGGGTAAAATATTTGTTCAGATATTTTTGCTTAATGTTCAAAAGAATTATTTTACCATCACCCAATTCTGAACTGAGATGCTTTGGTGTATAAATGAAATACCTGTTATGTTTTAAGAACAGCAAAAAACCAACAATATTGTACTTAGCCCCATAAGGGGCATAATAATTTATTTCATTACAAAACTCAACGACAAAGTTACTCTTAGAAAATGCATCTGGAAGTAAATATATACCACTTTAGTATTTTATACATACATTTTCAACAACCTGCAACTTTGTACAATGCAGTAAAAGCTTTATCATTTGAACGTGAGAGGACAAAGTTTATTGGCATAAAGGGAGAACATTCTACATGCAGTCCCTATGTTGAACAGCAAAGGCTGGGATTCTGAGAGTGCCTAAGAACGTTTAGTCATCCAGATCCCACTGACTTTCAGTAGAATTTGGGCTTGCAAGCCACTTAAACTCCTTTACAAAATTCCAGCAAAAAACTTTTACCATGGTTAATTTTTTTAAAAATTGGTAATTTTTACAAGAAGCCAGGGATGTGGTTTTGTTTTGGATAACAGGGCAACTTGGAAAAGTGTCATTCTAGGTTCCCCTAAACCCATCATCCCACTAGATCACCACACAAACGCAGCCCGCTCACGTAACATCCGGACCCCAAAGCGCTGCCATTCCCGTTGATATATCCAGAGCTCCTGTGTTGTATCCAGGCAGGCTAAAACAGCACCTCCTTTCCATGCAATCAAACAGGGATCCATGTCCTAAATTCATATATAAATTTGACACATCATATGAAGTGCTAAGCAACTTGCCTGGAGTTCAATGAAAGCTATTTAATTTCATTTATTTATGTAGCCGTAGGCCATTATAGAAAGGAAAACTTAAGATACAAACAACTTTACAAAATGCCTCAAACATAAATACACATCCAAATAAATATATAAAACAATACTATTGACCAAAAAATTCCTAATACCAATTAAACACATTGGAAATTCAAGAACTTTCGCTGTCCTGCAATGCTATGCACAGAAATGACACGACTGCTTGTGTTACTACTGGCTTTTTATCTAACAGAAGATATCTCAGAAGTTCAGTAGGTGCTCTGCCAGGCAGGCCATCCAAAATGCCAGCCAGCCAGCCATGTGCCTTTATTTTATCATAGAGATGACAACAACATAAAATGTGCCCGACAGATTCGACCTCTTGGTTGTCGAATGGACATAGCCTCAAATAAAGTGGAAGCCCAGAACATCTGCCCTCCAACACTCTTGTAGACAATACATTGAACCTGGCACACATAAATATAATTTTCTAAATGACTGGTCAGGTAATTGGCAATACAACCCATATCAGGGACCAATTCCCTATAACTGGCTAACGACTCATAGGAGGAAACGGCTGCACAGTCCTGATCTCTGCTTTAGCAGCTCAATGAAAGCTATGAAAGTTTCACCAAGTAGTGAAAAATACCGGTGCATGTTAAAAATTTAGTTGAGCCAATACAGAACAGTCACACCGCTTTAGTACTAGACTTTCTTTGAAATTTACATAATAAGTAACAAATAGGATTTTTTTCTTTAAATATTTATTAATTATTATAAGCATTTATATAGCGCTAGCGATGTACCTGGCGCTTTACAAAAAACAAGACAGACACGGTTCCCTGCCTGAGAGCCTACTTAGTTTTAGGAAAATAATTTTGGATTTACTAACGGTTGGTTAAATTCCTTGTTCTTAAAGTAGTAATTGGTGCCGATCTATAAAATATTCTGCATAATACTGTATAACTAGCTTTCTACCCTTCCAGATAGATAATACCTGTAATAACTCATAGCACACCCATCAAGAATCTCTTTAGATGACATGTCTCCTGCAGTGCGTGTCTGAACTGTGGCAGCAGTATAAATATCTATTTCAGAACAAAGATTTCAAGTAGTCTCAGAAAAATTCATTAACAGTCCAATTTATCTGCCCTTTAGCTATGATTTAACAACATACCTTTGGTCTTGTAATGACTTCTACGTTCTCAACTACTCTTCTGAAAGATGGAGGCATTTTGTTGAGAATCCGGTGTTGAAGAAACTCTTGAGCTTTATGATACATGAGGCCTCCTCCCACTACTAGGATGGAACTGTACATCTTCTTTTTGGTATCATCTGATGCTGGAATAGTTTAATACAAGAAGTGGCTGGATGGTGAAGAGCTTATACAAAAAGTATACACTAGCTAAGAGGTGCATAATAGGGTGAAAACAGACATGACGCTAACCACCCTCCCTTGGTGGTCATTTATGCATGTTGCAGGGCTGCATAGGGCAGCAATACAGTCCTGCAACATGCATAAATAACCACCAAGGGTGGTTAGCGTCATATCTGTTTTCACCCATAGTCATCTTAAAGCAGACAGTGCTTGACTTCTTAACAGGCCAGAAACATAAGGCAAGTTTTCAGAAATTTTACTTTCTAAATGACAGAACTGAAGTAAAAGTGTAGCACACTTGTTTGTAGTTTGGGGAATCCATAAATCTTGGTCAAGTGAATGGGAGATAAAATATTACAGGATTAGGTAGACAGTTCTCTTACCACAGCAGTCAATACTATGAAGGATGGCTTTGTCAAGTCCTAATGCTTTCCCTTCGAACTGAGAGATAGCGGTTTTTCTGGACATGTGTGCTGCTATTGGTTCTTCAGACTCATTCCCGCCTATTATGCAATCACTCTGAGACGATCCTAGTTCTACTTCTTGCGGATACATCCTTTCAGCGATGTCTGATGACTGGCCACGCAACTCTCCCTCAAATCCACCAGGCTTGGACATGGATTTTCGATCAGCTGAAGCTTTTGCAGTCTTTAAACAAAAATACACCAAGTTCATAAATATAAATTATAAAAGCAAGAAGCAAAGTCAGCCTTTGCAAACAGTATATATTTCAACATGTGCTCCCTGACAGATTATTTAGCCCGGGAACATTTTAAGCTTTTAAATGTTTGGAGCTGTTAAATGTTTAAGCTCTTTAGTTTATTGAAAATAACTTGCTGAATGCAGGTTCATTTTAAACATTAACTTTCTTCTAAGTCAAATGTTAAAAGGATGGAGTAACACAGTCGGCAAATAAGGGAGAATTATTAATACATTATTTTACTCAAATGTCAAATTTACTATAGGTGTAAGATTTATTATAATACTTGGGTAGAGACCCATCTCTTTTGCCCACATGCTATTAATGTTATTCCCGCCCAAAATGGGGGCAGTTTTGTGCTCGCCTATCCCTGAAACTTGGCTTAGTTGGGGGTGGGGATACGCCCCCGCCAGGTGGATTTGCCATGGGGAGGAACAGGGGACTGCCCAAGGGTGGAGCTGACATGCGCAACCTGTCGTTAAAAGGCAGAGTGCTGGGGCTGCAACCCCTTTTCGATCCTGGGCACCCGGCAAAATCCACCCAGCAATTTGGCATGTTATGCTTGCTATAGTGGTTTGGAGCTTGCAGTGGTGTTGCGTGCTGTAGCCTTTGAGCTAGTCACTGTATTCAGGGCTAAGAAGGGATTTCCCCCCCCCTTGCCTTGATTGGCCACTGGCAAGGGGCTTTTTTGCCTTCTTTACAGCACCTACGGGGATGGGGAGCTACTAGGTGCTGAACGTTTTGGCTAACTACTGTCATTCACTCTTACGTCGCAGCTCTGGCAGATAGCAGCTTGGGAAGCATACAGTGGCAGAACGCCTTAGAAGTCTGGGAGGTACGGTACCTCCCTCACTGCACGAGGGGTGGAGGAGGGTTACGAGGTGGGGTCTGGTCCTAGGCTATATACGGCTGGGCTGGAAACATCCCACCCTGCCCCGTTGGGTGGGGAACCCAATTAGGGTCCTATCACCCAGGTTGTGGGGGGTAAGGGGTGCAAGCGGTCTAGCCCAGACCCCCCAACCCACTGCCATCTATGGTTCTTTCACTGCTATTGGTCACGGGCATGTGCTGCAATATGTGCCACCTATTGCAATATTCAATAGAGTTGTAGCCACTGCCATTCCATGAAGACCACATTCACATCTGTGGTGGCGGTGGCAGCAGAGCAAAGACGCGGCAGCAGAGAAGAGCCCGATGGCAGAAGTAGAGCTGGTACAAATGGGGTTCTGCCGCAGCTTCCCGCACGCATGTCATGGCCGGAATTTTGTGCCGACATGCGCGAGGGAAGCCGCAGAAGAAGCCCATCTGCACGGGAGCTACTTCCGGAATCAGGCTCCTCCCCACTGCCGCATCTTCCTTCATGGATTTTGCCGTTGCACCACGTCAGGTGTGAACGTGGCCTTATATGGTGTCTTGTCTGGTTCCTATGGGGCAATGCAGGCACAATCACGTTTACTGAGTGAATTGTAGTTTTCTGTAAGAACAAGGCATTCACACACCTGCTCCTGCTTACTCTGTGTAGCTAACAGATAATGTTCATCATGAGGATCTTCAGGATCACCTTGTGACCTTTGCTGCAAAGAGGTCATTTTCTGACCCACAATTCCAAATGTTGCTGGATAAAACAGAGCCATTGGAGCCTGGACAGTGAAAAAAGTGACATGTTAATACCAGCTTCCCTTTGAACATTTTAAGCTTCCATGCTTGCTTGCTTATTACTACTTACATATTTGCTCTTACAATGAGAATTAATCTATGGGTTAGGAGACAAATTAAGGCACATATAAATTCTGTCAAGTACTTCAAAGCATGGAAATTGTAAGTTAAGATGCACACCTCAGCTTCCATGCAGCATGTAAGCAGTAAACACATTGTACACTTTTAGGTATTGTACTTGCATACAAATCAAGCACCATGCACCCACCCAGTCCTCTTCTTCTGGAGATTAGGGAAACACTTAAGATGCAGGTCACCCTCTCTTGTCCCCAGCTTCACTTCCATGCAGTACATAAGCAGTGAAGACATTGTACACTGTTGGGTATTGTGCTTGCTTACAAATTAGGCACCATGCACGTTGCCTTGGACTTTCGGTTCCAATCCTTTTCTTCTGGCGATTGGGGGAAACACTGAAGCTGGTGACAAGAGAGTGGCCTGCACCTTAAGTTTCGTGCCATGTAAGCACTGTAGACCTATGTAGCACGGAGGTGGAGGGAAATGGAGTAGAAGGGGTTACACTTGGGCTAGAGGGGGATGGGCAATGGGCTGGAGGGGGGCACATGGAGTGACAGTAGTGCTGGAGGGAGGTGGCTGTTGGGGTAAATGGAGATGACACTGTGGCTGGATGGGGGAAGGGCAATGGTGTGCATGGGTGATATTTGGGCTGTTGGGGAGAGGGGTGGATGGGGGAAGGACAAAAGAGTACATGGGATAATACTGGGGCTAGAGGAGGAGGGGTAATACAGCTGGAGGGGGATGTGCAATGGGGAGTTTAGAGTTAGAGGATACTGATCAAGGGGTAGAGATTACTTATCCCAGAGATCATTGCATTATTGTTAGAATATGTGCTTGTTGGAGGAACTGAATACCTCATTTGTCTGAATCAGTTGGCTAGTATGAGTGATGGCAACCTCAAGTGTGTGTCAGTGTAGAGGGTTTTTTCCTGATTTGATGGCACAGAAATTAAGGCGTAGGTCACCCTCTCTTGTCCCCAGCTTCAATCTTTCCCTAATCTCCAGAAAAGGAGGATTGAGACTGAAAGACTAGGCAAAGTGTGGGTGCATGGTGCCTGATTTGTATGCAAGCACAACATCTGACAGTGTACAATGTGTTTACTGCTTACATACTGCACAGAAGTTGAGGTGTGCGCCTTAACTTACAATTCCCATGCTTTTAAGCACTTGACAGAATTTGTATGCGCCTTAATTGGTCTACTAATCCTGAAAGGGTTTTCCCTATGGAATATCCATATTTTTTTAGAAATTGCTTGCAATGCTGAAAATGGCTTTTGCTGCCGCAATAGAATGCCATGTTTCTGTCCCATATTGCGGCGGTGTCAGATGACAAGTGATCCATTTCTCAAAGGCGGCTGTGGAACCTGTAGGTTCAAATTTGCTAATGATGACAAATCGCAACACGGCACTCAATTCTGAAAACACTTGCCCTTGAGCATCCTTTAACTTTCATATGTAACCAGTCAAATGAACGTCACCACTGCTACTTACTGGATGTTGCTAGTAAGCCCCCAAGCCTGCAACCCTTGCATTTTTAACTCTCTACAATGGGAATATTCACAACAGAATACTGTGTTCTCTTTGTATTGTATAAGAAGCTGCAGCTGGTTGCAGAAAGCAGACACCTGCCTTCTGATGAGGGGGAGTTGCTGGCAGGCGAGGTGTTACCCCTAGGGCATCACGGGCACTGCCCCTCCTGGCCCTTGAGCCCCCACAGCTGACAATCAATGTGTTTTTAAAAAAACCCAAAAACCCTCACCTGACTGGAGGGAGCAGGGAGCACTGAGAGTAGTACTTTGTGTGTGTGTGTGTGTGTGTGTGTGTGCGCACACGTACCTGCCCGGTCCAGAGGAGGAGCGGCCGATGGGAGGAAGAGACAGGTTCTTCTTCGAGAGGCTCCTCACAATGTTCGGAGCCCTCTCCAAGAACAGAAAGTTGCTGCCTTCAGCCCCAGACTTAGGGACAGGCCCCCTAGGCCGGGCATTGGACAGTATTTTCTGGGGGGCGGCAATCCTGGCTCTGGCTCTGCCCCGCTCTGTTTTTGGTTTTCTCCCTGCACAGCCGAGGCTGCTGTCCGCAGCCGAAGCCTGCTGCCTGGGTCCCCATCCCTCACCTGCCTCTGCTGTCTGCTTGCTAGTAGTGATGCAGCAGCAGCAGGACACCTATCGGACTGGGAGATAAAGTTGTTTGTTTACAAACAACTCCTCCCCACGAGTAATCAGAAGGTTGTTGCCTTGTAAAGAAGGTTCTTCGAGATGGCTCCCAACATTCTCACAAGTGGGTTGTGCATGCTCACCCTATTCAAATAACTGATGGTCTCGAGCTCCTCTACTATAAAAAGCCATCTCGAAGAACCTTGTTTACAAGGCAGCAACCTTCTGTTCTTCTTCAAGTGGTTCCCCACATGCCCTTTTTACATGGCTCTGCTGGGTGGGTGGGGGTCACTGGGCATGTTGGTGTGGGCGAGGCGTGCACACGGCTGCACACGCATCCCCACTCACCCCCCGCTCATCCGCACCCACGGAGCAAAATCAATTTTCCCTGGTTGCTCCATGCATGGGGGCAATTTTAAAAATGTACTTATACTTATATGCCGCCCCCCATGCCTACGGCATCTCGGGGCAGCTTCCAACATAATATAAAACAGTTTTTAAAACAATTTTTAAACATAAAACAAATTTAAAATATCCCCCACAAAAATTAACCCACCACCCTCCCCTCCCCTCTGAAGGCCTGGGCGAACAGCCAAGTCTTACAAATACGTTGAAAGGCCAACAAGCGGGTGGTGAGTGGGGATGCGTTAGGCAGGCACGTGCACACACCCCAAGTCACCACAGGCGCATGCGCCGTATCATTCACACAGAGCTCCCCCACCCATAAACATGCAACGTGGGGGCGGGGTTTGACTTGGGAGCAGCAGCCTGAGAAGGGCCACGGGGCGCAAAATTCCTAATTCCAACACTGGCTGCCTTGTAAACAAGGTTCTTTGAGAGGGCTCCGAACATTCTCACAAGTAGGGTGTGCACGTTCAACTCAATTGTGAGAATGGGCGGAGCCACTCAAAGAAGAGGGAGGGACATTTCAAGGGAGTTTGCAGTTTGGGCAGCTGGGCTGAGAGCCCAGTGCGCCGCATGGGAAAAAGCAATAACTTTTCCCAATCACCGGGGAGCACAGTTCCACAGAGCCCTATGGGCTGCTGTGTTAGAAGCTGCCTGGGTGTCAGAGTCAAACGTCCATGCAGCGTGTGGCTGTGTGGCACAGCTGAGGACTCAGGGCGGGACAGTGGGAGAGGCTGGGAGGTGCAGAGCAGGCTTTTTTTGGTGTGTTGGGGCCAAGAATCAGTGCCATTTTGTTGGTGCTTTCGGAGGAGGATGCACGGAGTGAAAGTGACTCTGTCTGCTGTGCCTGGCCCTGGCTGACTGCTTTTTACTTCACCGGAAAGCGAGAGGAGACTATCACTCGCTGCCCTGCCTGCCACCTGGGTGAGTCATTCAGGGCTGGGAGACACTGCAGGGAATGAGGGTGGGGGTGGGGATAAGGAGAGGGATGGGGCTGCTGTCTGCGAGACATTGGGGGAAATGGGGCTGGGGGTAAGGTGAGGAATGGAGCTTCTGCAGGGGCGTATTGTGCTAGGCACCAGGGGGCTGCTGCCTGGCCCCACGGGGGCAGCCCCATGCCTGGGTTGGAGGAGGCCCGGGTGCAGGGCACCCCCACATCATGGGGGGGTCCCCATCCCTCATCTGCCTGCTAGTAGCGTTGCAGCAGCAGCAGGGGACACAGATCGGACTGGGAGATAAAGCTGTTTGTAAACAAACGCCTCCCCATGCAAGTGATCAGAAAGTTGTTGCCTTGTAAAGAAGGTTCTTTGAGAGGGCTCTAAACATTCTCACAACTGGGTTGTGCATGCTTACCCTATTCAAATAATAGACCATGTGATGGTTCAGGATATTAAGTCTAATTAAATGAATGAATATTAATTGGATTACTGTCATAGTAATAGAAGGTACACAATCTGCTTAAAAAAAAATATGGACAGATTTTGCAAATCAATGTTTTGGAAAAACATGGAATAGGTGCTCCTAAAACATGCAAAGTTCAAAATTAAATTTTCAGATGTTTCCTCTTCTGAAATACAAGACCCATCTGTGACTGAAAATATGAGCCAGAGATCAAGTGTGGTTGCTGTATTGGTTCCAAATGACAGAGACACAAAGTGGTTTGAATTATATCTTTTACAGGAGCAACTGTTGTTGGTGGAAAGAAGCAAGCTTTTGGGCCACACAGGGCCCTTTCTCAGGCATGGAGCATAGTCAGTAGAAATTTGCTCAGTTTATATATATATATATATATCTACTGGCTATGCTACATGCCTGAGGCAGGGCCCGGTGAGACCCCAAAGCTTGCTTATTTGATGTTCTGTGCCCCACATCAGAATTGGCTGGAGTCTGGACACCTTCAACCTCTCACACTAGCAATCCTCCATACAAAGTTTCATAAGGATAGCACCAATGAACACTATTTCATAACAAATAGAATGTTCATGCTTTATAATGGACACTGTGTTGCGCTTTAATATACAGGCATGACCGTGCCTGTATGTATAATGAATATGCAGTTCCAAGCAGCATTGTAATTACAGCTGTCTAAATGTGTAAACTGAAATTTCAAATTCAGTATTCATCAAAATCTTTGCTCAAAGCAAAACTTGCTCAAAGCAAAATTTCAACGCAGTTCTAATTTTACTGGGCAGAGAAGTATCTGAGTTTTGCTTAATTGCAAGCTTATTACAGTAACATGGTAGCAGCCTGTCAACCCATGTTCATAAGTCAGAGCTGAGATAAACAGCATATTACAAAACAAAGTCATAGTAGTTAAGAGGCCTCATCAGATAAGCAATGTTCCAACAAGTGCTAGATGGCACACTCTCTCCCAGACAGCTAAACAGATCAGATAGAGAACTGACACAATACTATTGCTTAGGGGAAAGTCAGACAGGTAATTATACAATCACTCTTGGTTCATTAGACATTCATCTAAGTATCATTTCCTTCATATGCAATAAACATGTCTATAAGGCCATCATGCTCAAAACACTGTTATACAATTGATACAGGACAATAAACCCATATTAAGAAGCTCAGTCAGCTTCACATGTTGTATCTTCAGCATATTTGCCAATTTAAGGAGCAGGGCAATGTTTCCAATTAATATGGCTTAACTCTCATATTGTTGTCAAGGTAGGAGACATCATTAGACACTCATGGCTGTCAGTGGCAGCTGTATTTAAAAGTACTAATAAAGCTAATGAATACCCATGTCACATTGGTACTACATCTTCTACTTGCAGCAACTAAAACATGACCATGGTAACAGGCTATTACAAGCTTGATGATCCACGACTAGAGGGCAATGGTGCACATTTGGTAGAGATGGGGAGGGAGATTAAGGGTGTTTTTAGACAAGCACCTACCCACCCACCCATTATACATGTTGCAGGGCACCACTACAGCCCTGAAACATATATAGTGGTGGATGGGTAGAGAGTGGGGAGGTGCTTGCACCCTATGACATGCAACCTCAGTCCACTATTATGTATGCATATTTTGAACCTACTTGTAGTTTTTCATCTCCTAACCGGAACTGGTATAATAAGGCTGGAGAATCTGGATGACGAACTTGGAACTCATGATCTTGCAGCCCAGAGATATCCTGAATTTAAATGCAAAATGGCAATAAAAGTTATTAATTTGGTACAAAGCTTAAGCTCACCAAAACAGAACTTTTCATCTTTGATGGCTACGCAAACCAAAAGTGATCACCTACACCTATTCAGGTCAGTTCGGCACAACAGCTGTCCTGCAACAGGTTCTGCCAAGATGGGCCTTTCCACATGCATGGAGTCCCCCCACCCAAATCAATAAACCTAAAGCGGAGATAAAAGATCCTACTGCAGAATGGGGAACAGAGGTATGAGCTGCACATATAGCTCACCAACAGAATAATTCAGCAGCTGAGTTGAATTGGCTGCTATGGTTTAGCAAGAAACCCAAGAGCTAAGAATCTTTCTGAAGACTTGCCACTTATAAAAAGCACTTTTGATTCTTCAGCTTATTACCGAGAATATTGGTTATGCAACATCTTGTTCGTTTTCCACACCCACGACACTAATTTCTTGTAAATCTCTATTTTTGCTACTCTTGAATTTTGTCTTTCTAATTAATATTTTTAAAACTTCCCCCAAAATGAATGAAGTTTTTGGGACAACTGCTTGTTAAGACCTCCCTGCCCCCCCCCCAAAAAAAACCCCCCAACCACTCCCACCCTCTTCCAAACTAACATTTACTAAATCTTTATCTTGTAAAGTCATGTACAAAATAATTTAGTCCAAAAACACTTTTCTCTTACCTGGTCTAAGTGACAAAATGTTTCTTTTAGGTGCTGAAGGAGAAGACAATCCATCTTATTAGCTAGCTGACAATCTCTGTAAGGAAACCCAGCTCGTTGCATTAGCCAATAAAAACATCTTGATACATCAGAACCACCATACGCAAGGCATAGCCTAAAACACACAGACTACAGTTACTCACTTATCTTCCTCACATAATGTGAGCAACATTTCAGAAATATTGCCATCATGACAGCTAGATGATTTACATATCCTCTCTCAAAGGAAGATCTCCTTAATAAGGACCATATAATGGAAGATTATTCTGTTGTGAAAGCCAGAAACATAAAAATTCACCAGTCATTTCTACTTATAGAGCTGCCTTACTATATCTAGTACTTTGATAATAAATAACTTATTCCCCCTCCTCCCAATTATTGGTATTTGTAACAATTTTGCACATAAAAGAATGTACCGGGTATTACAATGAGAAACGCCATCTTCCACACAGCAAACGCTCGTCTTCTGATCCCCAACATCAACGACACATGCACTACTTAAACCACTTCCAAAGGTAGCACAGACAGATTCCTGATGCACCACTATACCTACAAATATAAGAGGAATATTAAGTTTGGTTTTAAGTGTGCTCTGAATAGCAGATGTGCTTACCTTTTTGCTCAGGGTTGAAAGGGTTAGCTACAAGACACTAAAACAAGCAGCATTGGCTTTCCTTTTAGCCTAGAAATGGGACACTATCAACCCATTCACTCCTCCAATGTTACCTATCTTAAAGTGGTTTCTGGGTGGAGAATAAAAGAGCTACTCTAGGCCAGCAAAAAATATAACTACCACATGTCTTAGTTGCTGTGCAGCAAAACCAGAATGGTGTCCTCTCAAACAAAGCAGAATTCTTTCAAGGGCACTCTCTCTAAGGAAAGAAAAATGCCAAATTTTATAAAAGACCAGAGAACAATGGAAAGGGAGAATAAAATACGTTTGAAAAATGTAAGTGACCTCTAGGGTCAACACCCTGGTTGTCAACCTGGCTATCTCGGGTGGAGAGCAGTGGAATTTTTCTTAAATTCTTTGTCAAGAGAAATCACCTTTTCATCAATTTTTTGCTATCAAGAGTCATAACTTTTTATGCTTCAGCCCTCTAGAGCTGCAGTAACAAAGTTTTTAATTTCCCCTTCCAAAATGAGCACCTTCTGGCTGGGCAGATGTACTGGCTGTCAGTGGGAAGGAGCCTGTGTGTGTAAGTGCAACGGGTTTCAGGATGGGGTGGTGGTCTTGTCCTACTATGCCAGAGGTGGGCAAATGACAGCTCAGGAACTGCGTGTGTCTCTTGGGACACTTGTGCTGTGGCACTTGCCAGAAGTGGCTGCCCCCCATGTCCATGTGACTCCTTCACCCAGCACCATTCCTACTGCTGCCCAAACCCACTACGGCCCCTGCGAGCTAGAACTTTGTTTTGGGGTGGGAGTTGGGAGAAAACAGTGATGCCCTGTCCACTGGATTGGGGTGGGAGAGAAGGTGCAATTGATGCAATGCATGTTGGGGCTCTTGAGGGTATGAAAATTTAGGGAGTTTTGCCCACTCCAGTACTATGACCTTTAAACAGCATACCCAGGAGTGGAAGTGCCAGTTGAGCACTACCATTATATTAAGAGTGTGGGGAAAGGTCCACACCCTGTGCTGCTAGAGCTATGTCCAGATATTATTATTTATGTAGCACCAGCAATGTGCGAGGCTGTGTGAGGATCCAATCATCTGAGTAGCACATCCCTTCCAACAGGCACTGAAGCTGCTGTGTGCTCCCTTATGGGATGATGCCCTCAGTCTGTAGCACAAAAAGAGAATGAGTCATGACAGAGTTGCCACTTGTTGTGGGAATGTGAACAGCAGGAATGAAACTGCCCAGAATGTGCTAATCTCACTCAAGTGAATTATGGCCAAAGCACAAGCAACATCGATATGTGAACTGTTTTGTCTGAAGACTCTGAAAGAAAAGACTTTAATGGTTCATACTTTGATTTATACTTGTCTTTCTTAAAATGAAAATTTAAAAGTGCTGCAAAGAACGGCTTAAGTTGCTATACTTGCTCACTGGCGACTAGACCTTTCAAGACCTGCAAAACGACGAGTTAAGCGTGGCGAACATAAACTGTATAAAGGGAATGACTGAACTGGAGTTCTTAGGAAATAAAGCATCTCTATTCTGTACCTGTTAAAGTGCATTGTTTTTTATTTGGTTTTTAAAAGTATGAATTATTTTTAAACAAATATAAACAAGGTCTGATAGCAGCTGTCTGCCTACTCTCTGTGCTCTCACACTTCCTTCAAAAACTCCTTTTCAAAACTATGAAGAAAAAAAAATTAAATGTAAGTCTGATAAAACCAGAATGACAAGCATTAAGTTATTTATGGCTGCATATTCTGTAACTGGAGCAACTCACCACTGACTTATTTAGGAACTAGCACCCCCAAGTGGAGATAATGATATCAAACTTACTATAACTTTTCTGTCCAGCATTTCAAAATGATGCACTCTCAATTATATTTATCTACAAAATACTGAAATGAAGACACGGATTATAAAGGGACAGGAGCAATGTTTAGAAAGTGTAAATGTCTCAACCTTTGCATGCAACCACTTCTTCCTTGTGTATAAAGCACTGCAAACAAAAGCATCTGTAGTGCCGCATCCCAACCGAGGCACACTGGACGAGAACAAGCATACAGCTGGCACACAGGCTCCACGGCCAGGGAGAAGGGATGCCCCCACCCGAGTCAGGTCGGTGCACCAGGCTTGGCCAGTGAGCCCTTGCTCCACTCCCGGCGAGAGAAAAGAATGCATTGCTGGGTGGGCCCCACCTCCCGCCATGACAGGCAGCCATGGTGGCCCCCAATAGCAGGCAGGGGATGGCGGTGCAAATAAATGCGTTGGCCTGCTATGGCTTGCACAGGTGGTCCTTGGCCCAGGCTGTGGGCTCAAAATCATCCGGGGTTCCACAGGGCACTGCTAATCCTTGCTGACCATCCAATAGGAGAAGTGTAGGAAAGCCCATTAGCAGTGCTAAGCCAAAGCTTGGACTCCATGACAAGGGCACAGTCCTATTTCCTATTACTCCCGCAACCAGATGCTCAGCAGGCAGTACAAGAGCTCCCTCTCCCCTCTTGTTAGCAAGTAGGCACCTATGCCTGACCAGAGGAGGGTTTTTTTGTTAGTTTGTTTTAGAGCCCATTCATCAGCAATATTTTTGTTTACACATGTCTCCTGATTTTAGTACAAACAGTTGGCTCAAAAAAAGTTAGATGACAAAAATTCTTAGGCTATACCATCAATAATAAATGCTCAGTTAGTAATACTTTACCTGAGAAACACATCTTCATTAGAGTCGTATTTACCAGTTCTTTCACATGTTGTTTATTATAGATGTCTGGAATTAGTAAAATGCATCTGTAATACTAAAGACAAGAGGGGCAAATCAAGACTTTGATTCAGCTCAGTTCATCCGTACATGTTAGAATGCCTAATGCTATAGGAGCTCTTGGGAAATTTATGTAAACACTATACAGATGCAAAATCATGCAAAAAAGCAGAAATATTGTAATTGGCATCTGCTTTCTCCAAGAATTTATTTTCATCATTTAATGATGGCACCAAATATAATTACTTTACAAGGTAATGAAAGTTTTGAGTTACAGAAACATCCGACACCAAAAAACCCATCTTCACTTAGGAAACGAAAATATGCAAACATCTCTCCTGCCTCTTAAATCCTTCAAAACAAGAAGTCTAGTCAGACTATAAGGAGCACAAAGCAATGAAGTTAAATATTTTAAATGCTGAATGTAGGGTGCAAAACTTCCAAGTGAATCATCTGGTTACACCTGCTGTACTTGTGACAGATTAAGCAATAGGCTTGATTCTTTGGCTGATGAAGTCATCTGTTCAGACGTTTTATGTAAGACTGAAATCCTGTTTCTGTAAGCTGCAATTACAGGACCACACAGAGTAACTTCAGTTACTTTTTGATGGACGCTTTCTGGAGTTCTCTATGAAAAGACATGGAGGCAAGTTGACAGACTCTAATGTATGCAGCAAGAGGGAAAATCCCTTTAGCTCACCTTTAAATCTTTCAGAGGTATTTCCAAGTATTTCTGTATTACATGCGACCATATAACTTCAAGATCTGCTAGTACTGCAGTGACGGAGCCACCAGGTCCTGAATGAAGGTTCAGTTGTCCTCTTCGGACAGGCCAGTGAATATTATAACAGTCCAATGGGTTAACATACAATGCCTGAGAAGAAAACACAACATATCCTATGATTTTTAGAGAGAGGTGGTCGGTTAGGAGATATCCTGTGCAAGCCATGGTAGGGATTGAGGCTCTGCATCTGGTGTTCGATTTGGCGGGGGACAGTCTGGGGGTGCTGCTCGTATATAGTGCACCTACCTGTACGACAGCCTCTCTACATGCTCTGGCAGAGGTGGTGGTTGAGGTGGTGTTGCGGTCCCCAAAGGCATTAGTCGGGGGGGGGAGACTTCAACATCCACACCTACGCCGACCTCGGGGGGCGGAGCATGAGTACATGGCCACCATGGGCCTGTCCCAAATGATCAGGGGGGACATACTCTTGATCTCATGTTTTGCACCGGTCTTGAGACGGGGGTTCCGTTATTGGGGGAGATATCAGCTGTGCCCTTGTCATGATCGGATCATTATCTCCTACAGACCTCTCTCTTAGCACATGTCTGCCCCCAAAAGGGTGTGGAGCCAATTCAAATGGTTCGCCCCCGGAGGCTAATGGAACCAGAATGGTTCTGGTTGGCTCTTGGGGAGGTACCCTCTAACCTCGACAACCGTTTCATTGATAACCTCGTCACACTATGGAACACACTGCTGACTGAGGCCACTGATTGGATGACTTCTAGACATCCACTGACCAGACAACAGCACCACAGGCCACCATGATTTTCGGAGGAGCTGCGAGTGCTGAAGCGAGAAGGGTGGCGGATGAAATGACGGTGGCGCTGTTATCGTACTGAAGCCGACAGATTGCAGCACAGAGTCAGTTTACGAGCATATGCCGAGGCGATGAGGGCAGCGAAAAAAAGCTTTTTTTGCTGTTCTCATAGCATCCGCAAAATCTCGCTCAGCGGAGCTTTTTCGGGTGGTGCGGGGGCTGGTCAGTTCGGCATCCCTCCACCCTGGAGTGGAGTCATCTATAGCATGCTGTGATAGGTTTGTGAATTATTTTGCGGAGAAAATCGCTCGTATTCACCACGATTTCGACGCTGCACTTATTACACTGGGGGAACCTGAGGTTATGAAAGTCACGCCTTGTCCAGTTTTATGGGATCAATTTCAGTTGGTGACACCTGCGGATGCAGTCGGGACCGTTTGGGCTGTTAGGGCCACCTCTTGTGAATTAGATCCGTGCCCGTCTTGGTTAATTACATCTTTCAAGGAGACAATGAGGCCGTTCCTGGCGGGAGTGGTCAATGCCGTCCTTCAGGAGGGCAGAGTGCCGGGGTGTCTCAAGGAGGTGGTGGTGCAGCCTCTGCTCAAGAAACCATCACTTGACATTGACTCCCTTGCCAGTTATCAACCTGTCTCTAACGTTCCCTTTTTAGGGAAGGTTATTGAGCAGGTGGTGGCTCAGCAGTTGCAGGGGCATCTTGACCGCGTCGGTTTTCTTGATCCGCCTCAGTCAGGATTTCGTCTGGGTTATGGCATGGAGATGGCGCTTGTGGCCTTGGTGGATGATCTGCGCCAGGAGATGGACTGGGGTCATTAGATCTGTCAGCTGCTTTTGATATGATTGATCACAAGATGTTGGAGGCGTGCCTGTGGGACTGTGCAGGGGTGGGCGGGACTGTTCTTGAATGGTTCTGCTCATTCCTGACCAGGAGAACCCAGCGAGTGGTACTCAGGGAGTGTTTTTCATCATACCGAGACCTTGCGTGTGGTGTCCCGCAGGGTTTGGAGTTGCACCCCCTCCTGTTCAACATATATATGCAGTCTCTCGGCAAGGTGATCAGGAGGTTTGGCGTACGATGCCACCAATATGCTGACGATACCCAGCTATACCTCTCTTTTTCAACAAACCCAGACCCATCGGGGGATGCCCTTCTTGTGGTACCCCAAGTCTTCCAGGGGGCCACGCAGGGGAGGATATTCTCGGTGGCTGCACCGAGGCTGTGGAACTCCCTTCTGGTGGGGATGCGCCTGGCCCCGGACCTTTCCTCATTTCGAAAAGGCAGACTTGGCTGTTCTGTCAGGCGTTTGGCGGCAGAGATGGGTAGAGAGAGTGGGGGAGGAGAGAGATGGAGGGTGGGATCAGGGGTGATATGTTTTTATAATTTTATAATTGTTGTTGTAAGCTGCCCCGAGCTGCCTGTGCCAGTAGGGGCGGGATATTAAATCTTTTAATAAATAAATGTTGTGCATATTTCTTTATAGATGCTGATGTATCAATAATTTCTGATTTCTCAGTAAATTATACAGCACACAACAGACACCCATTGGAGTGAATGAAACTATCCTTGTTTACATCACCAGAGATCTGGTCTGGTTTCTCTACTAATAAACTAAACTTCTTCTGTATTAAATAATTGTATGCTTTATTTGTACTAGTAGAAAACAGGCATTTGAAAAGATTCTTTAAAGAAATAGTGGGTGAAAACAAATGAGACAGTAGCCTGCATTAAGCCTGGGAGTCACCTGGTCGTCACTTAGGTCACTGCCAGATATTTGGCCATGTCTGCCGGGGGAGGGAAGTGGCTGCTTGTGTGAACTGCCCTCAGCGCCAGCCTGAGGAATGCTGGCTGCAGTGGTCCTCCCTAGGGTGGCCCAGGGTCTTATTTGTTTTCACCCACTTTTTATTTGAATAACAGGAGGTTGTCTGGGTCAGTAGTATAGCTGGGTTTTAAAAAGAACTGGATACGTTCTTGGAGAATAGGTCAATTAACTGCTATTAGCCAAGAAGATTACAAGATGGGAACGTCTTACTGTAGGGAGCAGGGAGTGATCAGCAGGGAATGGATTGCCCATTGTGACTGCTGGTACTTCTCCCATTCAACCAAAATTGGCCACAAGATGACAGGATGCTGGGCTTGATGGACCATTGGTCTGACTCAGTATGGCATTTCTTATGTTCTTATCCAGTATACAATTATTTAGTCAAGTTATAATTTGATTCAGTGTAATATTACAACTTTCTTTAAATGGGAAAGTGAATTCCTACCTCTTCTCCAACCAAATATTCTGGATGATGGGCTGTGTTTGTCCATTTGTTTCCAGAACTGTGATCTAAAATAGCAGGCCGCATATGTCTGTTGTATGACCGGGCCTGAAATATAAATTAAATCTGCTACTAGGAAATATTTTGATAGTCATCTTTTACACATGCAAGGAAAAGCCCATTTGAAGACTGAACTTTCTTTCTCCCCCGTTTGGCCCAAAGCAAGCTACTGCAGAGTGGAACTTAAAGTTTATAAAGGCGTTACCTGATCAGGTGACACTGGTATACGCCTGGCACCATTTGACATCTTTTTGGACCATATTGCTTTGTCTACCATTTTAAGACCATTTTGTCTTTGTTCAGTACTTTCAGGTTTCTAAACAAAAAAAGATAAAAAGCTTTCTTCTACAACTATAGCTACAACATACAACTCCATATGTTGATATTATAAAAATTGACGTTATGTACGCCATACAAAACCACCCAAGTGACATGAGCCTATGAGGATGATGGACAGCAGAGAATACCTATTAAGCAAAAGTATATGCTAGCGGTGGAGTATCCTTTTCCTCCCGCAGGTCACTTTAAAAATGAGTACAAGCTCTGTGGGCCGTATAGGGTTTGGGGGCGATTAAGGGGTCTTCTCGGGACTGGGG
This sequence comes from Sphenodon punctatus, assembly GCA_003113815.1. Classification (NCBI taxonomy): domain Eukaryota; kingdom Metazoa; phylum Chordata; class Lepidosauria; order Sphenodontia; family Sphenodontidae; genus Sphenodon; species Sphenodon punctatus. Next base: position 882,422 of record QEPC01013994.1, read on the forward strand.
AAGTAAGGGAGAGGGTCCAAATCATGGTAGGCACAGTTTCCAATGATTTTTAAAAGTGACACCCTTTCCATCTTCTGCAGCATGGACTCGACTATGGGTGTTTTTAGACAAGTGCCTCCCCACCCCATTACCCATCCATCATGCATGTTGCAGGGCTACATTGGTACCCTATGCAGCCCCGCAACACACATGATGGATGGGTAATAGAGTGGGGAGGCACTTGTCTAAAAACAACCTAAAATTCAAACACAGGACCTCTACAAACCCTAAGAAAGAATCTAGGGGTACTGTACCATGAATACACCAGAATAAATAGTCAAAGTTATTGGACAAAGCCTAGCGACTTCAGCAGTTTAACTCAACCCTAAAGTACCTAGAGACTTACATGGAGTCCATCTCTTAGAAGCCAAGTATCTTGGTATATCGGCTGGCCTTGCTGTTTGTGTCTTCTTGCAATGACATGGGGAATGCTAACAGGAAGTGTGTCTGTAGCTCTCCCAATCCTCAGTGTGGTTGATCCAGGATGTATCACAACAATAAAGTTGCTCTGTATTTGCTGGAAATATTAAGATGCATAGTAATATACTATATACATGCCTAAAAAGAATAGCCTCCTTCTGAAATATTATCATGTACAATTTTCTAATAAATGTTTAAAGTCACTTTATCAGATGTTAGAGAGCTGCTAAAAGCTTTTCACATTTTGTAAAAAAAATCCTCTCATCCTAACAAATTTTGAATTCTTTAAATTATATTCACACAGCACAGTGTTACAATAACCAAGTTAACTTAGCTCTCTTAACACTGCCAGCTCCACCAACAGTTCTGGTGATGTCTTTCCCTAAAACATACACATACTGAAGCACCCCATATCCCTGTGTCTTTGAGCCACTATTATTAAATGAAATAAATTTGGATGAAGAGAAAACAACACATTCCAAGGTCTTCCCAAGCCAGATATTAACGCCAGTGAGAGAAATTAGCTGCCTTCAGGATGCTTCCAAAGTGATCAGAAAGAAGAGAAAGGGGGGGGGNATTGCGACCTATTATTTCACTTCTTGTCTCCCAGGTCAGTAGTAAAGGTCCAGTTCTATGGGGGTGGGCCAGGGAAGGAGGCAGTATAAGGCTGATAAGGAAGGAGGGCCTGCCTGGAGAGAAATGAAGAAATTGTGCAGGGAGGGAACAGCCGGACAGAGAAGCAGATTAGGGGGCGAATGATGGAAAAGGAACACAGTGTGTGGAGAACAGGGATTTAGAGAGGAGAAAAGGGATGTGGGGGAGAAGACCTTGTGGTACAGGGGCACTATGGAGTAGCCCCCCCGGAAAACCCAGGCGGTCTGGCAATGCTAGGATCCAGACGAAAGGCGGTCTGGAGAGCAGAGGATTGACTGCCCTGTTGAGAGGCGGGCAGCAGGGATGCACCACCACACGATGGAAGGGGCGAGTCACACAGAGAGCAGCAGGGTAAAACGGGACGAGAGGGAGCTGCTGCACTTGGGGGAGCCGAGAGGCTGGAACTGCCCCGGGCTCCTCCCCGGCCGGGCCTCACCTCCTGCAGGGACTCCGGGACGGCGGCGGGGACGATGGGCCTTTTAACGCCGCGCTGCTCCCTCTCCTTATCCCGTTCCTTGTCCTTCCCGTTCTCCGTCTCTCCCTTCTCGGCCTGGGTCATGGCCACAACCGGGGAAACCCCACGCCGCCTTCCCTACCCACTCGGGACGCCCAACCCGGAAGCGACTGGGTTTTGGCCGGCGCAGGGACAAGCGCTTGCGTCCCCAGCTTGCAGGCATGCTCCACGCGGCCCTGCCTCTCAGGCGAGCCGGTTCCCGCCCACTCGCTCCTGGTTTCGGGGCGGGGGGGTCCTCCCTGCACCCGCCCACTCGCTCCTGGTTTCGGGGCGGGGGGGTCCTCCCTGCACCCGCCCACTCACTCACTCACTCTGGCTGGTTGAGGGTACTCAGAGAATTAAGCCCAACAAAGGTGTGTGGAATGGGTTCTCCCCCACTCAGGGAAAGAAAAAAAAAAAAAAAAAAAAAAGACTCCTGCTGTTCCTGTTTAATGTATTAAAACCAGTGCTTTGACTTGTTTAATACATTAACACGATCACATTGGGATCTAGCGTCCCTCTAATATGCACGCTGCCCTGTAGGTACTAAAAGGAATGCCACTTGGAAACAATAGAGACAACAAGCATGCCGATGGAAGTAATGGGGTTTTAGGAATGCCACTAGTCCTCACTGAGTAGTAAAACAGTGACAGATGCTTATCTGAAACAAAGGCCCTTTTCAAAATGGCAGAGATGGGGTGGGTGTGCACCACAGTGCAGGGGCGGTGTGTGGGTGGCAGTTACATGGGTGCACACCCATCCACCTATCTCCCATGCATGGAGCAAGCACTGTTTTTGCCGGTTACTCCGTGTGGATAGGTGGAGATGGGTGTTACGGAGGAGCACCCCTTCATACCCATCAGTGTTTACATGGGAGTCCCACACACAGGCACCCACGTGTGCATTGTATGGGGGCGTCTTGTGTAAAAAGGGCCATAGAGATGGAGGGAAGATATTAAATGCTAAAAGAAAGTGAGTGGAGACTAAAAAATGCCAGGATGGGGAAAAGGTATGGAAGCCACAGGGAGGAAAGGAAAATAGGTGGAACAGGCAGGAAGTTAACAGGAGCATCTGGAACGGCAGGAGGGCTGGGTCGAATGACATGTAAGAGGCCACCAGGAGTGGCTGGAATGACAGGGGGCCAGGTAAAATTATGAGTATATTAGGCCACCAGGAGTGGCTGGAATACTAGGGGACTGGGTGGAATGACGCGTAAGAAGCCACAGGGCGTCACTGTCTTTTAACCTCAGTTCTGTATCTGTGAAATGGGAATAATGACGGGTTTTACCTCAGGTGAATTAGCTGAGGATTGTCAATCACTATGAACACTGAAAGTACAAGAAAAATTATAATACAGAGTGGCCCTGCCAATGGTTCCATTTAGGAGTGGAAGAATTTCCTTTCCCCCAACACGTTCCTGTGTTCCTGACTTTTTGCTCTAACATCTTTGCCATGTCATAAGTTCCACATAGCCCACTCCTTTTCAGCCCACCCAATCCCCTGTCATTCACATGTTCCCATGGCTTTCACCTCAATTCACCTTTTTCCTCTAGCCTTCCTTTCCTTCCACCTTTGTCGTTCTTCCCATTTCCCATTGCTACCTGTCATTCACACATTCCCTTGTTATGTCATTTCTCTCCCTCTCTGGATTGCCATTCCACTTTCTTCCTTTTCCTTTCACCCATTCCCTATGGTCTCCAATTCTCAATATTTGCAGTCTCTTTTCGTATGATCCATTCCTCATGAGTCCTTTCAGCGTCACCCATTTTCCATTATGCATGGCCTTTTAAAGGAAGGTTATTGAATGGGTGGTTGCCTGGCAGCTCCAGACACACCTCAGTGCTATTGGATTCCTGCACCCGTCAGTGGGAGTTTTGTCCTGAGCCTAGCACCGAGACTGCACTTGTGGCTGAGGTTGACGATCTCCACTTGGAAATAGACATGGGAAATTGTACCATTCATGTTAGATCTTTCGGTGGCTTTTGATAGTTGATCGTGGGGTGTTGTTGATATAGGCAGGGGTGTGTTGGACAGCTCCAGTGGTTCCACCCTTTCCTGGATGGGAGGACCCAGAATAGTGATGGGTAATATCATCCCCCCAGGAGCTCCCTGTGGGGTCCCGCAGGGGTGCATCTTGACCCCACTCCTATTCAATGTGTATCTGAGGCCCCTTGGTGAGATGGTTAGATTTGGAGTTAAGTGTCATCAGTATGCGGATGACACCCAACTTATCTTTTTCATCTGATCCAGGCCCTTCTGTCTCAGTGCTTATCAGGCACCTGGATGCGGGCATGCTGATTGAAACTGAACCCAGACAAGACAAAAATGATGATGGTTGGCTGGCCCTGTGACCTGGGGGACAGAAGGACTCCTCTTATTGATGGGGTCTAGAGCCTCTTTTGGTTGCTCATGTCCATAGTCTTTAGGTACTCTTGGATCCACTGCTGTGCCAGGTTGCAGCAGTGGCCACGGTTCACCAATTAAATCTGGTGAGAAGGGTGACCTTTTTTGTCAGACTCTGATTTGGCCACTGTCATCCATGTTTTTGTAACCTCAAGGCTACACACTGTGCTCTACACGGGGTTGCCCTTTATGACTGTTTGGACACTGCAGTTGTTGCAGAATGCAGCGGACCGCCTGCTGTCAGGGTAGATTGCCGGGAGCACATTACACTGATGCTCCAGAGTCTGCAATAGCTTTCCAAGCACAATTCAAGGTGCTGGTTTTGACTTACAAAGCTCTAAATGACTTGGGCCCCAGGTATCTGAAAGACCGTCTCTTCCCTTAGACTCCATTGCAGCTTCGAAAGTCAGCTGAGGGTATTTTTCTGTGAATTCCAACTGCCCGTGAGGTTCATACAAGGGCAAAGAAGCGCTGGCACTGGCTGCTCCACAATTATGGAACTCCCTCCCCTTGGAGACTCAAATAAGCCCGAGCTTCAGAAGAGATGCAAGACATTCTGAGCCTTAGAAGAGATACAAGACATTCTTGTTTGGCAAACTGAAATAGGGTTGGACGGATGGGTTAGGAGGGAGTCAGAGAGTATGTTTTTTTGTTTGTTTATTTTTTAACAGTCTTGTATGTTTCCATGTTTTTGTATCTTTTTAAGTCATGCCCTGAGCCTTTGGGGTAAGGGCAGGGCAAAAAAATTTGAATACATTCTACCTAGTCCCTACCAGCCACTCCTAGAGGCTGCCTACCTGTCATTCCACCCTTATCCCCATTTCAGTTGCTCTTGATGACCTTTTATGAATCATTTATTGCCCGCTATAGCTTGACTGTATCACACTTTGTATCATGTGCAGAGAATACACATTTGAAGAGAACAAGATTAAGACCACAATTCTGATACTACTCATCTGTGTCACTTCAGGATTGGGGCTGGGTGCAATAATGTGTATGTAATTTTTTTTTAAGAATGGGCTCTATGACTATAATTGTAACCAAAATTCTTGTTGCCATTGAATGTTCTGTGTTTGAAAAACTTGTGTAGCAGTTCTAGTTTGCTAGTTTTTATTTGCTTCGATGGAAGCTAGTCTTTCAAGAATTTAGTCCATAAATGTAGGTTCCTCTCCCTGCTGAAATATGTATGGTGACACAATAGCATGAGGCAATCTTGGGATGGAGTTTACACACTATATGCTAGTTATACATTATAAATGGGTGTAAAATATAAATACTAAGGGTGCAACTCCCCTGCCATTAAATTCAATGAGAGTCTTGCCGTTCATTTCAGTGGGTTCAGGCTTTCAACCGTAGGGGCCAATCCTAAGGCACATGGCATATGCAACCCATGCCCGTTCCCTTTATGGGGAATTTAATGTATGCAAACCTTGAGCACACATGGGGGTTAGGATTGGCCCTATAGCTTTTAACAATGAGTTTCAGAATCAGGACAGTTTTATGCATAAATATACAGGAAAAGAATAACAAAAATCAATGCAAATACTTAGAAGCACAGGCATCTTGATAGGTCAGGACCCAAATAAAGAAATGGTCATTATTTTCACTATAAGAATGTAGAAGAAAATGTTTTTTAAATAAAAAGGAAGACACATGATTTTGTCATAACATGCTGCCACATCTGGGGTGCAATACAGCTCCCACTGAAATCAATGGGAGTTTAGCCAGTGACTTCAACAGCAGTTGTACATGCCCTAGGTGTTTACCTCTAGAATGAAAAATGTCCTAGTGATTATAGTCTAATTTCTAGCATAAATATTTTCCATGCTTGTGCCACACCCAATTCAACAGAGCTAAACAAAATGACTAGCAGTAGTAGTTATAATCCAGTGAGTTATTTTACACCCATGCCATCTGTATATTCTGCATAGTTTCTGATAAGGCATAACAAGTGATATTTCTGTGAGAGAAGCATGACAATGGGGAAAAAAATCAGTGTAAGAAAAACCAATCTAGAAATCATAAAAGAATAGAATAAAAAGTGAATGTTAGCAAGATACACCAGGAACACATTTTTTCAATTAAAATAAGAAACAATGTTTACATATTAAGATGCAACACTTCATGGTGCATTTAACATTTTATACTTTGTGACACCTGCTCTAATATTGAAGAGTATTTTGTGAATACAGCTTTTCTTCTGTTGTGATGAATGTACTTATTGCGAATGGCTTCTTTTAATGGTTTTTACTAAGAAAGGAAGGAGAGAGTCATGTTTTGCAAAGCCAAGTATATTTATTTATTACTTTACAACCACAATAAAATGTTCACAGACTATTCAAAAAGGCTTGAGACAGACAGTAATGAGGTGTATTTATTTTAATACAACTGCACATCAGTCATGCTGGATCCTGGAGGAGGGAATTCCCAACACAACTTCATTAGTCTGCTAATTCACAGAGCAGTTTTCTGTTTAGACATACACATTCACAACAGTCAAATGCTTTTGGTCCACCACCAAATATTTCTTCCCTGCTGTCCTGCAAATGTGTACATCCAGTTGCCTGTTTCTTAGAACAGGCATTTACCTGAAGACAAAATAAAAAATTAATTATATTTGTTGTTTTCTTTTGCATTTATCACTACCAAAACCAAGGGACATTTACAGTATAAGGTCTAAGAGCTAAATCACCATTGTAGAGTGTTTGGTTTTTTAAATTGAGACATCAAAAATGTATGAGCTTGCCATGTCCCCCAGCAGGCTGTATATTCTTCAAGACATAATTTATGCTGCTACGTGCCACAGAGAAAACTGCTGGTTCCAACTCAATTTGGGGGTGGGGGAAAGAAACCCCCAAATTATGGTTACCAGGCTGAAAAAAGGGAAGGGGCAGAGAAGACAAAACTCTTTATTATTTCTCATCCCTCCCACCCAAATCTCTATGGCATATGTGAACTCCTTTACATAATGAAAAAAAAAAAAAGTCAGCTTAAAGAATAAATGTCTCTTCTGAACATAACAGAATTTTATTAAAATGCTGCTTTTTATAGCACAATGAAGTGTACCAGCTCTTAGTTTTACTCTCCTTCTGCAAAAATTGTAAAATACATAGGAGAAAGTTATCCATGAATCTACCATTATAAAAGTTATGTATTCATATTTATACAAGATATGACAGACTATTTACCTTCCTCATCCACCAGCCATTGGTGGCGGAGTGGGACCTCCCAAGCGATTTATCCCTCCCATTCTCCGCCGAGGCAGCCCAGGGGGCCTAGTAAATGAGTAGAAAAACCCATCAATGCTCCATCGCTACATAACAGTTAAAAGTAGTCACCCTCTGGTACAAACCCACTACATCTAAATTCCTCAAATTTAATCCTGTGCAAAGTAGCATTGACGTTTTCACAGCAAATGACTAACTGTAAAAAAAAAACCCAGGTCAAATGTACTGATTTTATGAATGCCACAAAGATCCATTAAAAGCTACAGGAAATTTTCAGCAAGAAAATTTCTTTTAATATTTTCACTTCTCGCTTTCCCTTGGTTCTTTCAATCTACCATGTCTTTCCTAATGTGCAGATTAACATAAGAACTGCCATACTGGATCAGACCAATGGTCCATCAAGTTTAGCATCCTGTCTCTGACAGTGGCCAATCTCAGTCTCTTGGGAGAAATACCCAACAGGTCATAGTGGAGCAAACCCAATCCATTTCTTGCTCACTCCCAGCTCCTGACATTCAGAGGTTACATCTTCAAGTCTACTTGGCTAAGAGCTGTTAATGGACCTACCCTCCAAGAACTTATCCAGTCCCTTTTTAAAACCCAGTTATACTACTGGTGTTGACCACATTCTCTGACAACAAATTCCACAAAAGTACAGAGTGAAAAAAAATGCTTTCTATTATTGGTTTTAAGTCTGCTGCCAGTAAGTTTCACGGCCTGTCCCTTACTACTATTTGATAGGGAAAATAACCGTGCCCCATTTACGCATTCTATACCACTCATGATTTTATACACTTCTATCATATCCCCTCTCAGTTGTCACTTCTCCAAGCTGAAGAGTGCTAACCTATCAAGCCTCTCCTCGTACAGAAGCTGTTCTATACTCGATCATTTTTGTTGCCCTTCTCTGTACCTTTTCTAGTTCTATCTTTTTTTGAGATGGGGCGACCAGATCTGCACACAATATTCAAGGTACGGGTCACACCATAGATTTATATAAAAGGCATTACAATATTTTCAGTTTTATTCTCTATCCATTTCTGAATAATTCCTAGCATTTTGTCTTTTTTTTTTTTTTTTTTTAAAACCACTGCCGCACATTGAGCTGAGGATTTCAATGTCCATAATGACTCCAAGATAGTTTTCCTTAGTGGTAACCCCTAATTTAGAGCCCAGTATTATACACAGATAGTTTGGATTATTTTCCCCAATGTGCATCACTTTGCACTTGTCAACACTAAATTGACACCAGCAGCTTTCCAGGGTTCTTGATGGTTGGTTGTTTAGTGGTTCCCTAGGCACCAATTTTATCAGCTGCAGAGACTGCCCCAGCAGCCCAGCTCTTCTACACTGGTGACCATGGCTTTCCAGAGCAAGTACCTGCTCCCCAAGTATCTTGGGGGGCATTTTGGAAGAGGCGCCCAGAAGCTCCTGGGACCATATCAGACTGCCAGAGTGCATGTGGGGCTGGCTCAGGTGGCATCATCATCTTCCTGAGGCTCCTGCAGGCCAGCTTCCATAGTGATGCTGTACCCTAGAAGTTTGTCCCTGCAGCAGTATGGTGCCCTCCTGGACGCTAGCTCTGACAGCAGCAGCTGGGACCAGCTGTGGGGTGGAAGGAGGCTGCTGATTGTGTTTACAGAAGTAAGCACAGAGGCATTATTTGTCAGAAGATCAACTTAAGTTTGGGGCATGACCCACCAATCTGTTTCAGCCCAACCAGTGATTTAAGTTGAGCACTCCTGCTCTATAAACTTCTAAAAACATTGAGTACAAGCCAGTGGCAGCTGATGGGTTTTGAGGTTGGTGGGTCACTAAGGTCAGCCGGTCTGCCGGTGACGAAGCCGCCGGCAGGCCAGCAGAACCTTATAGCTGCCAGAGCTCTAGGGTGGGGCTTGTCCATTGTAGGCGGAGCCTCCAAAACTCCAGCAACCAGCTGAGTACAACCCTGCCACTTGGAAACAGAGAGAACCCTTCTATTAGAATCTCATCCATTCAGTGGATGGGACTCCAGGAGGACGACTCTCTCTCTCTAACTGTGGTAGTGCCATAGCAGGATAAAAAAACCTGATCACGTATTTAACACACACAAAACCTCAGGGCCACAACAAAATAGCTGCAGCATGCAGTACTGAGTAAAGTAGAATGGCAGATTACACATTGCTAGTGCACTGTAAAGGAACCCCCCCAAAGAAGCAGCCTTGAAAAAAGCTGCATAAAAAAGAAAAAGGCAGAAACCTGATTTTTAACGCCTCTTCCCTCCCACCCCCAAGAGACTTGGAACAGAAGCTGAGGAATTGGGGCTTCTTGGGTTCCATCCCCACCAACCAATGCCTGACCAAACAAATAGGCATTTTCTCAGTTCAAGTAGTTTGGTGCCTGGCTGGGTACTCTTAATCAGATTCCTCCTTCTCCACTTTTAAAATGTATGTAGAAGTCACATCTGTGAACAAGTGCAGCGTATCCAGCAATTTCATTTAGGCAGGTTATATTCACCTCCTGCATCTGCCAGGTTTAAAAGCAGACAAACAGCCTTAAACCTCACTTACAAGCAGTTTTAGCAAGATCCACAGAACAGACACAAAGCTTTCCCTCCTTCCTCAAATGCATCTGCCAGGTTTAAAAGCAGACAGACAACCTTAAACCTCACTTACAAGCAGTTTTAGCAAAGATCCACAGAACAGACACAAAGCTTTCCCCCCTTCCTCAAATGCCCCCACTCCCTCACACACCGGTGGAGTGGGGGCACACTGGGGACACACCGGGGGAGTGGGGGCTATGTCCTCAAATGACCCCACTCTCCCAGTGTGTCCCCAATTAGCCCCCCACTCCCCGTGTGCCCCCAAATAGCCCCCCACTTCTCCAGTGCCACTTCCCCAGTGTGCCCTGAAGTGACCCCACTGTGTCCCCAAGTGACCCCCACTCCCCCAGTGTGTCCCCAACTGACCCCACTCCCCAGTTAACCCCCCCAGTGTGTCCCCAACTGACCCCATTCCCCGGGTAACACCCCTCAAGTCCCCCTGGCAAAAAAGTCCCTGGCCTACCTGATCCTTGCAGACAGGTCGAGATGCCATCCGTCACCAGGGAACTTGATAATGGCTGCACTGGGAGCGAGTGAGCTAGGTCTAATGAGACCCCGCCTACCCGCAAATTTCCCACCGGCGCCTTGAGCAGCCGCAGCCTGGAGAGGTGACTTCAAAGGCGCCCCTCCAGGCAATTAAAATGGCTGGGCAATGGGTTCCATTAGAACCATTGCCCAGGCTGGCCATGCCACCCCCCTGCGCAGTACTCCCAGCCGCAGGCAAACTTGGTCCTCGGACTAGCGCGCATGTGCACCAGCCCGGGGAGCAAGTGGGACTCTACCGGCGGCTGAGTGTGTCAGCAGGCTGTGCTCTCTCTTCATCTGACTCTGTCCTGAGCATGTGTGCGGCTCAGCGCAAGCCACGTGGTGCATACAGGACCTTTAAAAATGATCCTCGACTGGAAGGATAATTTTTTAAAGGTCCTATGCGCCGTACGGCTCTTGCTGAGCTGCGTGCATGCTACAGGACTGTCATTCAGACGGAGAGCAGTGCAGTGCTGGGGGCTAGATGTGGGGCACTGCCCCCAGCACCAAAACGAGGGGCCGTCCCTGGTACATGCAGACTTTAATGCTACAAAGTTGGAAAATTAGCTGGCTGGATGGCTCAGCAGGAAGAGGCAGGGCTGCAAACTTAGGTGGCAGTGTGGCTTGGCAGTAGCCAACTTGAACTGTGGCACCATGCATAAGCACAGTGAGTTTGTTTCCCATGCCATGCACACATGGACGGTGGATCAGGGCCTAAATTTACAACCTAGATTTATGTAGCTTTCTAAAATAATGTGAAGTTGAAGAAAAACAATACCCTCTTCCATCATCGTATCTTGAACTAGAGGACGATGCAAGACCTCTTCTCCTCAAGTCTGGATGAAGAATGCTCTGGAAGCTAGATATACAAAATAAGATTAATTTTTGTTATTAATTTAACATCAATGTTTGCAGCATAGCTGTAGAGCTGCTATCCAGTTATTGGTTTTGTACAATAACTGATGTTCAAGTACAATACAATTAATTTAAAAAAAATAAAAAAAATAAAAGGTTTACACTACTTTAATACCACTTGCCATCCCAACCTCTAGATAGATGACCAGCAATACTGTTTTCACATCCTTTTTCAAGAGCTGAAGATTGTTTTGACTTGAGTAAAAGTTATTCCAAATTCATTTAAGCCTGAAATAAACTCGACTTCAGTATTAAATACCTTACAACAACATGTTCCCTTTTATACGGGACGCTGCGCATAAAAGTCAAACCTTGAACTTAAGCTGTAGAAAGTTTGGCTAGCAAAATCTATAGACACACCATTTAACCGTACGCACCTAACACAGAGAAAGAACCTAAAATTGACATGCATCTATATGACATAGATTGTCATTAAATCCTGCAGATATTTTTATGCAAGGCTAGGAACTTTTTATCATGCCAAAAACAACTTCACTAAAACACATCTCTCAATATCTATTTATTGGATTTAAAAGGAATAATTATGAATGTCACTAAGCTTCAGTTGATATCTACAATAAATATTAAACCAAAATTAATGTCAGTTTTCTTACCCTTTTCAAATTCAGAATAAAGGTTTTACCCCAGGGCAAGTCAATCTGCTTATGCAACAAAGAACTAATATTGAAAATAATGCTGGGTGAATTACATATCTGTTTTGCTGAATTTCTCATGGCTGGTGAGTAGCTGTTAAACTAATACAAATTTAAAGAACATAAAATTTGCTAAGGTAACACCCATACTTACAACAAAATCACAAAGTCTGCTATTCCCCAGAAGAAGTCTGTTATACTGGAGAAACTCCAAGGAGCACGACTCCCGTTATCCAACACTTGTCCTACAACATATAGAAATACAGCACAGCAATCATGTAATAACGCTACTTTAAAACAGTATGTTTCTACATTATTTTACATTAAATTAAACCAGATGGGATTATGTGACAATTATGCAAATGCCAGGAAATACATGTTAAAAAGAGAAATGTTTTACAAATAAATGCAGACAGTTCTCTCTCCATTTATTACACAAGAAATAAAACAAGATTTAGAAAAAAGAAAATGCCAAAGTTGAACTATACGTACACAAAATATATTAATACATAGGCTTATATATGCTGTAATATTTACACTAAAATACCCTTTCCTATCAAAATAGGTTTAGAGACACATTTATTATTTTGATCTACATTAGATCTCAAACTGAGTTATTCAGTTTAATTCTGGTGAACTTATGGGTGTGCTTAGATCTGGAACTGTGGTTCAGGACAGATGACTGAATACAAGAGAAACTCCCTTAGCCCAACATCTCTCATCCAGATCTTTATTTTTGACAGGTTTTACATTCCCTACAATTTAATACACAGAGTTCAAATACTCTAATCCAGACAAAAAATATATATCCCAAGCGGTCTGAATATGGGGTTGCTTCCCCCCTGCCTTTTTTTTCCTTCCTGTTTTGGGGTTTGTTTTTAAAACTAATGACTGACTACTAGGATGCAGATTTCAATAAAAATCAAGGTTTGGGACTGGAAATTGGTATATGCCTATATCCATTAGCTACATTTCCAATTGAAACTAACCAAGATGAGTATGTTAGGGGGTTTTATTAACTCTGTGTTATAGGCAAATTAATCCCTATGTCTCTCAAACTACCAAGCCACAAACGAAGAAAAGTTGGATATCATGCTGCCAAAAGAATACAATGTTTAATAACCTAAAGTTTGTTGTTTACTATAGTCCTAGTTTTATAACGATGTGTTTCTAATGTCAAGTAACAGCACAGAAATAAAAAGGAGCTGCCACAACAGTGTGCACCACTTGTGCATTTCCATCTAAATCACATGGGGCCTTTGAGAGACAAGACTTAATACTCATATACAAAGGGCCCATCTCTACATTGTGGGAGACAAAGATTTGCCCCCCCGAAATATGTTAGTCATGAGGCTGTGCCAGAGCTCAAGCATAACCCCAACACACCCATGGCTTTGCTTGTCATCCTAAAGAAGATGGGTCCCATTCACATCCAGGAGTGGCAGAAGCAGGCTCAAACTATCGGCATGTTTCGACAGCGAGTCCCCGCAAGGGCAGTTCTGTGGGGGTGTCACAGGCTACCACTCCCCCCTTTCCTAGAAAGGGGCATCATGCCTGGCCCTGTGCCCTCTAGTGCAGCATCCTGTTTCCAAGCGGGGCCAGCTTCATAATGGACAGCGGGAGTCATCGCTCTGCACGGGCTTGGGGTAGGGTGGGGTGGGGGCCAAAGCCAAGCACCGCCTGGAAACTTGACAGCCTGCCCACCCGCAAGCCAGCACAGGGAGACAGAGACCCCGCCCCCGCAAGCCTTCAGCCCGGCCGCGCCTCACCATTAGAAATGTAAACCATGGCGGCGACGGAACCTTTCCTTCCCAGCACCCGGACTCTAGAACGGCTCCCCCCGCCCCCGGAGAGGGGAAGCGCGGCTCTGGGAAGGCCCCATAGGCCAGGATGTCTTGCGTCACCGCCTCCCCGCCACGCCATTTCCGTTCCCTTCCTTATTATTGTCGGTCTCCTCCCGCCTACGGACGGGCGGGCTGGGGCCTGTTCTCTGCGCGTCCCCTCGCCCTAGTGAGGGAAGGGGCTGAAAGCCTCAGCAGCCGGGCTGATGCGGCTTGTACGGGTATAGAGGAAATCTGGGACCCTGACCCGAAAGCTGACGAACTGTGTCTCCAGGGCCCGTTGTCAGCCCCAGCAAGAGTGTCATTCGTTTCAGTAGGGCTCATGTTGGTGCTAAGTAGCTGGAACATTGCACTACCCTCCTCTTCAACTTGGGGGAAGGGAGGGAGAGAGAGACAGCCATAGACTCACATCCGTTTTATTTTAGTTTTGATTTATATCCCGCCCTTTCCTGTATGCTCAGGACCGCTCACAAATCACACACACACACACACCCCAGTTAAAACCATATAAAATTCCTATCAAAACCACTCCATCCCTTATCACTTTGCATTTATCAGCACTGAATTTCATCAGTCATTTTCATTGCCCAGTGACCAAGTTTTGTGAAATGTATCTCTTAACTCGCTGCTATTTTCTGTGGACTTACATCATCTTGAATAATTGTGCGTTAGCTACAAGTTTTCCATTTCACTCTACTGCTTTTACCAGATCATTAATTAATATGTTAAACAGCACAAGTTCCAGCACAGAATCCTGAGGTATCCCACTGTTCATTCTCTCTATTGTGGAAACGGACCATTTATTCCTATCCTTTGTTTCCCATCTTTAGGGAGGGAGGCTTGATTTTCTTTTAAATGACTGAATGGGGGAACAGAATGGGGTCTCTGCCAGGCTGACTCTGCTGTTTTAGGTTATCCTAAAACTCATTTTTGTTCATAAAAACAGTTGGTCTAGAATATGGGTTGAGGAACCTTGCCATCCCAGGAGCTACTTTGAAAATTAGTACAAGATCTGAAGGCCACAGAGAAACGGGCTGGGTAAGGCTGAGGGAGTAGATACCCCCATCCTTGATGGCATCCTTCCTTGGCCCCTCAGGTTCAGAGTCTGGGGGTCCTCCTCGACTCGCAGCTCTGCCTGGACATCCAGGTGGCAGCTGTGGTGAGGAGTGCGTTTGATAAATTACATCTGGTACAATGTCTTCAATTTTATATTTCAGGCTCCAATCTTGCCACCACCATCCATGCATTCATTACTTCAAGATTGGACTACTGCAATTCACTTTATGTGGGGCTACCTTGGTGATGACCTGGAGGCTGCAGCTGGTGCAGAATGCAACGGCTCGCCTCCTGATGGGGATGGACTATCGGGAGTACATAACACCTGTGCTCCTTCTCGGCACTGGCTGCCTATAGTCTTCCAGGCCCAATTCAAGGTGTTGGTTATTACCTTTAAAGCCCTGTACTGCTTGGACCCCACTTATGTGTGGGACCACCTCACCCCCCCTCCCCCAGTGTCCTGGATCAGCCCCTGCGGTCAGCCGGGGGCTCCTTGGAGGTTCTCCTGGTTTCCCGGGTGGCAGTGTTCGAGAGGGCGTTCTCAGTGGCGGTACCACAGCTATGGAATTCCTTCCTGGCAGAGATTTACCTCTCTCCAGATCTCCCCTTCTTCCATAGACATTGTAAAACTTAGCTGTTTCGCCAGGCATTCGGTGAGGGGGACAGGTAGTGGGTGGGTTGGGATTTTTTTCTTTTTGGGTAAGGGGTATTTTTTTTCTTGGGGCTTTGTTTCATGGTTTTTAACTGATTTTATATTGTATTTTTTATATTTTTTGTATTATGTTTTATATGTTGTGCACCACCCTGAGCTGCCATTGGGCAGGAGGGGGAATATAAAAATGATGGAAATAAATAATATCAGCAGGGGCTAAAAGCAGCAGCAATAAGAGGACAATAAGAGCTGTGCTCCCAGGCAGCACAGCTCTATGGGCGATGATAACACCAGTCCTCAATCAGGAGGAGCAGCCCACAGACAACCAAACCGCTTTCCACTGAAGGCTCCAGGCAGCTTGATCCCCTTATGAGGGCTGTACCTGAAGGGAAAGCACAATCAAGGGTATTTTCAGACGTTACGGGGCCCTTTGGCCCCGTACCGTAACCAACGTCTTCGTTCCCCGCCGGGGTCACCCCTGCACGGCCCAACAGACGTGCCGGGGGGATCCCGGCGGGGAAAGTGGGAGGGGCCGGGGCCGCGCGGCGCAACGTGCGGCCGCACGGCCCCGCCCCCTCCACGCACCCCGCCGCCCGCCCTCCGAGGAGACGGGCGGGCGGCGGGGCCAATGCGGCCGCCGCGTCTGGCCGATCGTGCCACGGCCCGGGATCCCGCCGGGGATCCCGGGCCGTGGCACGCGGCCAGACGTTACTTTTTGTTGGCCACGGCCCG
>QEPC01013994.1:898712-943512 GCA_003113815.1 Sphenodon punctatus
AGGCTGTCATTTTTCAAATCACAAGGAAGAGGTGAGGTGCAACAGGCAAGGCTGATGTAACCGTAGAACTGATTTTCATGTACTTTTAAGGTCACATATCTGGTCTGGGCAACATCAACTGACTTTTGGAATGATTTTTCAGAGTGGCGAGGGAAGTAAAGGGTTGTTTATTTCTTGGTTTCCTTTTCAGATCCCCTTGTTCCCACCCTTTTATCCCATTCTGCCCTTTTCAAAGTTTGCCCTCACGTATTAATTGCATCTTGTATGCCTGTGAGCCTCCTTTCAACCAGGGCAATTTGAGCAACAACACTTTTATGAAACTTCACATAGGTCCTCCAGACTAACCTGTCAGTCAGCTGTAGGGATGTGCGAACAGAATGCGGTTCGGATGTTCGGACGTTCGGTTTGAAACCCGAGTTCGGGTTCAGTTGTTTGGTTCGGTGGAGTTCGGTTCGGCCGAACATTCAAAAATAGCGCTATTGATACCGACACCGAATTTGAAGATTTTTTTCCGGTATCGGTATCATTTGGCCCTGAAACAACCCCTGGTCTCCATCCCTGGTGCCAGGAAGTCTGCTCCTCAGCTGCCTCCCCCTTCTACTCACGTTTTTCCCGCCCAAAGTTACGTTTTTCCCGCCCCTGAACTCACCCGAACTCACCCAAACATGACCGAACTGTTCGGCCATTTTTGAGTTTGGTTTGGACGTTCGGTTCGGATGTCCGAACAGACCGAGTTTGCTCCGAACATCCGAACAGCGTTTGCACATCCCTAGTCAGCTGCAACCTTGGTGTCCCAACAGACTGTCAGCCCCTGCCCCAAGAATCACCTTCCAGTTAGGTACACATCAGACTCTGTGTTTCAGGATTCAAGATAGACAATCACTGCCTCTTGCACTGCTTTGTCTCTCAACTGTTTTGTCTGTCTGTCCCAAGTGATCATTCTTTTTCCACCTCCCAAAGGGAAAATAATAGCTGGGGAGACACTGTTGGCTGAGCATTGTTGGTAAATGTTGCATCACAGTTGTTGCTTGTTTTAAGCCTGTTCCCCTAACATGGGAATCACAGAGTCCCAGTGATGTGACAGCAGAATCTATCTTGAGTGAGTGGATACAGCAGGAAGTGGACAGAAAACCATTTTAAAGTGAGGAAATAAGGCCAGGTGGTGACCATTTTAGCAGCACACTAAGGGTGTTTTCAGACATGACGCTAACCCCAGTTTCAGACATGACACTAACCCCAGTTTAACCACACTTCAACATTTCGTATACATGTTCCAGGGCTGTATTAGTGCCCTATGTAGCCCTGCAACATGTGTAAGAAATGTTCAAGTGTGATTAAAGTGGGGTTATCATCATGTCTGAAAACACCCCATGGGGAGTTTTGTGTGATGTTATTGGGGCAGACAGACTGAAGGAAGCAGTGTTTTTAGCATTGTGATTTTACTGCAAGTCTCACATTATTCGATGACATTTTGAAAGCCTTAACTCCTGGAATCATGCAAATACCTGGATCTCAGCTTTTTTCCTTCTAAATTAGTATCTCTAGCTCTCCTGGTTTCAGAAAAAAAGCTTGACTAGATTGTAACCTGAAGGCTCAGAAGTCAAATAACAGATATCCTAATTTATTTTTTTTAAATGATTTTGTGGGTCTGACTCAGTTATTGAACATTCGGGGTAGACAGAACTGTGGTAGTTTAGAAAAGGTCCAAGAGATGAAGGCTTTTCCCAAGTGGTTTTGTTTTTACAGTATCAAGCCTCACTTCATAGGAAGTTTTGCAGTGTTGAGTTTCATCTTCTAAATACATGAGTGAAATGAAACTCAACACTGCAAAACTTCCTATGGTGGGCAGCTATGGCAGCCAATAAGACACAGCCATGGCTGCTGACCATGGTGGCCCCTGGCCCGGGTTGGCCGTGCAGGAACAGGCATGCTAGCCTGCTGTGACCTTCTTTGGCCTGCTGTGGCCCGGTCGAGCAGGCTTTAGCCTGGGCGGTGACCTTTGACATTTTCCAAGGTCACAGCCTGAGCTAGCCCCCAACATGACCCAGGGCAACCCTGGGCCAACATCTGGTGGCACATGTTTACACATGCTGCTGGGTGTAATCCAGAGGGTAATCCAGAGGGCCAAAGCACTGCAGGCCAAAATCTCGTCTGTTTTTACCCTGTATCTTTATAAGTAGCAAGAACATTAACCATAGTAATTATTGCGGAAATATTATGTACAGCAAAAAGGCACTTTCCCACAAATAGTCTAATACAGACAGAAAACTACACATAAATCTGAACGGAAAGCAAGAGCCAATGCTGAGTTATGTGTTTTAACAAAGAAGAATATAACTAATACAGATTAGAAATATACATTAAAAACAATCAAAAAATAATACTGAACTGAGATCTACATAGGAGCAACTTTGCCACGTCTTGAAGAGGAACTGAAAGCCACTGTAGAAGCTTCTATATCAGGCTCATCTCTCTTTTCACAAGCCCATGGGTTTTTCCCGCATAGTAGACACAACATAAGACAGTTACGGAACTGAAATAGAAACATACCTAGTTAAGTTTGAGTCATGCTTTTTAAAACAATCTTAAGTTGAACATGAACATACACAAGGAAGAGCTACTTGTACAAGTGCCAAAATATTGTGCCTCTAATGCTCAGACCGTTTATCCTGAGAATGGTATATGGAGAAGGCTACCTAAATTCCAGTGTAAGTAATCCCTAGGTTAAATGATCCATGATTCTTGCAACATTACGGAGATAAAATTCAGATGGACTGAAATACAATTTTCTCCCTTATATTCCACTTCATCTTCATGGGCTAAGTGAAAAAATTGCTTCTTTTAATCCCCAGAAAAGTCTTTTTCTAAGTTTGTAATTTGATGCTGAAAGACTGAAAGTATTTCTCAGTACATTTGGGACTTTTGTGTACAGATCTGATAAACAGTCTGTTTCCTAGCAGGGTTAGACAGTTTTGAATGACCACTGTAGTTTTAAACAGTTTAAACTGCTCTAGACTACAAAGAAATGCTAATTTAAGCTTCCCTCCACCAAAAAGCGGCTTGATTCAACTGGTAAAATTTGCCACCCTGATTTTAGCCCTCTTTCTAATGTAAAATGCTAAAATTTTGTCTAATTTATTTTATTCATTATATCCCTAACATTAATTTTAAATAATTTTTAATTACCTGCTTATTTATGTGTCTTTTCAGGTTCTTCTACTTTCTTTTTTAGTTTTTTTTTTCTTTAAGATTTCAGATTTCAGTATATTTCCACTCAGAACTGCCTTCTCAGCTTCCCAACGGACAAATTCTGCCATTTCTCCTATTTTGCAAATATTCCTTTATTTCCTGTCTTAGTTAGTGTGCCATAGTTTTATCTTGTAACAAAGAACGATTAAACCTCCAGTGTTTTAAACTTTTCCTGTTCCCTGGGTGGTCTAGGAACACGATCAGAAATTATTTTTGAAATAATGTATTTTTAAAATGTTGGTTAGATTCTTTCTGTTCGTGAGAATTCTATTCTATAACACCACTAATGTCTATCGGAGAAAAAGGTACAATCTCTTTCATTGTGATACAGTCCTCACCAATTACCTACCAACTGTAAGTCTTTAAAATGTGTTGGTTACAGTCTATGTTTTGTTCTGACTCTGTGTTGTGATGAGATTCAGTTGTTTACAAACAGGATGATAGCCCTTTGGACTTATTATTTGGTCCGTACAGCCTCCACTCACTTGTTTAGTGTGTATAGCCTAATAAACGGGCAGCCCCTTGCGTGTAATTGTTGTGAATCCATGCAGTTTCCACTCACAGGTTTGGCATGACTAGCCTAATACATGGGCAGGCATTTTCCCGACATGCTCGCCCTTCCCCACTCCCCTTCTCAGTGTCTTGTCTTCTGCAATGATTAATTTATTTATTTTGTATTTATTTATTCGCATTTATACTCTGCCCCTCCTGAAACAGCTTGGGGCGGCTAACAATATCAAAAATAAAAACACAATTATAAAACATTTAAAAAACGCTCATAAAATCAGCAATTAAAGCACGGCTAGGGAGCATAAAAAATAATACAATAAATAAGGGTGGAGGGGATAAAAACCCCTAACCCCCTTTCCCCAAAGGCCTGGGCGAACAGCCAGGTTTTGCAAATTCGCCAGAATGTTAAAAGGCTTGGGGCCAGGCGAGCTTTCTCCGGGAGGGAATTCCAAAGGCGCAGCCCAGCCACCGAGAATGCCCTCTCCATTGTGGGCCCTCGCTTAACACGGGGGACCTCCAAGAAGGCACCCCCAGCAGACTGAAGGAGCTGCTCTGGGGCGCGGAGGGCGAGGTGGTCCCTGAGGTATGAGGCGCCCAGACCATGAAGGGCCTTGTATATCAATACCAAAACCTTGAACCTGGCTCGGCTTGCTATTGGCAGCCAGTGCAGAGCACAGGTGTTATGTGTTCCCGTTGTGGCAAACCATGGACAGAAGAAGTTGCCCCATTGGTTTCCTTCTTCCATGCTCTGGCTCCGTGAGGCATTCCAGCACCTGCTATCCCCATCCACCCCTGCAGTTTCATACCTGGGTTCATACTTGCAAACATTGGTGACTGGAACTAACCCTTTGCTATGCACATAATGCTGAGTTTATTCAGCATATTGCATACTCAGTTTATTGAACGCCTCATATCATCAGGGACTCTCACTGTTCCATTCTGCTGAACTTTGCACTGCAGCATGGTTGCGCGGTATCTGCACTCCATCATGCATGCATAGAACCCCAATATGTTCATATGCCACCCTAAGTGCACATAACCTGCTTCGGAGGATGGGTCTGCCAGTTCTCTGTACACCAGGCCTCATCCACATGTCAGCAAAGGCTACTGTGTCCATGAGTCCTCATCTTCTCCACCGAGTACTGTGGATACCCACAGATAAAATCCATTTCACTTTCCTAGGCAAACAACCAATAGCAATAACATTCTATGGCATTATGATCCCTCATGCTCATTGCAAGCAAAAACTGTTTCTTTCAAAAGATAAGACATTATGAGTAATTTTGCCAATGGGAGCCCCGTTGGCTATATCGAGCCCAAATAGGAACCAGAGCCAGCTGTTATCATCAACTCAAGTGCCCCCCTCTGATGCCTGACTAGGAATGGACTTCCAGGGGGATCTCGCTATCCTGTCCTGGAATATAGCAGGCTGGAAGACCCGCTGCTTTGATTTTGATTTTTTTGTGACAATTTGAATGTATCCTTTTGCAAGAGACTTGGGAAGTGGGGGACCCGAGTGATATTTATTTGTGTGGTTTCAAAACATTTAGTTTGGGGGCTACCCCCTCTCCCATACGGGGGAGGCCTAGTGGAGGCTTGGCCCTGTTGGTAGCTGAAGATTTGAATATTCAAATAAAGGTAATTTGTTCAGTTAAATCTAATTTCGCCTTATATTATTGACTATTCCCAAATGGTATGAAGTGCCTTTTGGGGAATGTTTATGTCCCACAGCTTGGCTCGAGTTACTATTCAGCATCTATCTGGCAGGATATGGCAGCTATACTGACAGAGGCAGTGTCTGACCACCCCACGGTCCCCATTTATATGGCTGGCGATTTTAACACCAGGCTTAGCAATTCAGCGGGCCCTAGCATTGTGTTAGGATTGGCTGAAGCTGGATGGGACTCGTTGGTCCCTCCCTGAGCCTCAAAGAATGAGCATATGAGTTTCAAAAGGGACCAAATGGAGCGGCTTCTGGACGAGTTTGACTTATGGATAGTTAATGGGCGGGTCCCAGGCGACCTGGAGGGGAATTTCACCCTACATGCCCCAAATGGCTCAAGTGTAGTTGATTATTTTTGGATACCCTCTACCGATTTCAGAGCTATCAGGCAGATGGAGGTGATCCTAAGGCCTGACACTTCCCACCTCCCGATATTGCTGGTAGTTAAGCAAGATGGCAGGGACTCAGGCGGTGGTACAAGGGGGGGAGGGCACAAGGGCAGATCTAGAATCTGTGGGAAGTGCCCCAGTGAGCTGATTGAGACATTTAAGGTTCTAATTAACCAACAAGAGGTCAAGGAACTGCACTCTCCAACCGGCCTGGACAAATATTCTGTCTTGGCCAGTTATGACCAACTTCTTCAGCTGCTTGGGGAAATTCCAAAGGCTAGGGGCCTTGGTAGATCTAGGAGCCCACCTCTTTGGTGAGATGATGGTTGCTGGAGGGCTCGCTCCAGACTCAGAAGTTAAATGAAGAGACTTGGGGCGTGCCCTTCAGCTTACCATCATCAGCAGGTTCGGGTAAAGAGGAGGCAGTACAGTTGTCTGCTCAACCAAAAGAGAATTGCCCATAGGAAAACTCTGTGGCAGGCGTTACAGATCGCAGCCTTGAGGAAGGACACGACGAAATTTTGGCATCTGATTTGCTATTTGAGCAGGGGAGGGAAAGTTGAACCAACTGCCCAGGTTTTGTCGCAGGACTGGGAATCCTTTTACGGTGCCCTGTATGCTGCCGCACCATTGGTTGGTGGTGGTATTACCGTGGAGCCCTGTCATTGATTTGATTCCTGGCCTCCAGTTTCCCCCGATGAAATCAAGGCACTCATCCAGTCCTTAAAACTGGGTAAAGCTCCAGGGCCGGATGGAATCACGGCTCTTTTGCTGAAATCCTTTCCAAACTGGTGGGCAGACTTATTGGCTCCCCTTTTCTCCGAGGTCAATGAGACAGGCTGGGTTCCCGCCTCTTGGCTCCGGAGCACATTGGTGCCTATTTTTAAGAAGGGTGACCCTCACTTGCCAGCAAATTACCGCCCAATCAGCCTGCTCAGTGCGATAGTCAAATTGTATGCCAAGTTCCTCCTGGAGAAATTGAGAAGCTGGACTGAGGAGATGGGGCAGATCGCACCTGAGCAGGCGGGTTTCCATGCAGGTAGATCAACAATGGACCATGTCCCTGTACTATCTGCATTGATCCAGAAATTTGTGGCGTGAAAGACTAGGCTGTATCTAGCTGCTCAAATAAGGCATGACTTGGGTATGTCCCCCCTATCCAAGCTGATTATGGCCAATATGGGCTCCCTTTGCATTCTGTAATTGGCTGGCCTTAACAAGGCCAACACTAAGCTAACTCAGGGGCCAAATGTTGTCGCCATAAACCACGGGAAGGGTAAGGCAATATCTTGTAAAAAGGATAGTTATAAGCTAATTCAGGGGTCAAATGCCGCCGCCATACACCCCAGGAAGGGTAAGGCATTATATTGTAATGTAACTAACAATTTAACTTTTTATATTCCTTTTTATATTCTTTTTGTGTGGTTGGATACTTTAGTGAATATACCTGTTATGTTATAAATTTTATGCTGTTATGCTGTTAAGCAATTTATTATTGTACTTGTTCATTTCTTGTTACGGCCTATGGCCAAACAAGTTAATACATTTACTTACTTACTACTAGACTGTATCTGGGCTTTATGGACCTAGAGAAAGCATTCGACTCTATCAACAGAGAATGGCTGTGGTCAAAGTTGAGAGGTACCTCTATAGAGCCAAGACTTTTGTTTCTAGTAATCCAATTACATCTGGACAATTCGCTTCAGATCAGATTGGATAAGCAAGGGTCCCTTTTGGCCCCAATTGCAGTACAAAGATGGGGTAGACAGAGTTGTCTATTAGCCCCAGTGCTTTTCAATCTTTATCTGAATGATCTGGTAGTGTTCATGAACTCGCAGGATACCCACGTCCCGATGGTGGCACAAAGGTGTTTATCTGTCATGCTATATGCGGATGATTCCATACTTCTGTCCCAGTCCGCGATAGGCCTTAAGAGACAATTAGAACTGTTTGGGAACTATTGCGCAAGGGACTCGCTGACGATAAACTACTCCAAGTCAAAAATCTTGGTGATAGGCTCCAAGTCTAGGAAGGGACCTCAGTCTTGGTCCATGAATGGGAGGGCCATTGAACAGGTCAAGTCATTTAAGTATTTGGGGGGTCATTATTTCAGCATTTGCCTCTTGGAAAGGCCATTTTGATCAAGTTAAGATCCAGGCCAGGAAGATTGCCATGGCAATTTTGAAATTCTACTTTGGTCCGGGCGGCCGTGAGGTCTCTGCAGCGCTTTCCCTGTTTAGGGCTAAGGTGCTGGCTCAGGCCTTGTATGCGGCTCCGGTGTGGAGTTTGGCTTACCTGACCAAACTGGAATCTATACAGAATGGGTTTTTAGCTTCCATTTTGGGTATCCCACGCAGCTCTCCTCAGGTGATCTCCCGTTTGGAGACAGCCTCAGAGACTGTAGAGGCACTTGCCATAAGGCAATCAATAAATTATTGGTCCAGATTAGTCTCTGCTCCATTGGAGGAAAATACCATCCTAAATATGGCACTAAAGTGTGGACTGCTGGACCCATGGCAGGTGCAAGTTAAACAATTAATTTTACAGTTGGGGTTTTCATGGGAGACTCTGAGGGAGGTGGGGGTCAAGACATTCAAGAAGCTAATCTATCAGAGATCGCACGATCAATCCTGTCAGAGGGAACAGATGCTGTTGGCATCTCAAGCAGTGGCACCAGGAATTGAAATTCATAATCCAAGATCATTGGAACCCAACTACCTTTTTGCATGGCACGACACAGCTAGACGCATGGTCTTTTCTAAACTGCGCTGTAACTCTTTCCCTTCAGCTCTGGTAGCCAGAAGATTCGGAGGGATTCCCTTAGACCAGAGGGTATGCCCCCTGTGCAATACGGGGGAAGTTGACACAGTTCCCCACATTTTGCTGAGATGTCCTACGCTGGAGGGAATCCGCCTAAGATATCTGGGGGGAATCCTCTGCGGGTTGGGCACCAGACGTGATGTCTGGTTGCTGCACAGACTGTTGAGTCCCAATGATAATGGTATAGCCATGGCAGTGGATAATTTTGCTTTCACAGTCCTGGTTGTAAGGGAACCAATCTTAAGACAGCAAGGAGTTTTTCTCCAGTTCCCTCATGCATCCCTGTGACTAAATTTGCACTCATATAGAACTATGGGCCTTCTAGGAGGGAAATACAGTTTTGGGGGGAAGGTAATGTCAATAAGGGGGGGGAGGGGTGTACCAGGTTCTAGTCTCAGCGAAGTCGATGAGCAGCGAGGGTTTGATAAGGACGGGAAGTCCAAGCGCTCAGTGAGGCTGCCTCCGGTCGTCAGGAGTAAAATCATATTGTAAATGCCCCAGCATACAATGTAAAATAGGGAATGGTTGGTAATGGACGATGATTACTTTGGACTGTGCCGACCTGAGTTAACATCTCTGGCCTCTGGTTGGGCTGGCAACTGGAGAATTTGGAAATTCTGTGGCTATTACCCAGATGTTTGATGGGATAGGAGGATGGGTAGAAATTTTAGTATATTGTTTGTTATGGTCTGATATTTTGTATATGTAACTGTAACAGCCTTTCAGACTATACAATAAATAAATATATATATATATATATATGAGTAACTTTCAACCAATGGGTCTGTTCCTACAAACATTCCTAGCATAGTAACCTTCACTGCCTTGCAGATTCTCCCACCTGCCTTCCATTTCTTAACATGCAGCAGTTCTCCCCACCCTAATTAAGAAAAATAGCATGCTACCATGGTGCAAACATTGATAATATTTTTAGACGAGTTGGCATGTGCACTGACATGCTTGTGACAGGAATGTCTATGCAGTTTAATAGCCACCTGAATTGGCAGTGCAGGTGCACCAACACACATACAGCCAGCAGAAGCTTTGTCTGCAATGGCACGTGACCAATAGAAGCTCAGGTGTGGCACACAGCAAATCTTAACTAGGCATCATTCCATCTCTTGAAGCTGTTCAAGAGATGGCAATTCTGTCCAATTCTGCATGCAGTCTGAGAATTTAGTGATGCCAGAACTGCAGTCATAGCAATGCATATGGAGAACTTCCTCTTTTTTGATACTGTGCTCCAGGCCTTTGTTATCACTGTTGAACAGAACCTGCGACTATTTCAACAGATTCAAGTCTTGTGCTTTTGTTGGCTTTATGTGTGCTCACAGAAGAAAAATGTTCTTGTTTGATCTCTGGCCAGGATAGTGGTGCACCCAACACCATGGAGATGGCTCTGCTTCAGCGCCACACCTCCGGTGTGAATGGACCACACTGGGGAAGGGTACCTGATGCTTGCTGATAGATATCTGTCTACCACCATCTCTTTTATCATTGATGCCACGTACAAGGCTGTACCCACTGAGAGGATTGTCTGGGTGAAGGAGAAAAGCACAGACTGGTGGGAGAATGTGTTGTGCTCCTGGGGAGACGCCGAGTGAATTGTGAACTTCAGGATGTCCCGTTGCCTTGTCCTGCAGGTAACTGAGATCCTCAGGTCTTGACTGTAGAAATAGAGCACAGTGATGTGGTTGCCCATCCCCACTGAGAAGCATGTTGCCATTGCCATTCGGAAGCTTGCCACACCTGACTCCTGCCACTCGGTTGCCCAACAATTTGGCATTGGCACCTCCATGGTTGGCATGATACTAGTGGAGGTATGCATGGTGATTGTGTACATGCTGCTGCCTGCTGGACTGTGTGGTGCAGTTGGCTGACCCTGAGGAGGTAATGGAGGGCTTTCTTCAAGAGGGGTTCCTGAACAGCATAAAGGTGATCCCATATCGTCATAATCCCATCCCATAGCAAGGATGACTACTTGAACTAGAACGTTTTTTTCCATGGTTCTTCAGCCTGTAGTGGACCACCGTGCTCATTTCCTGAATGTGCTGGCCAGGTAGTCTGGGAAAAACCATGAAACCCGCATCTTCCATCCATTTCTCTTCTTTGGCCACATGTAGACCAGAGACTTTGGACTCACCACTGAAATATGCATTGATGGGTTACTCATTCAGTCAGTTGTTCTCAGGGACCCTGGCTCTGCAGTGAAACCCTGGCTCATAAAGGCATACAGCATTGATCGCACCCCAGAGCAAAAGTACTTAAACCAGCAGCTTAGCATCACACACTCTGTTGTGGAGACAGCTTTCAACCCTTTAAAGCAGTGCTGGAGGGCTATTGCAGCCAGAATTGATTTCCAGCTGGAGATGGCTCCACTGCTAACAACCACCACCTGTGTTTCCCACAACGTCTGCGAGATTGGTGGGGCCATGTTGGAGAACCATCCGCCAATTAGTTCTGGCGAGCCAGTGCCCTTATTAGGATCAGCTGAGCTGTGTGGAGCAGCACATAGCTGGAGAGATTCAGGATGCACTGTGTTAGCACATCAACTGCAATTCACCCCTACACACACCATCAATGAATTTTTAATGATTGTGTGCCAATAAAGCATTTTAAAATGTATCTTTTTGTAGTCTCCTTCTGCTTCCCCCAAGCACTGGACAGCTGCCTCCCCCCCCCCCTGGATTTCATCCCCTTCCCTGCCCATTACCTGGTCAGCAGCCTTTGTCTGTGAGTTCATTACTGCTGCTGACCTTTCTCTGTGACTTTCCTATTGCCATTCCTATAACAGCCAGCTCCCTGACTTTCCCTGTGAGTTTCCTATGGTCACTCCGAGTCCCTATTCCCACCCCAAGGGCCTCCCCTGACTAGTGTTACACCCCCCGCCCCCAAATTCATGGGCCAAAGGCATTTCCCACTTCCATAAGTGCCTTTTTGCTTTGTGTGGTTACTGTCACCCTTCCCTTAGCACCCAGACGGAGTCTTTTCCCAGTAGGGTCCCTATGGCTATTCCCTTAGCACCCGAACAAAGGCTTTCCCCTTCCCCATGTACCCCTCCCCCAAGGCCTCCACTGCCCTCAAATGCATGTTCAGAGGCCTTTCCCTCCTTTTTTTGGAGCACTCCCTCCCCTTCCAGTGCCCAGCCTTCAAAACGAACCAGTATCCCAAACTGTTATTTCCCACCACCCCACCCCCTCCTTTCACCAAAGAAGCACAGAAATCATGGTTTATGAAAAATAAAAGAAATTTATTAAAGAGATAAAAACTATTATTTGTGTGTGCCTGCTCCTTTTGTGGGCAACTGGTGGGCATGATCACTTGGGCGGCGGGATGAGTGGGGGACATTTTCCCTATCCTCATCCAGAGGATCTTGTTGGGGTGTGTGCGTTTGTGGGAGGCATGTGGGAATGATTGGTAGGGGGGAGGCATGCCTAGCCCGGGCACTATTACCTAGCGTTGGCATTGTGTGGAGCGGGCTTGGCTGCTTTCCCTGGAGGGCGGAGTGGGGGGGGGTACAGGGGCTTGCGGTCATGACAGTAACATGCTCCAGCAGGGAGGTCTGCACATGAGTAGACTGGAGGAACAGGCTGTTTTGCGTTTGTGACCACATCCCTCTCATGTCCTTGTTCACCCGCTTGAGCATGCTGTCTGACTGCTGATATTGCTGCCGCAGGCAGATCCAGTTTCTGTCCTCCCACTGGAAGTTCAGGCGAGCCTCAGTAGCTGCATTCAGCTTGCGTTCTGCCATGTCCTGCCACAGCAGCTGCTATGTTCCCTGGCTATGCCCTGTATGGCATCACAGATCTTGTCTGCTTGCTGTGTGGTCTCCCCAAGCACCTCCCTGGCTAAATCTTCCCTGTGCCACTGAGTGTGGACCCACAAGTCATGGTGCCACTAAGCGCTTGTGACGGGGTTCCGTGAGCACCTGTTGCAGTGGACCTGTAGCACAGCAACAAGTTCATACCACCCCACCCAACCACCCACCTTCCTGGACTCATGTTTTTATTGTAGTTAGCTTTCTGCTGAATAACACACAGTAAAAGTTTCTTCAAAACAGAACTTTACTAAGAACTCAGAAGACATGCTTCCATGCTGTACAGACTGCATGGGACAAGATGGAGGACAGAGAGAGAACAGAGGAGACAAGGAGGAAAAAGCTGTTTCATCCCCTGACCCTCCTCCTACTGGACAAGCCCCATATTAAGCTTGCAGGGCTTGCAATGAGTTTTTACTTGTGACTGTTGCACAATCCAACACCCCTTCTCAACAGTCACTAGCCAAACCCACTAGGTTCATTCTTCTAAATAGCTTGCAATGGCGTTCCCCTGCTAGTGGCTTCGTGAACATATCTGCTGTCATATCCTCTGTAGGACAGTATTGCGGATCTATGAGTCCTTGTTCCTGTGAGTCTTTCAGGAAATGGTATTTTACATCAACGTGCTTGGTTCTGGGGTTGATTCTTTCTGTTTGCGCCAGCACTATACATCCTTGGTTGTCTTCCAGGATCGGCGTGGGTCTGTCCAGTTTTTGCCCCAGATCATTCAGAAGCTGTCGCAACCAGATAACTTCTTGGCTGGTGTGTGCCGCTGCCATGTACTCTGCCTCCATTGTGGAAAGTGTCACAGAGGCTTGTTTCCTACTGCACCAGCTGATGGGTCCTCCACCAAGCAAAAATAGGTACCCACTGGTAGATTTTTGGTCCGAATGGTCTCCAGCCCAATCTGTGTCCACGTACCCTATCAGGTCTGACACGGAAGTTGCTGGGAGCCGTAGCTTGAGGTGCACAGTCCCTTTCAGGTACCGTAAGACCCTCTTCACTGCGTTCCAATCCCTTTGGGTTGGGGCTGAGACTTGTCTACACAGTATACCTATTGCCACCGCAATGTCAGGCCTTGTGATTGTGGCAATGTACAAGAGCTTTCCTATCGCCTTTCTGTATTGCTTATTGTCTGGCAGCAATAAGCTCGGTTCTTTGATCTCCTTTGGGTAGCTGGTTTCCATAGGGGTATTTGCTGCCTTCGCACCCCCCATGCCGAAACTTTCTATCATCTCTTCTATTGCCTGTCTTTGGTTGAGAAGATAGCTTCCGTCATCTTCTCTTTCAATTTGTATTCCAAGGTAGTGCGTTATGTTACCCAGGTCCTTAGTTTCAAAGTCCTGATTTAGAGCTCTCATTGTTTCGCACTCGTCCCCTTCTTGCTCAAAGCATACGATAAGGTCATCGACATAAATTAATACAAAGATCCACCTGCCCCTTAGTCTCTTTGTGTATAAGCAGGGATCTGCTTTGCTCCTGGTAAAATTTTCCCTCATGAGCACCTTGTTTATTTTAGTGTTCCACGCTCTGGCGGCCTGCTTAAGCCCATATATGCTTTTGTGCAGTTTGCATACAAGATCCGGCCTTTCAACGTCTGCAAACCCCGGTGGTTGGTCCATGTAAATATCTTCCTTCAACTCACCATTTAGGAACGCTGTTTTCACATCCATATGCTTGACTTGCATTCCTCTTCCGGCAGCTATACTTAACAATGTTCTGATTGTAGTGTGCTTAACTACAGGTGCAAATGTTTCATCGTAGTCTTCTCCGTACTTCTGGGAGTATCCTTTCGCGACAAGTCGGGCCTTGTACCGTTCAATATTTCCCTGCGCATTGTACTTTATTTTAAATGTCCATTTACAACCTATAGTCTTTCTCCCTGCGGGCAGTGGAGTAAGTGTCCACGTCGCGTTGTCCTGCATGGACTTTACTTCTTCTTCAGCCGCTCTTACCCATTTTTCTGCTTCCCCTTCTGACATCTGCGAGATGTCCTCCCAGGATGCTGGCTCTGACAATTTACTGGTGCTGACTTTGTAGGACAGACGAGTGGGGGGAATGCCTTTGTTAGACCTCGTCGACTGCCTTGGCTCAGCATCAGCAGCCGGCTGTGTCTGTTCCTGCACTTCTGTTACCTTTGTGCCGATTTCGACTATTTGTTCAGAGGATTGCTCCCTTTCAGTGGTTTCATCCGTGGTTGATTGTTCTCCTTCGCCTGGACCTTGGAGAGTCATCACACTGTCGCTTGAGTTTTCCACAAAGGTCACACTGTTACTAATGGTTATTCTGTCTGTGCGTGGATCCAGGATCCTGTAGCCTTTGGAATGCTCACTGTATCCTACGAGGATGCCTTCCACTGCTCTGTTTTGCAGCTTGGTACGTTTCTCCTCTGGGATATATACGTAAGTCTTACTTCCAAATACTCTGATGTGGCCCACACTAGGTTTTTGACCATGCCACAGTTCATATGGAGTTTTCCTCACTGTTCTAGAATACAGCCGATTTTGTAGGTAGGTAGCAGCAACTGCTGCTTCGCCCCAGTATCTTTCTGGTAGTCCAGAGTCTGTTAACATGCATCTAACCATTTCGGTTAGCGTTCTGTTTTTCCTTTCAGCTGTTCCGTTCTGCTCGGGTGTATATGGCACTGTCTTTTGGTGCTCAATTCCATGGAGTCTCAGGAAGTCCTCTACTTCCTTTCCTGTGAACTCACCTCCATTGTCAGTCCACAGTGTCTTTGGTCTGTGCTGGAACTTATTGCTTGTCATGGTCACATAGTCCTGAAGTTTGTCAGATACTTCTTCTTTACTCTTCATGACATACGTGATCGTGTACCTTGAATAGTTACAATGAAAGTTACCATATACCAGTTGCCTCCTGGTGTGGGAACCTTCATTGGCCCGCAGATGTCGCTGTGTACAAAATCAAGCAGTTTCGTGGTGCTTTTCTGACTCTTCTTGTGGCTTTGGCTTTGATGTAACAGTCGCATTTCATGATCATGGGACACGTTGATACCTTAAGGTCTTTGGTCAACTACTGTCTGTGCATTTCCTTGATGCTGTCTGGGTGTCTATGTCCCTCCCATGTGTCTATGCCACAGGTGGATGCAGTCATTGTGTGGTTTGTGCACAGTGAGCTTCGCCTGTTCTTTCGCTGTGCTCAGACGGTACAGGTGCTCATCTGCAGTGGCTCTGGCCAGTACTTTTGTCCCACTTTGAATTGTGCATTGTCTCCCTGGAAACGGATGGTGAACCCCCTCGCTGCCAGGCGCCTCATGGACAGGAGTCCCCCTTCTAAGTTGGGCACATAGAGTATGGGTATGGTCAGTGTGCCTCCCTGTGATTGGTTGCAGTACAGGAATCCTTGTCCAATTCCTTCCACGTTGATACTTCTCTCACCTGCAAGGTAGATCCTTTCTTTACTGCTCAGATCCAGCCCTGTGAAGAATCCTTTCTTGCTAGTCATGTGGCTTGTTGCCCCGGAGTCTACACACCAATTTTGGGATGAGCTGTCTTGCGTTGCTCTGAAGCACCCACTCCATTGTTGAGCGACTGTGTTGCTGTTTGTGACTTTAGCCCTCTGCTTAGGTGTTCGTGGAGACAGTTTCTCCTGTTCTGCTTTCCATATATAGCAGCCTTTCTTTAAATGTCCCTCCTTTTTGCATCTGTAGCATACTCTGGCTTCCCTCTTAGGAGATTTGTCTGAGGTTTTCAGTGCAGTCTTATTACCCTGCTTTAGATCATTCTGCAGGTTCTCCTTTCTGCGCTGGAATTCATCCGCAAGTCTACTTTTAACAAATTCTAGCTTCAGTTCAGCCTCTGGCTTTGTCTCCAGGGCATTGATGAGGGCACTGTAAGATTCAGGCAGGCTGCAGAGGAGTAGGGCTACTACATGGCTTTCCTTTATATCTTCTCCAATGCCGCACAGCTGTGCCACTACTTCCAACATGGCATTTATATGCTCCTGCTTTTCACTTTCTTTGCCAAGCCTCATTTTGTATAATTTCCTCAGTAGAAATAGTTTACTCTTCAGGCTAGTTCTCTCATGCAAGTTTTGCAATGCAATCCACATGCCTCTTGCTATGGTCTCACTTCTTATATGGATTAGCTGGTCATCTTCTACCAATAAACTTATTGCAGCCTTTGCTAACCTGTCCTTTTAATCCCATTCCTCGTGATTTGCTGCTGGTCTGTTTGTGGTAATCACCTCCCATAGATAATCTTTAGACAGCAGCATTTCCACCTTAAACTTCCACAATTGGTAGTTTACATTGTTCAGCTTTCCTACTGAAAGTCTGAGCTCTGAGCTGCTTGCCATACTTGCTTCCCTCCCTTTCCCCTTCTGGGATTTAGGCATTCTTACTCACAGTCAGTAGGCCTCTGTGTCTGGGAGTTTTCTTTCACAGTCTGCACTCCTGGGCTGCTTCTAGTCTTCAAAATTGCCTTGAAGATGTTCTGGGCCCATAACCTGCTGTAGAGTTAGCTTTCTGCTGAATAACACACAGTAGAAGTTTCTTCAAAACAGAACTTTACTAAGAACTCAGAAGACATGCTTCCACTACTGTACAGACTGCATGGGACAAGATGGAGGACAGAGAGAGGAGACAAGGAGAAAAAAACTGTTTCATCCCCTGATCATCCCCCTACTGGACAAGTCCCAAATTAATCTTGCAGGGCGTGCAATGGGCTTTTACTTGTGACTGTTGCACAATCCAACAGTTTTCACCTGGCACCCACCCAATTCTTAAGTCATGGGGCCGCCGAAGGGAAACAGAAGTGACTACCTGGCTTATGCAGCTGCTGGAGCAGTTGCTGTGGTGGGATCCCAGTGCTGTTTGGTTCTCTTCACATGAGAACTGTAGGGGAGCGAAAAACATATTGAAATTAGCCAGTCCCACTTGCAACATGTTGCCCCACCCCCCGCCACTGATGGGCTGCCATGTTGCCTTCCACCTCGCACACTCACCAGGCCACCATGTTGCCTTCCTGCCACTCCCGTGCCTACCAATCACATCCTTTGGTCCCATGTGCCAGTGATTTTCTGGCTCCTCCTCTGTGTTCTCCCGGCCACCTGTCAACACAGTAAACAGTGGAAAGATAATTAAATAACAATAAATGGAAGCCATTATCATGCAGCTATATAAATGCCCCAGCAACCCCATTCCCCAGGTGTATTAGCATACCATTCTCCTCCGCCTCCACCGCCTTCTCTATAAAGGTGGCACCTGGATCCTCCATGTTCTGAACCAGAACCTCAGTTAACACCTCTGGCTCTTGAGCTGGAGGAGGTACATCATGAGAGTCATGGTGTCTGTGTCCATGCTGACCTGTGCTGGCTCCAGGACAGTGATGGGCAGGAAAGGATGTCTGCTGGCAGTCTGGCTTCCTGAGGGAGGGGCAAGTGCAGTTGCAGTGGGAGGGGTTGAAGCTGGAGTGGCTGAAGCAAGTGTGAGCAGTGCAGGAAGCCACATCCACCTGCTTCTGGCCCGTGGCAAAGGAACAGCCATACAGGTGAAATACAACGATAGCTCCATCCAAACACAGGAACTCGTCCAGGAGCTAGTAGTAGGGTGATATTTGCCTCTGGAGGCAATGTTGTTGTCCTGGATCTCCTTTTGTCCATGCCTCAAGTCTTTGGCCTGCTGCCAGCATTGGTTCATATCCTGATTGTAGCCCTGTTGCACCATTTGGGCTAATATCTCCTGGAACACCAGCAAGTATCTGAGATTGGGCAGTGGAAGTAGCAGTGCTGGTTGTTGCCTGGTTGACAGTGGGTGTTTCTACACACACACTTCTGCTGGATGTTTAGCTTTCTGTGTGTCTAAATCACTCACCCAGATCTTAAATATCCAGATCTTTGAACTTCTGTGTGAAACTTCTCCCAGAACCTTTGTGTGTAAAAAGGTTCTCCTGGTAAATGGCTTTGCTCCAGGCAGCTGTGGTCACTTGGTTTCCATGGCATCCTGTCACATCTACAGCTGTGGCTACTTTAGGGCTGCCTCAGGCAGTGTTTGTGTGAAGAACGCATCCAGGAACTGCCTCAGGGCAGTGTGTGTGTGAAAAATGCATCTGGAACTTACTTGTGGACTTGTAAACCCAGAAGATTGAAACATCTGGAATTTTAACGTGTGTAAAAATGCCCAAGTATGAGCCATGGCCAGGGTGATGGTAAGCCTCCTCAAATTGTTCAGGAGAATGTAACAGCTGGGAAAGAGCAAGCATTGGGCACATACTGTCAACGAGGATGAGCACGGAGAACACATTTGAAGATGGTGCATGAGGCTTTTAAGGCAGGCGTTACATATGTAGCAGTAAGAACAAGATGGACTGGAACTGATCACTCTGTAGAATACTCTAGGCTTTTTGGCCATGACTCTAGTGCTGAAGGACCTGGACGTGAGGAGACTGCACACAACTTAATTGATGGGATGCAGACACGTTGGCACACATTACCCTGCATTCACCCACATGGTGGGCTCTGCATTCTCCAGGACCCCACCATGAGTGTGGGTTGTGTGTCCAGTGGGTGGTGGCCATGTGGCTGGTGGGGGCAAACACCCAATAAATGAGCGGACAGACACCCACCTAGTGTGGACTATCATCTCATTTGTTATTGTTAACACCCTTTAATCCTCTAGCTCTTAGGGCGCGATCCTAAAGCTGTGTGTGTGCAATGTGCATGCACCATGCACACAATACACTATAGATGTGCACAAAGTGTGTGCACTGCTTGACTTTAACACTAGCTTAGTAGATAATTTAAAATCATTTTTCTCATGCACTGGTGTGAGTGTATCTCAGAGAAATGGCGGAAGATGACAATGATACTCTCAGGCACTGCCGCAGCCATCTGTGCGGGTGGGGCTGACACCAGCGCCCCCCAACAGGCTTGCAGTAGAGTTTAGGAACCTGAGGCGGATGTGACGGGAGCTGGACTGGCAGGTCTCTCCCTGCACTCGGCCGGCGATGCAGGGGAGGGCCCCCGAAGCGCGTGGGCTGAGCATGCGAGGCAGGGCTGCCGGTGACATTGTGGCGCTCAGTGCGCCTGCGCGCAAAGCAGGGCGGGGTTCCCAGAGTATAAAAAGGCAGGCGGCAGTCAGTAGCACTGCTGGTGATCAGCATTACAGTGAGAAACTGGCCATCTGTGAGAGTGTGTATTGTATTAAGATCCTTCGTATATTTGACAGAGTGTTGGAGTGTGTGAGACTGGTGAGTGTTAGTGTGTGTGATTGTATAGAGTGAATTATAGTGTGTGTGACCGTGTGGACTGCTTGGTGCAATCTTCCTTGCCTTCCCTCTGAGACTCGGGCCCCTCCCTGTTCCAACTTCCCTGGAGAGATTGTGCCTCATTTTCTCCCTGTCCTTTTTGCCCTGCAATCCTCCCCCTCTGGTCCTTTCTTCACCCTTTCACTTCATTCCCCAGGGTGTGTCAGTGTGGGTGTTGCATAGTAGGTGGTGGTGTGTCCATGGAGCGGGGTGCGAGAGCCCCAAGCCTAGCACCACTGATCACCTTCCCTATGATGATCTGGCCTTCTCCCGCATGGGAGTTACAGGGCCACACAAGATCCTGAGGGATTACTACACCTCCATTTGGGTGCTGAGATTGGAGGGTGAGTGTCTGGTAGCTTCCTATTCCCCCTTCTTCCCTTCCATATCGCCCTCTTACCTCACAGATACCAAGACACAAAAGAAATACTTTCAACTCTCTTAACCCAGAAAGCAATGCACTCAGTTACACAGCATTCTGCTTTGCATCAAAGGGTATCATTCGGGGATTAGTCTGTGGGAAGAGACCCTTGGGAAGCCACTCAAACATGTGAGCACTTGAACATGTATAACTGTCTGCAGGCATGACATAATTACAGGCAGCATGGGAAGGCTGAATGTGTGTGTAACGTAACATCTACTGTTTGTGAGGCTGCTATTGAATGGGGGTTACTTACCACCTCACAATGTTACCTCATGGAAATAGTCACATGAGAGCTACCTGGAGTAAAGTACCCTCCTGGTAAATAACCACACACTGCTGCATGGAGATATTTAGCATGGAGCTATGTTATCCCCCTCATATCTGTTCATGTGACTGTTCCATGTGATAACAATGAAAGGGAGGTAATTAAACCCTGCTCTGTAGTGGTCACACTAAGGGCATTTTTACACAGATGCTTATCCCGGGTTGTTAATTACAGGATGAGAGGTGCATCTAAACACAGCATTCAGTGATTGTAATCCCGGGATCACTGAAAAACCCAGTGGTTACAAAATCTCTTTTTCTAGGTTCTGTAACATCCGGGTGTTAAAATATCCCAGGATTAGGTCCGTCTAAACGACTATCCGGGAACAGTCAACTATCCCGGGATTAGTATCATCCTCTCTATGAATGTCTGCCACTATGATACCTATGAGCACATGACTGTGGGGCGATTGCGTTACCGCCATCATCCTTCAACAATGCATTGCGGAGTGCTAAATTTAAATACCCACAGAACAAAGGGATGAGTTTCCATTTTCTTCAATCCAGAAATCAGAAAAATGAAGAAAATCAGATTTTCTTCAGTCCCAGAAATCAGTGCACTGAGCACAGATGAAAAGCACCTCTGGTCTGATATTCTGGACTGATATTCATTCCAGAGACTCTAATCCCGGGATAACAGCAACATGCTGTTCAAATGAACTATCCTGGAATGGATAGAAATGTCAGTGTAAACAGGAACCACTTTGTAATCCCTGGATACCAATTCTGGGATAGTTTTCTCCTAATCCTGGGATAGTTTAATTTAGCAGGGGTAAAACACCACAAAAATATGTGTGCACACACAGTGAGATCCCTCCCTCTCACATCCATCCATCCACCATTCCATCTAGCTACTCTCTGATGTAAGGGGGGAAGGGGGAGTCAGTCTTCCTCCTCTTTCAACAACTGAATTCCCACCAGCAATAAGAAAAAAAAATTAGTGCCAAAAAAGTAACACTGAACAGCTAATCCCTAACAAATTCATATTAATTACTGTTCTGCTGTGTCCTTATATTTCCCCTGATATTGGAGTCACTTTTTCATTTGGTGTTTGTATATAAATCCTCTGGTTCTTCTAGAGAGTCTAAGGGTGTTTTCAGACAAGACACTCTCCACCCACTATACATGTTACAGGGCACCCATAGGGCAACGCTGCAGCCCTGCAACATGTATAGTGGGTGTGTGGTCAGTGGGTGGTGTGTGTCTTGTGTGAAAACGGCCTAAATATCCTTTTGCTTCCTCTGGAGTATTGAGAAACTTAGACTTTCCCCCAATACATCATTAATTTAGCTAGGTGCCACAGTGTATATTTAACTCCTTTCTTCTTGAGGCACTTAACATTAAGAAACTATATTCTTTTCTCTTGTGCTGAGTTGGAAAAGACATGAAGTGCGTGCTTCTCATTATATGTTACCAATTGCATTTCTCTAGCAAGGCTCAGTACTTTTTTCTCTGTCCTGGAAATGCAGAAGCTGTATTATAATGGGTCTTCATTTTTGGCTGTAAAATGTGAGATGCTCTTTCTATTTCAAACGCAGATCCTTCATTGCTAGTTGCAAAATTAGGTAGACAACAGCAGAATTCCTACATAGTATTCCTTTCAACTCATTCTGGTAGCCCATTCATTTGTATGTTTGATCTTCTCATGGAACCCTCCGTTTTCATCTAGTTTATCAGAGAACTATGCCACTTTGCACTTTTGGACGTAGCCAAATTTTTTCTTTTACTCTTCATCTGCTCCTTCATCATCACTAAGCCTTGCTCGAACATCAGCTATTGTGTGCTTTAATCTCCTGGAGGGTACTAAACACAGTGCTACTAGCTTGTTGCTGGGCTCTTGGTACATCCTGCAGTTTTAATTTAATTTTATTTTTTGCATTGTTTCTCAGCCCTGCCTCCTCTGTACTTGAAGTACAGGGACTTCAGGGCTTGGACTACAGGGCTTGATCACTGTCTCTAGAAGACACTGACTGCTCCTGCTTTTCATGGTAGAAATCAGCATTTCTCCTGCCAACACTTTTTTGTGTGTGCATACTCTTCTTTTAGGGTGCTAACAAACAACACGCTAAGTGCCTGCAAGTGCGTGTTTTCATGGTTGTCTATTAGATGGTCAGGCTTATGCAACAAATGGCCTCCACTCAATGCACACTCACCCACCACCCATTGTGCTGGTTCAGAAAGTGGGTGAAAAAACAGATAAACAGTAGCCCAGATTAGCTCCCTCCAGATGGGTGGGCATAGGGGTGGGAATTTGGAATAAATCCATAACTGCATGGAATGGGCCATTGCAGATTAATCCATAGCAAACTGAAACAGTGCAACAACATGCCTGTTTTGGTTCTAAAATAAAAATTAAAAAAATTACTGCTTCTGCGTGAATGGCCACCGGACCTGTTCTGCATATGCAGTGATGCTGCCACTGCCATTTTGGAAAAGGTTACACATGCGCAGAATGGTCCAGGGGCCATTTTGCATATGTGCAGTTATTTGTTATTTTTAAAACTGATTTAAATACCAACCTGTAATACAAATCCACATTTAAATCCAATAACTTTGGGAATAAACAAATATAAACTGATACAAATTGGCATCCAGAGAACCACCCCTAGGTGGGCATTTGCCTGCCTGTTAGGTGGCCACCAGATGTTCACCGGGCCCGCCACCCGCCTTCCCACCCTGTGGCCCCCACTCACAGTGTTGTCCTGGAGAATGTAGATCCCGCTGTGTGGGAAAATGCTAGCTGATGTGAGCTAATGTGTGCCCACATGGCTGTCTCCCATCTATTTGAGTGTGCACAGCCTCTGTGTGTGTGTACGTCTGCCAGGACCTCAAAATCCTGGGTAGAGTGCCTAGAGAGGTCCGAGTGTTTTGGTAGGGGGAGTGCGGAGCACAGCAGGGAGGAACACCTGCCTGTCTGGTTTGTTGGTGGAACCTGAGAGTTGAGGCGGCATGGGGCTCCACAAACTGACCCCCAGACTCCAGTGGGCTAATCTCTCATCATCTGTTAACACCCAATGTGGAACCTGCCATGTGGGCTAATGCTGGCTAATGTGCACCCACTTGTTGTCGTGCTGTCAGTTAGGTTGTGGAGGAGTTGATGTGTGTTTGGGGAGGAGTAATCTGCGGGTTGTAGCTCCTGTTGCTGTGACAGGAAGTGTGTGGCTGGAGAGCAGGATTGGGGCTCACTTGTGTGTGAATTGATCAGCAAATCAGCTCAGGCTGGATTTGTGCTTCTGAGGTCTCTCTCTCTCCAGCATTTCCCACCCCCCACCTCTCCCTCTCTGCTTTGAAATGACTACACAGGGCTCACAAGAGAGGGACCCGAGCTTTCTTTGTTGCTAAAATGACTGGGGAGGAAAGTGGAAGTGCCTGGCTTCCCTGCTTCCTTGCTGCACCTTAGGGTATATCCTCTGCTCCTCTTCCTTCCAACCCAGTGTGTTTATTAGGTGCGTCACTCATAGCATGTGGATAAATGGAGTAACACACTCAGACTCACAGGGTACTTTTAGACAAGCATTTCCACACCCGCCTCCTAACCATTATACATGTTGCAGGGCACCCCTGCAACGTGTATAGTGGGTGAATGGTGGGTGGGTAGGGAGGTGCTTTTGTTAAAGCACCCACAAAGTGGTTACTGTGTTGTTTCTTAACAACCTTAGGCCATTTTTAAATGGACACTGTGAGGGGTAGGGGAGTGGGTCCATGTACACTTGATGGAGCACACATGCACTTCCAGTGGGTGGGGAGGATTTAGACAGTGGTGGATGGGTGTGTGCTTGGTGTGTACTCCCATCCAGCCGCCGGCCACCCATGCCCCTGCACAGAGCAATCTGGGTTTTTCTTGGTTGCTCTGTGCAGGGAGATGGGTGGAGGTGCGTGGGTCACGGGAGTGTGTGTCTGTCTACCCACTGCCACTTTTAAATGGGCGGTACCACATGTGTCCATCGGGTGGACTTGCATGGTACCATCTTGTCTAAAAATGGCTTTAGATTCTGAGGGGTTATGTTTCTGTCACTGAAAAAGCATCTAGGTGGAGTGGGGTGGATTCAATCTCCCAATTAGATGGCAAAATGTTAAAACACCAGACACATTGTGGGTTGCGTACTTTTTAAAAAGAAGCTGACTTACTGAAACTAAATTTAAATTCATTCTCATCTGGAAATTTGAATTGTATTGGTTTTATATCAGAACTCCTAAATGGAATTGGAGCTTCTAGAAACTGTTCCTAAAAATTCTGATGCTTTGGAGCCCTAGGCAGGACTACATGTGCATTTGTGCAATATGGGAAACAGATGGGCTGAAAACATGAATTGATTAATTGGTCTGATTAATTGCACTGATTACAAAAGAGACTTTTTAAAAGTTTTTCAACAAAAAATATTAAAATTTAAAAGTCAAACATTTCAAAAATTAAAAAAGTGACTTTTAAATTTAAAAAATAACTTGAGAGCAAATAAAAAACAATAATTTGTATTGTATAACGCTGTACTGAAGTTTTGTATTATTTTAGTATTAAATCAATTGGTCAATTAACCAGGTAAAAACAACTCAGTTAATCAACTAACATTTTAATTGGTTTACAGCCTTATAACTCAGGTCAGTGCATAGAATTTGGATGCAAGTGTGGGTTTGTTTCTCATTTTTTCTGTATGAGGACCTCTGCAAGCAACATAATTTCCCTCTGAATCTTCTCTTTTAAGACCATACTGTATGTTGCTGTCCAGAATGCTGAACTAAATGCAGGAGGTAACAAACTAGATCAGAAACCACATAAGATTGAAATGCAAATAATTTAGCAGCCCAGTTTCCTATCCAATTTGGATCATATTTAATATCCAGTGTATCTGTGGTAGAGGGATATACTTGTGATTATGAATGGATGGAATTTGTATCACTCCAGCAGTTTTCAATGTTGTTAATTCTCATAATTTTCTTAAAGCCCCAGTCTCAGATGTCCTGAGACTGGGTGAAGATCTCAACTTTTATTTAAGGTAAAAGTCAGCCCTTCTGCTTGCGGAGAAAAAGTTTGAAAACCAGACATGTTTTCAAAGATACAAAACCAAAATACAAAATCTTGTGATTTGGGAACCTAGTTCATGATGTTGAATTCTATTACTTTGCAAACGCTGAATCTGTTCTATTCCCAGCTACTGTAACTCTGTACTGGCAATGTGGGCCTTTTTAGTTTTACAAGAATTCCTTTAATATGACATGGGATGTATTTCCATACAATTAATGTTATCAAATTTGTATACTTTGGGCATTTTCAAACAAGACACTCCACACCCACCTCCCTCCCATACATGTTGCAGGGCACCCATAGGCGAACACTGCAGCCCTGCAACATGTATAGTGGGTGGGTGGTGTATGGGTTATGACCTTAAAAACTGCACTGAACACTGAAGACATACTGAAATAGTTTTGAAATTCTACTTGCATGATGCAGTGTAAATTAGTTTTATTGTGTTAAAATTGAATTTTCTCTTTCTCCAGAAAAATGTTTACTAGTAAGGTAACAGGATCTCTAAGTAATTAAACAAGTGCCTGTAGATTAGAAAGCAGAGAGATGGCCATACTTCTTAATATTTTTTTAAAAACAGTTGTTTTTATTTTCACGTTTGCAACCACCAGATGGCAGTATAAGATTAAACTATTATACCAAGAAACTAGGAATAGGGGTTTTCTCCTACTTACCTTGTATAAAAGTCCTTTGAATTGTCTTTGTCATTGGATGCACTTCCTGACTAGAGCTTTAAATAATATTATGTGCTTGTTTTGTTGTGAAATTTAAGAAACAAGTCAAAGACCCACACATGTGCAATGAGAGCTGAGCACCATTTATCAGTGATGGTGCCCCTCTTTGGGCCTTTTTACACAGATGGAGGTGGGGTGTGTGTGTTTTGCTGTGGTGGGTGGAGGTGGGTTTGTGTCCATGTAAACTTTCCACAGCCTTTTGGGTACGTGTAAATGGACACCCACCTATGGAGCCTCCTCCCGTTTTCTGGAGGGCTTGGTGGGTGGAGATGGGTGTGCGATGGGTGGAGGTGGGTGTTGCACGGGAGCGCGCATGCACCCCCACCCATCCCGCTCAGTGTTCACACGGGAGAACACCAAGCCGACACCCATCCCCCCCCCCGCCGGCCGTATACACGTAAGGTCCCTCCTACACACCCGCCTGAACACCGGGGGGAAGGGGGCATCTGTGTAAAAACAGCCTTTGTGTTCTAACTATTTGGTGTATTATTATTTAAGTGGGTAAGTCTCAGTACCCAAAAGGCTATGGAAAGTTACAAATAAAAGGAGGAATGATGTGATGCATCAAGAGTACTGAAGTGCTCTTGCCAGTGTTAACTGATAAAGCGTCTAATAGAATGTAAATGGATTTGTAGTCTATTAAATGACTGGCAAGCTTTCCCCCTCTTTTAACTGCCAGATGTGACCATTGTGGAACTTACATACACATCTGTATATAAAAACCATGTTGAGTGTTTGGGTATCCCAGGATACCACACCTAGGAGACAGCTTGGTCATAGGCCCATTTCACACAGACACTCTAACACTGATAAAATGGGTGTTACATTTTATTAAACATGTTGCAGGGCACCCATAGAGCACACCTGCAACCTTGCAACATGTATAATAAATGTAACAGCCATTTTATTGATTTATTATTTATTTCAAACTTTTACTACCCTGCCCCTCCTGCCACAGGCAGCTCAGGGCGGCTTACAATTCGTAAAACAACATTAAAACAACATTTAAAACAACTAAAAGGAGGAAAAGAAAATAACCCCATCCCCAAAGCCCCCATTTTATCAGTGTTAAAGTGTCTGCGTGAAAAGGGCCATACATGTGATGAATAGGGGAAAGCCTGCTGCATGGCAAAGAGTTACAAGACTGCTCTAGGGTTAGGGAGCAGCTCACATTAATCCCGTGACTTTGCTTGTGGGCTGTGGCCAGGTATACATGGCTGAGTAAACCCAAACCTGGGACGGCGGGGGTGGGGGGGAGATGGAAGCAAGGATGTTCTAATAAGGCACTTAAGCTGCAACCCTCTAGCCATTAAAGTCAGTGGGAGCTGAGCCATTGACTTTAATGGCAGAAGATTGCACCCAGTGTTTTTTCATTTACCTGTACCGCTGCCAGTCTTTTACCTTTTACTTTTCTGGGACAGGAGGTGGGACTTGTTACTTGTGAATCAGAGGCAGATTCATCATCCCTTCCAGCAGTTACCACACAGTTATTCCACTGCTATGGGCTGCCCATCTTGAGTGCAACGTGCCAGATATGCAGTGGTCTAAATGCCATGGCAATCAGTGAAAGATCCCCATTAACTCCAATGGGCTTTGGGTCAAGATAGTGCATCGCAACAAACAGAAGACCATAGCAAGGCAGGAGTTGTTCTCAGGAGACTGATCAATGAATATAATGTCTGGCAAGGAAGGTTTGGCTAAAATACCCACTAGATAACCTGTCAAGGTGAAGTTTGTTCATTTTATTTGCCATTATGTTTCCTTTATTCTATTTTTGATATTTTCTTAATAATTTTTTCTAGCTTTGATCAATTCATTCTTTTGTCATTCAACTGAATGCAGTTTGACTTCTGCCCTATGTTCTCCTATCTGGTTTAATGCAATTGCTTTCATAGGAAAAATTCTTTTCCATCATCCTTCCCCCGTATCTCACTATGGAACAGTGTCTACAGCTTTGGAGCTCAGGAGGCTCACAGTGTATAAGATGTCATTTGTCTGTAAGAAAGAAATATGATTTACCATTCTATGAATTTTATTATTAAGTCTAGTCCTTTCAATTTTAGTGCTGAGCAAAAAGTCTATTTCTTGTTATTTGGAGATCAGCTGAAACTCACCTGTCTGTTCATGAAAATGTAGATGATTGGGTTATAGACAGGGCTGGTTTTGGCCATGTACATAGGAATAGTGGCAATAATAGGATTGATGTAAATTTGAGGATAGACCACTATAACCATAGCGAAGGCTGCATAAGGGAGCCAGCAGATCAGAAAGGCCATAATCATTACTAGGACCATCCATGCCACCTGAGCTTCAGCCTTAGTTGTTGATCCTCCACGAGCTACTCCTAGTTTAGCAACCTAGTTAAAAAAAATAACATATTGAATATCTGTTGAAAACAGAATAAGCATCAACATAATTAAGTTTCACTATCTAGAATGAGAGGACAACTTGCATCCTGTACAGAAACGTTTACTAAGCTCTT
Source organism: Sphenodon punctatus (assembly GCA_003113815.1). NCBI lineage: Eukaryota > Metazoa > Chordata > Lepidosauria > Sphenodontia > Sphenodontidae > Sphenodon > Sphenodon punctatus. Next base: position 927,467 of record QEPC01013994.1, read on the forward strand.
ATGTATATATAAGCACAGTAATATCAGTTCTTGTTCATTAAAGAGTAATTATGTTAATCAAATGTGTTTTAATCTAGTAGAAAGATATAGATATATAAACTTGCATGCAACAACTAACAATTTTAAAGAGCCATGATTATGACGACACCTGTATTATTTATTTATAATTAAAACTTTGATGATGATCAGTATTTTTAACTTCACATTCTTATATAATCAGATCACAATGGTCTACATCCAAGGTATGCATGTGTACAGAGCAAAACTGCAGTTGCATGCCTGTGTAGATAGTGTGCACACTCAGGGGAGCCCAGGGAAAGTCTGCTGTCTCTTGACCTTGCCTTGCCTTGGAGGGGGAGCTGTGGGGCTGAAGTGGCTAGTGTAGTGGCAATGGGGTCGTGAGGTGGAGAACTTTCCCCAGGCCACCCTGCCTGCGAATGCACATTGTGTGTGCACGCACAATTGCAGTTTTGTTTGCGCATGCATCCAAGGCATGTGCATAGACCCTGGATCAGGTCCAATGCCATTTTCATGGTCACCTGTAACAAATGAAAATATTGGCACTGATTTTCATGATTCAGACAAAAAATTGTGAGTAATCTGTACATTCATTTGCGGTAACTGAATGCACAGATGGGCAGTTACTACTCCCACAGTGTGGCTGCTCATGCTAATTATAGGCTGCAGTTCTGAAACCACTTGTGAGCTTTTAATTTCCATTGGCATGACTCGACTTCAGTGAGACTTACCAAACTTACACATGGTTTCAGAATAGCAGTCATCCATTTTAGTGGAATCAGTTGTAGATAACAAGGTTGGGGAACCTCAAGCTCATGGCTGCTTTTTATTTGGATCCTTCCAATTCCTGGATCTGGTCAGTGAATCAAGTCCCTACCCTCAAGCACTGAAAGAGTGAGCTCAAGGAAAGGAAGTGGAGATGAGGGCATACACACAAGGGCAGAGGATGGATCCATGATCTGGAACCTCCTCTTTGTTTCCCTATGCTCAGCACACCACGTAAACCTCTCCACACCCAAATCCTAGCCAGCCTGTGGAGCTTCTATTAATTCTCAGAGCCACCCTCAGGAGATAAAAAGTTCCCCACCCCTGGACATATATATAGCTTTCATATAGTAGCAGTTTCCCACAGGCCAAATAAATGTCCGGATGGGAAGACGATGTGTACTTGGGTCTATGGATGCCTCCCATCATGTGTTAACTCAGTTTTCTTTCAATTACATGATGAGGCGGTATTTCTAACTTGGCCCCCTTTCCACCTAGGACACATTTACTGCCAGAAACAACTGAGTACATCTCTTCAAACAATGGTTTCTGGCACTATTTTTGCTGCAGTTCATCCAGCACGTTCAACATGTAATCCTATTCAATTCTGCTTTCCTTGCAGGCTTCCTACTACAGGCAGAGTTATCACTTGTTATGGGTTTGACCCGGAGACTCGCATTTTGCCCTATCAGAGGCTCAGAGTCAAGCTGCGAGAGGTGGCAATCTAACTACAAGGTGGTGTTCCCTGAAGACTGGCACAACTCCCCTCTGGCAGAGTGATCTGTGACAACTCTCTTCTTCCTTTTCAGTAGGGATGTGCAAACAGATCACGGTTCGGTTGTTCGGTTTGGGAACCGGGTTTGGTTGTTTGGTTCGGTGTCATCTGGTTTGGTTCGGCCGTTTGGAAATCGGTTTCGGTCTAGGTATCGCATGGTTGGTCCTGTGATTGCGTCGGAAACCAGAAACCAGAAATTCAAGTGCGTGCGGAGCTTGTGTGGAGAGAGAGCATGTGTGTTGTGGCTGGCTGGCTGTTTGGTTTCGTTTGGTGTGTTTTGGCTATGTTGGACTGTGTGTTGTTATTATTATTATTATTATTAACAAACATTTATATAGCACCAGCAGTGTACCTGGCACTTTACAAAGTAATAAAATAGACAGGGTCCCTGCCCCTAGGGCTTACAATCTGAGAGACAGGAGCTGGGGGAGAGACTTAGGAAAGGGAACAGAGGGAGAGACAAGGGGTCTAACATTCATGAAGATGCGAGGTCTCAAGTGCACGTACTTGGCTTGGTTACGATGAGAATGACAGCAGGCAGGTCCATGTTGCAAGGATAAGGGTAAACCGATCATAGGTATAGGAATAGTGGCTCAGCAGGATAAAGAGTCAGACAGAGCAGAGTGAAAGAGGTGAGTTTTAAGGAGAGATTTGAAGGTATGAAGGGAGGGGGCAAGGCGGATGTGGACAGGGAGGGAGTTCCAGGCATGGGGGGCAGCAAGTGAGAAGGGACGAAGGCTCTTAGGGGAGCAGGGAAGGCGTGGAAGGGCGAGAGAGGGGACAGAGGAGGAGCGAAGTGCACGGGCTGGAGTATGGAGGGCGATAAGTGCAGAGAGGTAGGGGGAAGCAAGGTTGTGAAGATCTTTATAGGTGAAGACTAGGAGCTTGTGCAGGATTCGTTCAGGAAGGGGAAGCCAGTGAAGCGAAGAGAGGAGGGGCTGCACATGGTCGAAGCAACTGGCGAGGTAGATGACCCTGGCAGCAGAGTTTTGGACAGAGATGAGGGGAGAAAGGTGAGACCGGGGAAGGCCAGTGAGAAGAAGGTTACAGTAATCGAGGAGAGATGACCAGAGCATGAACAAGAGTTTTGGCAGACGAGACAGAGAGAAAAGGGCGAATCCTAGCAATGTTATGGAGGGAGAAGCGACATGGTTGGTGAGTGTTGGTGGGTGTGTTTTGTTTGGCTGTTTGTGTGGGTTGGTTTTTTGTGGGGGAGGGGAAAAAATGAAGAGGGTGAGGCTTAATAGAAGGACCTGGGCCAAGGTGGTGGAGCAGGTGGAGGAGGAAGAGGTTGCTGCTGCCGCAGGACCTTTGGTGGTGGAGGTCGGCTCCTCAGAGGAGCAAGAGCCGGGCACAGGAGGTGCTGCCAGGTTTGTAAACTTTATTTTTACTTTGAGGGCAAGAAGAATAGTACTATCCTTTAGAGCAACCTCACTGGCGTGCAGGTGGGTGGGTGAGTGGTGGGCAGTTAGGTACAAACAGCGGGCATCAGTGTGTGGCAGTGGATGTCTGCAATAGAGAGAGAGGGTACTGTGGGGAGCTCTTTCAGCAATCAGGCATGAGCCGAAGGAAGCACCCACCCAAACACGTGCCATCCATTTAGCAAGGGTCTCCCGTTGCCATCCCTAGCACCCCAAGAAGGGCAGGATTTGCACGTGCCAGCCAGGGTCTTTCTAGTTGCCATCCCTAGTGCCCCAAAGAGGGCAGGATTTTCATGTGCCAGCCAGGGTCTCTCCATTGCCATCCCTAGCACCCAAAGAAAGGCAGGACTTGCACGTGCCAGCCAGGGTCTTTTGGATTTGCACATGCCAGCCAGGGTCACATTCTCCCATTGCCATCCCTAGCACCCCAAGGAGGGAGGACTAGAGGCATCATCATAAATTTATGATATTACTTAGGTGTTATTTATGTGTTCCTGTTTCAGAGAGGGTGAGGAATTGCCGGATGCCGGTGCTGGTGCCATGCACAGGACACCGAGGCGGAGGTCACCAGTGCCACTGCCAGACAGTGGGCATACAAGGTCCGATGTCTGGCGGTGGTATGAGAAGCATACCGGATTCACTGTCTGCACGGTAAGGCACGGGGACTGGAACAACAGGGAATGGATTATCCTATGACCTGTTAGGAAGTCCCCTGCAGAGAGAGATTGACCACCCACCCACTTGTGAAGGTAGAATGCAGGCAGGGCTTGACAGACCATTGGCCTGACACAGTATGGAACTTCTTATGTTCCTATCTTTTTATGTTCTTTAGGTATGCGCCAAAAGATTTAAAAGGGTCAGCCAGGGGACAACATCGGGGCTCATCGCCCATTTGGAGAAAGTCCACGGCAAGACAGTGAGGTGGCAGGACTCTGGCGTGGCCGTGGAGCATCATCGCCAGAAGAAGGGGGGGAAGACATGCCAGAAGCAATGCCATCAAAGCCCTTCCCCCTCCTCCAGCTCTGCTGAGGACTCTCCAGCCCCCTGGGAGGAGTCTGAAGCGGCAAGGGCTTTTTGAACTGAACTAGAGAGGCTGACCCAGAACTTTCTAAACCAGCAAAAAAAAAATATGGATGGGCTATGGATGCAAGCCCTGACTACAGAGGACTGACTGGTAGAGCGGTTTCAGGTGCTGGAGGTATGAGAACGCAGGGTGGAGGCCTATTCCCAGTACCTCCAGACTGAGACTGATGACGTTGAGCTTCACCACCAGTTGGTCTGCAAGTGGCAGGCAGCCGTGGCAGGGGCCATGCAATTTGCCCTTGAGCACGGGTACCAAATGGAGGAGGGTGGGATGCCCACCCCTAGGTCCCATCCGCCCCATTCACCTTTCCTCCATGTTCTGGGGGACAGGCCCACAGACCAATAAGTTAAGTTTCCTTTCTTTTGATATATATAAATGTTTGGTTTTGGTTTTATAAATGTGGTGGTGTTGTTTGAAAAGTTTTAATAAAAGTTCTATTTGTTGTTGTTGCCCACTTTGTTTGAACTTTCCAATCTTTTATCACTCTGTGCTGCTTCTGGCGGGTGACAGAATCTCATTGTATATACAGCTTGTCCGATCCCTACCTGACAGCAGAAGCAGATGTAGCATTAGCGTATTAGCCCCAAGATGTGCCAGCAGCAGGGTCTCAACTTGCAGACAGCCCCCCAGGAGGGTCAGGGCTTGTGTCTGTGTGGGTGTGCCAGAGAGAAAGAGAGACAGGCTCCTTGGCAGCAGGTGCTGGTGGTCAGAGGGGCTTTTTTTTCAGCAGCTTTAGCGGGCATCCGCGGGTGGGTGCGGAGGAGTAGGCTTGGGGTGGGGGGCAGGCTGGCATGCGAGCACCGGGCTTTGGGATGCAGTGGAATACAATGACAGCCCCCGGTGACTGGAATGATGGTCCCAGAATTTCGTTGATAGTTCCTGGGACGGGCGGGCATGACTGCTTCAGGTACAGTGGAATGACAGCCTATGGGATTTGAATGATGTCCCTAGAATTAGTGCATGGTTGGGCACACTTCATTCAATCATGCAATAGGTNAGCTTGTGCAGGATTCGTTCAGGAAGGGGAAGCCAGTGAAGCGAAGAGAGGAGGGGCTGCACATGGTCGAAGCAACTGGCGAGGTAGATGACCCTGGCAGCAGAGTTTTGGACAGAGATGACGGGAGAAAGGTGAGACCGGGGAAGGCCAGTGAGAAGGAGGTTACAGTAATCGAGGCGAGAGATGACCAGAGCATGAACAAGAGTTTTGGCAGACGAGACAGAGAGAAAAGGGCGAATCCTAGCAATGTTATGGAGGGAGAAGCGACATGGTTGGTGAGTGTTGGTGGGTGTGTTTTGTTTGGCTGTTTGTGTGGGTTGGTTTTTTGTGGGGGAGGGGAAAAAATGAAGAGGGTGAGGCTTAATAGAAGGACCTGGGCCAAGGTGGTGGAGCAGGTGGAGGAGGAAGAGGTTGCTGCTGCCGCAGGACCTTTGGTGGTGGAGGTCGGCTCCTCAGAGGAGCAAGAGCCGGGCACAGGAGGTGCTGCCAGGTTTGTAAACTTTATTTTTACTTTGAGGGCAAGAAGAATAGTACTATCCTTTAGAGCAACCTCACTGGCGTGCAGGTGGGTGGGTGAGTGGTGGGCAGTTAGGTACAAACAGCGGGCATCAGTGTGTGGCAGTGGATGTCTGCAATAGAGAGAGAGGGTACTGTGGGGAGCTCTTTCAGCAATCAGGCATGAGCCGAAGGAAGCACCCACCCAAACACGTGCCATCCATTTAGCAAGGGTCTCCCGTTGCCATCCCTAGCACCCCAAGAAGGGCAGGATTTGCACGTGCCAGCCAGGGTCTTTCTAGTTGCCATCCCTAGTGCCCCAAAGAGGGCAGGATTTTCATGTGCCAGCCAGGGTCTCTCCATTGCCATCCCTAGCACCCAAAGAAAGGCAGGACTTGCACGTGCCAGCCAGGGTCTTTTGGATTTGCACATGCCAGCCAGGGTCACATTCTCCCATTGCCATCCCTAGCACCCCAAGGAGGGAGGACTAGAGGCATCATCATAAATTTATGATATTACTTAGGTGTTATTTATGTGTTCCTGTTTCAGAGAGGGTGAGGAATTGCCGGATGCCGGTGCTGGTGCCATGCACAGGACACCGAGGCGGAGGTCACCAGTGCCACTGCCAGACAGTGGGCATACAAGGTCCGATGTCTGGCGGTGGTATGAGAAGCATACCGGATTCACTGTCTGCACGGTAAGGCACGGGGACTGGAACAACAGGGAATGGATTATCCTATGACCTGTTAGGAAGTCCCCTGCAGAGAGAGATTGACCACCCACCCACTTGTGAAGGTAGAATGCAGGCAGGGCTTGACAGACCATTGGCCTGACACAGTATGGAACTTCTTATGTTCCTATCTTTTTATGTTCTTTAGGTATGCGCCAAAAGATTTAAAAGGGTCAGCCAGGGGACAACATCGGGGCTCATCGCCCATTTGGAGAAAGTCCACGGCAAGACAGTGAGGTGGCAGGACTCTGGCGTGGCCGTGGAGCATCATCGCCAGAAGAAGGGGGGGAAGACATGCCAGAAGCAATGCCATCAAAGCCCTTCCCCCTCCTCCAGCTCTGCTGAGGACTCTCCAGCCCCCTGGGAGGAGTCTGAAGCGGCAAGGGCTTTTTGAACTGAACTAGAGAGGCTGACCCAGAACTTTCTAAACCAGCAAAAAAAAAATATGGATGGGCTATGGATGCAAGCCCTGACTACAGAGGACTGACTGGTAGAGCGGTTTCAGGTGCTGGAGGTATGAGAACGCAGGGTGGAGGCCTATTCCCAGTACCTCCAGACTGAGACTGATGACGTTGAGCTTCACCACCAGTTGGTCTGCAAGTGGCAGGCAGCCGTGGCAGGGGCCATGCAATTTGCCCTTGAGCACGGGTACCAAATGGAGGAGGGTGGGATGCCCACCCCTAGGTCCCATCCGCCCCATTCACCTTTCCTCCATGTTCTGGGGGACAGGCCCACAGACCAATAAGTTAAGTTTCCTTTCTTTTGATATATATAAATGTTTGGTTTTGGTTTTATAAATGTGGTGGTGTTGTTTGAAAAGTTTTAATAAAAGTTCTATTTGTTGTTGTTGCCCACTTTGTTTGAACTTTCCAATCTTTTATCACTCTGTGCTGCTTCTGGCGGGTGACAGAATCTCATTGTATATACAGCTTGTCCGATCCCTACCTGACAGCAGAAGCAGATGTAGCATTAGCGTATTAGCCCCAAGATGTGCCAGCAGCAGGGTCTCAACTTGCAGACAGCCCCCCAGGAGGGTCAGGGCTTGTGTCTGTGTGGGTGTGCCAGAGAGAAAGAGAGACAGGCTCCTTGGCAGCAGGTGCTGGTGGTCAGAGGGGCTTTTTTTTCAGCAGCTTTAGCGGGCATCCGCGGGTGGGTGCGGAGGAGTAGGCTTGGGGTGGGGGGCAGGCTGGCATGCGAGCACCGGGCTTTGGGATGCAGTGGAATACAATGACAGCCCCCGGTGACTGGAATGATGGTCCCAGAATTTCGTTGATAGTTCCTGGGACGGGCGGGCATGACTGCTTCAGGTACAGTGGAATGACAGCCTATGGGATTTGAATGATGTCCCTAGAATTAGTGCATGGTTGGGCACACTTCATTCAATCATGCAATAGGTGACAGCAGGTATAGGAACGCACACAGGCAGGCAGGTACATATAGTATGTTGTGTGTTATTTTGGAATTTCCATCTCATTCTGGTAGGTTTGCTGGTGGATGTGGGCACAGATGAGAGCTCTCGCTGGTTCTGGCAGGTGGCAGGCAGCTTGAGCTGGATAAACCTCTCCCCCTCCAACCCCATCTCTCTTGTTCTAGTGGGGAGCCTCTCTCTGTCTCTCTCTCCAGCCATATAGTGCAGGTGACAGCATGGGTGGGATCGTGTCTGTCTCTCCTTCTAGCAGTGGGGAGACTTTCTTGCTCTTTCTTACTTCTCTCTCTCAGCAGCAACCTGGGTGGGCAGACAGTGTGGCATGAGAGGCAGGAAGGTGGGCTGAGGCAAGCTTTGAGCTTGGCGGCAACCTGGGCAGGCAGACAGGCACCTTGGCATGAGAGGCAGGCAGGCGGGCTGGGGCAGGCTTTGAGTTTGGCAGCAACCTGGGTGGGCAGACAAGCAGCATGGCATGAGAGGCAGGAAGGCGGGCTGAGCTAGGTAATCTGGGTGGGCAGACAGGCACCTTGGCATGAGAGGCAGGAAGGCAGGCTGAGGCAGGCTTTGAGCTTGGCAGCAACCTGGGCGGGCAGACAGGCAGCGTGGCATGAGAGGCAGGCAGGCAGGCTGGGGCAGGGTTTGAGCTAGGCAACCTGGGTGGGCAGACAGGCAGTGTGGCATGAGAGGCAGTAGCGAAGGCAGGTTGGGACCTTGGCAGGGCACTCGGATAGGCTGGTGAAGACTGTGCAGCATAAGAGAGAGCCAGTCAGATTGGTGGGCCAAGATCGTCTAGCCAGAGGCCGGCTGGCAGGCTTACAGTTTGTTTCCCAAAATGCCACCCTGCGTCATGAGGTTAGTCAGATAACCTGGCCGAGGCCGTCTAGTATGAGAGAGAGGCAGGGCAGGCACCAGGCATTGGGAGGGAGGGACAGCACCTCAGCAGCACAGAAGCAGTAGCCCTAGCCCAGATTGAGGAGGAGGATCCCCATTCTAAGACTGCCCCTGGCATGAGATGGCATGTGCCACTGCACCATCAATCCTTGTCCAGGGGCAGCTCGGGGAATCCCAGCAGCAGAAGATTCACCTTGGTGAACAACTGCTCCACCAACTTGGCCCCCAGTCTCAGGCGGTGTGGGAGCAAATGTCCCCCACCATAGAGAACACCCGCTCATTAGGGACACTCGTTGGTGGACAGGACAGTATACCCTTGGCCACTTTCGAAAGGGCCGGCCACATATTGGCCTTGCTGGCCCAGTAGGCCAAGGAATCACTGCTGGGATTGATGCATGGCTCCTGCTCCAGGTAGGTCTCCATGGCTGCTGAGGCACCATCGTACTCCCTCTGGTATCTTTGCCTGGGCACCACCTCCACCACTGCCCTCAGCCATGCTGCTTGCCCTATTGTGGAGGACCCTATGCTCCCCAGAGTGGCCTGCACATAGGCTGAGCTACTTCTGCTTCTGCTGCCAATAGGGGTGCTGCTGCTGCTGCTGCTGGTGCTGGTGCTGCTACCACTAGGGCTGGGGGCAGGGATAGACCCAGATGGCTGAAAGGGGTGGCTGCTCCCACTCCCACCATCCCCAAGGACATCCTGCTGCATAGCCTGCTCTGCCCGCTGGACCCTCTCCACCCGTTCACCCTTCCAGTGGCCATAGAGCACTGTCTGGCATGCCATGCTACCCTTGACCCTGGGGTCCAGCATTGTTGCCAGGACATATTCCTCCTGCCATAGGAGCTCATCAAACCGCGCCGTCAGCCCTGCCTTCAGCTGCCGTGCCAGGCCAAGCACCTCATTGGCCAGCTTCCTGCCCTCAGGGCCACAATCCCACCCCCCGAGGATCTCGTCCACACTCCTGTGGAGACTCTGGACCAGAGGGGTCACCTGACTGAGGGTGGCAGTGGAGCTGCTCACGGTTTCTGTCATGGCCAGGAATGGTCTGAGTACGAACACCGTGTGAGCCAGGATCTCCCATTCCACCTCATCATACCCTGGAGGTGCCCTGCAGTCCATCACCAGTTGAACCTGATGCAAGGCGGCTTTCTGCTCGAGAAGCCGCTCGAGCATCAGGAAGGTGGAATTCATCAGGAAGGTGGATGAGCTGGTGCACTGGGGACCCTTGCTCGGCCTGCTTCTCCCAGAAGAGCTCACTGCCATTCATGCTCCCGTTAAAGAACCCTGCCAGCTTCCTCCCCTGCTCGATCAGGGAGCTAAGGGTGCCTGCCCCAATCCCCTTCTCCCCCAAGCCCAGAGCATCCCTGACCACCAGGTGAAGGGTGTGTGCAGCGCAAGGGATGCTGGTGAAGCCCCTGTCATGGACTGCCTTCAGTATATTGGCTGTGTTGTCCATCACCACACACCCTTTGGTGAAGGGCACGCCTGGTGTGACCCACTCCCACACCATGGCAGTCAGGGCTGCCTCGATGTTCCTAGTGGTGTGGGGGTTGTCCATTACTTGTGCCTGAAGCAGGGCCCACCTATACCCTGCTTCAGGACCCCTCCTGCCACTCCCCAAAGCTGCCTATGGGTCCTGCCACCAGTGTGTTATCAATGCCAGGTAGGCGTGCTGCGCGTTTCTACTGGACCACAGGTCTGTGATGAAGTGTATGGTGGCACCTCCAGCCCCTGCCCGCTGCTCCCTCACCCGCTCCTTCAAAGCCCTATACAGCTCTGGCACCACATTCCGACTCAGGGTGGTCCAGGATGGCAGCTTAAACTAGGGGGCCAGGAACCCAATCAGCTGATTGAAGTCCATGTCCTCTACAATGGAGAAGGGCTGCCCATCCAGCACAATCTTTTTGCCCAACAGGCACCTGGCTTTCTCTTGAAAGCCATGCTGCCCTCCAGCTGCCAATGGCCTTGGCAGCTGCCCCCACCCCAGCTCCTCCATGGTGGACTGACGCTGCTGGCGAGGCTCCTGCTGCTGTTCTTTGCCCCTAAAAAGAATACTGCTCCTGCTTCTAGAGGCAGCAGTTGGTGCAGGACGCTTGCCCACTGAAGGAGATGGGCAACTGGGTGCTGCAGTCGGGAACTCGCTGGCATCCACTTCCCCTGCCTTCCCGCTTAGCAGCAGAGCGCTGTGGCATGATTTTAGGTGCCTCACCATGGCAGTTGTCCCAAGGTTGGCGAGCACCTGCCCATGCTTCACCACCTTATTGCATACAGTGCACCGCACCACCCTGGGATCATCCGCCTGCACCAGCTTGAAATTTGCCCGCTAGGGGTGGAAAGTTCAGATTATCTGGTATCCGATACTGCTGGTATTTTGCTGTACCAGAAGTATCGGATTAATCCGGATATTGGGGGTACTGGTCGTGACGAATTGTTTTACATTGCAGCCATTGAAATGAATGGCTGCAATGTAAAAAAAAAAAACCAAACCCCCCCAATCACTTTTCCCTTCCCCTCCCAGGCTGTGTGGGTGGAAGAGGGGTGGAAGAACCCTGCCAGCTTCCCTCCCCCTGCCCAGCCTGGATTAAAATATATATATATATATATATTCCCCGAAGTCCCTGGCTCTGGGCCACCACCAGCGACCCGGAGCCCGCACCAGCAGGTAGGTACTAGGGTGATCCCTGGGGTGGGGGTGGCTTAACACACCCCCCACCCCAGGTATCACCCTACCCCCCCACCCAGGGATTGCCTAGCTTTGGTGCTTCGGGCAGCAGCGGCAGCATGGAGGTCCGGCGACTTCAGCGCTGGCTGTGGCTGCCAGCTTCAGCGCTTACTAGGCCTTCCGGGGAAACCTGGAAGTTTCCCAAAGGTAGGCGATCCAGGCTGGGCAGGGTGGGTGGGGCATGTCCCCTCTTCCACCTGCACAGCCTGGGAGGGGGAGGGATTGTTTTTTCCCCCCCATTGATTTCAATGGGGACACTGACTGTTCCCCATTGAAATCAATGCAATAGATCCGGCACCGGTAAACCGGTTTTAATCTGGTAAATTGGATTTTTGCAATCCGTCAACTGGTAAAACCGGTAGCCGGTTTTTTGCCCGATGTCCCATCCCTATTGCCCACACAGAGGATTTCCCACCCCCCTTCCTGCCTTCTGGCCTGCCCCGGGTGATGCACTGCTGCTGCCAGCGCTGCTGGGAGAGGCAGAACTTGGTGGCGACACAGCTTTGGGAGGAGGGACAGCCATCATCTCAGCTGCAGGCATCTCCTCTGCGGGACTAGTGTCTCCTTCTGCCTCGCTGTTCTCAATCACTGTGATGTCTCGTGAAGGGGAGTACTGGGACCCTGAGGCTTGACTGCCTACCATACTACTGCCACTCTGCTCCCTGTGTCCCCTAGTGCTGTTACTGCTACTCCTCTCCCTGCTGCCATTGCCCGGGGATTGGGCCCTGCCTCTAGAAGCCAGGGTGGGATCCACCAGCCCTGGACTGCTGGGGATCACCTCAACAATAGGGGACATTGGTGGCCCTGTAGGAACATTCAAAGCACCTGCTCCTGCAGCAGCAGAGACAGCTGCAGCCTCATGTCCTGTAGGCCTTCCAGTGCCACTGCGTGGCACTGGAGGATGCTGACAGGAGACACCGCTTAACTACCCCCAGATTAGTGCCAATGCTGGGAGCCTCTGAACCCTGTCTGCCAAAATCATGCCTGCGAAGCTTGGGGCGTGGTGATGGGCTCTGGCTGCTGCTGCTGCCGCCACTCCTCTGGCACGGCCCCTACCACCACCTCTGCCATGTGCCCCATTGCCCGCCTTACGAGCAGCAGACCGGCCTCTCCTACTTCCCTTCTCCATGTCTTCCAACCAGAATATAATTCAAATTTTTACCTATTATCTACACTAACTCTAGCTATAGTATTAACTATTCTAAAATCTATGTAAGTAAATATTATATCTAAAGGCCTAGTCCTACAAACACTCTAAAATATCAAAACTGAATCACTACACACTAACAATATCTATCTCTATAACTAAGGTAACTCCTACAACTATGTATCTATCTGTAGTAACTATCTAATATCTATCTATTCAATATTACACAGGGATGGGGGGAAACACAAAGAACATAGTGAGGGGTACAAAACAAATGAAATTTAAATCAGTCTAATAATCCTACTCTAAATAAATCCAAAAGCAGGGGAATGGAATCAGGGATGGAATATATAGAGGGAGAGGGAAAGGATTCAATGGAGGGGGGGGGAGGGGAGAGGAAGAACACAGGGAGGGATAAAAAATAAAAACGCCTAAATCTATCTAATCTAATCTAAATAAATGATAATATGGAGGTAAATATGTGGGATGGGTGAAATAGGAGAAGGATGGCAATGGATTAGGAATAGGAAGGAACAAAAACTGCTGGGAGAGGGAGCCTTCTGAAAACACCTGCTGTCAGGAACAGTGACTAGCTCAGAAGGTGTTAGGGAGGGCAATGAGTTTTGTTACTTGGTGTACCCGCCTCACCGCAAGCCCCATTGGTTCCATGCAGCCTAGCTCATGGAAGCCAGGGGTCTGAGGAGAAAAGGGATGGTGATTGGGCAGGCTGGCTGCTACTCCAAGCCTCTTCACCCCTGGAAGTCTGCTCCTCAGCTGACTCCCCCTCCCTCTCACGTTTTGCCTTCCAGTCATGTTTTTGCCACCTGAACTCATCCGAACCGACAAAACTGTTCGGTCGTTTCAGAGTTCGGTATTGGGTTTGGTTCGGTCAGTTGAGGTTTGGTTGTCTGAACAGACCGAGTTCGGTCCGAACTTCCGAACCGGGTTCACACATCCCTACTTTTCAGAAGTCTTGTTTTCCAGGCCCCAGCTGAGCCTCAGCTCTGTATTATAGCTCTGCCACTGGCTTCCTCTCAGGGGTGCTTGTTCAGACCTGTGAGACAGGCTCATTAGTCACAGAGAAGGGGTGGAGCCAAATACTCTGATTATCTTCCTGTGTTGGGCTCCAATATGCCCCACTAAACCTCTGCACCAGCTACTTGCACCACAGGTTGCACCACAGAAGCAGAAGAAAGGTCTGAAAAGCCCGTTTCCCTTCTCCAAAACAGGAGCAGAATGAGGTGAATCTTTGCTCCTCCCTCTACCAACACACTGGATGGCCTAGTTGTTGGCTCAGTGAGCAGTGTATCCTGTGGCTGTTTACTCCCACAATAGAATAGCAGGGTGCCCAGGAGGGAGTCTCAACTGTGATTAGGGTTGCCACCTTAGGTATATTTTTCCAGGCTACATATGAAAATACATGTTTCCACCTATGTATATTTTTCCAGGCCACTTACAAAAAATACATGCTGCAGGCTCTGCAACATGTATTCTTCAAAGTGGCCTGGAGAAATATACCTAAGGTGGCAACCCTAACTGTGTTCTTGCTCTTCTCTACAATGTGTTGTGTGCGTTACTTAGACAGGTCGTTATTTGTGATCCCAGGACCCTGATTTGCAGGTTTAAATACAAATAACTCAGTTTCTGAATACTTGGAGGTTGAAATCTTGCCAGAAGAACTGATGGCAAATTGCAGAAGAAAAATTAATCACCAGTTTTGCCCAGGCCTAATTAAAAGCACAATCTTCATGCTTTTTTGCACTGCCAACAACGTTTGGTGCCAACACAATTCCCACTTGCTTTAACAGGACTCATGTTGATGCTCTGGGTTAGTGCTAAATAATTTGTGGAGCCTGCTGTAAGGATGCAATCCATCATAGTAAATGACTCGGCGCTGCCATTGGGTGAAAACAGAAGGGACAGCTCCCACCGCTGCCATGGATTTACCTGGGCGGTGGTGGGAGCCGTCACTCTGGCCAGGAATCAGCCTGGCTGCTGAACAAACATGACGAGGGGCAGGGAGACACATGCATATGCATCCATCAGGCCCCACCCCCTCACTGCGTGCAGCAGCCCACCTCCAGCAGATGGGCAGCCATGGTGGCCAAAGGAAGCTCCCATGGCTGCCAATGGAGCCTGCCATGGTAGCCAATGGTGCTCGGCCGCCCTGCCACTCCAGACCATGGTAAGTAAAGAGGGCTTTCATCATGGTTGGGAGCCAGACAGTGTTAACATCTGGTGGGCACATTTTGGCGTGATGGTGGCATCAGGGTTAATCCACACTAAAACGGGTTAAATTAAACCATGCCACTTTCACATCTAAAAACACCCATTGATTAATGGTGGAGGATTTGCACCTTACGTGTTTGTTTAGATAACAAGATGATGGGAGTGACTGATAACATATATTTACTCTGCGTAATAAAAATGGTCCCTTCAGACTATTGCGCTAGACTTTCAAGTAGTGTGAATCCACATAGCTTCACTGACTCAGGATCTAGCCCACTGTTTCCTCAAGGGATATAAATATTTTAAAGCTAAATTATCTAATGGAAGCATGATTAACAAATTTTACCTGACGCAGAGTCCGCAGCAGATATCCATAAGAAATCAAGATGGTAAAAAATGGAATTGCAAAGCAGAATAAGAAGTAACATACTATGTAGGAAACATTAACAGGGTCACTGTTTTGCCAGTCTGGAGCACAGGAGGTTTTAATGCCTTCCAGTTGGTAGTTGCCCCAACCAAACAGAGGAGGTATATTCCAAAGAAGAGACCAGATCCAGGAAACTGCTACTCCAACCCAGGCTTCTTTGCTGGTGAAAGTAAGCATTCCCATAGGCTTGCAAACCACAATGGCACGATCCACAGCTATCACAGCTATGGTGCACAAAGCTACAATGCCTGTAATGGGATTAAATAAGATGTTATTTCTGTGATGAGGGAATCATGTTTTCATATTTCCAAAAAGGCATCTGTTGGATCAGCAGAAATTTTCACATTAATGAAATAAAAATCTCAATTTACTGCTAAGCAGAACAGTTAAAACCTATTATACACTTTAGTACAGTGTTACCTTAACTACAGTAAACAGGATCTAAGCAGTTGCATCTCTATATTCTGGGGTTTTGTGATGGTTCAACCCTCATGTGCAGCAACTGTGGATGGAAACAGACACAATGTGGGCCCGCTATGGTGTGCTCGGGCCAAGGACTCACCATTATGTGAGTTTCTGGGCTACCGGATGTGGGCCTACTGCTGCCCTGGCCCGGGCAGGCAACCAGCGTGGCTGTGGTCCCCCGGAAGATCTCAGACTCACAGTCCGGGCCAAGGGCTACCCAGGCAGGCCAACATGGGCCATAGCAGGTCAACGTGTCTGTTCCTGCCACCATCCCCTGCTGGGGATCAGGGGCCATTTATTATTATTATTATTAAACATTTATAAAGCGCCAGTAGTAACCTGGCGCTGTACAGAACATACAATCAGATGCGGTCCCTGCCTGTGGCTTACAATCTAAAAGACAAGGAGGGGGAGACAAGGAGAGGGGACAGCGGGAGAGACATGGGAGAAGACA
>QEPC01013994.1:956708-980479 GCA_003113815.1 Sphenodon punctatus
CCCCCCTGGCCTCCCCAAGCAGGCCCAAGCCCCCCCAAAGCAGGCCCTACCTGCTGCCCCATGGCTGAGGCTCCGTCCTCCCCTGCCTTGAGTTGCCTGCTCCACAAGTGCTCTGCTCCTGCCGATGCCATGCATGCAGAGCGCAGGAGCCATCTCGAAGAACCTTCTTTACAAGGTAGCAACCTTCTGATCAGCGCGTGGGGAGGAGGAGCTGTTTGTAAACAAACAGCCTTATCTCCCAGCCTGATCGAGTGTCCCTGCTGCAGCTGCAGCTGCTGCTGTGCTCCTAGGAGGGAGCGGCAGGTGAGGTCTCCCCCCTGCCTGGCCCGACAGGGGTCGGGACCAACAATTAAAAAAAAAAAAAAATTTTTTTAAAAAAAGACAGCAGGACCAGCCCTCCAGCCCAGCCCGGCCCACCGGGAATCCTCCCGGTGGGTTCAATGGCCAAGCCACCCCTGCATCTGGTACCTGCTCATTGGACAAGAAAAGGCACGAACTTTTGACAAGGATCCAGCATGGATCCAGTCTCTCTCCGCCGGCCGTCAGCAGCTTGCGAACAGAAGGATCCTCTTAGCCACCCTTGGGAAGGATCCTCCGCACAGCAAATCATAAAGTTTGCCTCCTCGGGCAGAGAAGTGGGGAGACTAGGGATGGGCAAACAGAATGGAGTTCAGAAATTCGGTTTGAAATTCGAGTTTGGAAATTTGGTTCAGTTTGGTTTAAAATTCAAGTTCAGTTCAGAAGTTCTGTTTGGTCGACAGAACAGACCAAGTTCGGTCCGAACTTCCGAACCGCGTTCACCCATCCCTAGGGGAGATGAGCTGTGACATACAGCAGCTGGCTCAGGCCAGCCAATCCTTTCAGTAGTGTGACATCCAGTGACGTAAACTCCTGACAGCCAATCAGAGCAGGCAGAATAATGACAATCGGTGTTTTTACACACACATTTCTCCTGCATGTTTGTTGTTACATCCTGAACTTTCTGTGTGTCTAAAGCACTCACCCAGATCTTAAGCATCTGGCTCTTTGAACTTCTGCATAGAACTTCTCCCAGAACTTTTGTTTGTAAAATGTTCTCCTGGTAAACTGCTTTGCTCCAGGCAGCTGTGGTCACTTGGTTTCCATGGCAACCCCTAACATCTACAGCTGCAGCTACTTTAGGCTGCCTCAGGGCAGCGTTTGTGTGAAGAATGCATCCGGAACTTACTTGTAAACCTAGAAGGTTGAAAGACCAGCACTTTAAGGTGTGTGTAAAAAATGCCCAGTGAAACAGGACGTAACTGCTGATGTGTGCAGCCAATGAGCATGTGTGCCTGTACAGATTTAAAAAACCTTCATAAAAAATCTCCAAACAGCAGCAGACCCTACCAAACATTCAACATACTATCCCGAGTACCAAGGCTACATATAGGCAGGGCCCGATTCTCCCGCGGAATTTTTTTTGTCTGGGAGGATCGGGGCTTAATTCTGTGTTCCACCACACTGGGCTGTGGTGTGTGTGTGTGCATGTGCGCAGGGGAGGGCTGCCAGAGCTTGCCTCCCCCCCTCACAGATGCACAGGGCTTTCCCCTTCCCCTGCTGCATTGGGTGGATGGGTGCTGCCAGGGCTTGCCTCCCCACCCCTCTTCCCAGCCTTCCTTCAACATTCTTCAGCCGCTCCTTCTGGCCACTTCCTGACCCCTCCCAATGGGACCTCCCAGAACGGTGCGGCCAGATGATGTCATCTGGCCATGCTGTCAGAAGGAGCGGCTGAAGAAAGCTACTGCTGCCACCGCTAGGTTTGCCAGGGTGGGTGGAGGCAAGCCCTGGCAGCCCCTCCCCAACGTAGCCTGGCTTGGGGGGGGGGGGCGGGAGCCCCAAGGAAGGGTTTTTTCATCCCCCTCCCCCCCATGGAATCTCCTGCCCTGTCTCCCCCAAAAATGGACTGGAAATTCTGTGCTGGGAGAAGAGGAATTCTTCAGGAAATCCACGAATCACGAACCTGCGTTTGGCTCGGGGTCCTGCATATAGGTCAATTTTGAAGCCTGTAAAGTGAACCAAATGTGAGACCAACACATTTGGGGACCAAGGTGGTTGAGACCAATCTGCTTCCCTAGGCACCACTTGAAGAAACTTCTTGCTTTGGTTTGTCTGCTTGACAGAAACTTTGTAAATGGAGAGAACAATCCCTGTGAAATTTCATCTCTGAACTCTTGGAAAACAGGGTGAATTAAAAATGAACTCATCTACCCATAGCGTAGGCACTAAAATTAGAAGGTTTTATATGCTGTCCTCAGTGTCTTTTATGTATGCATCCAACCTGCCTCAAGGGCAGAGTTCACTCTTAATTTTCTTTCAGACATGGGTTCTGCTGAGAGTGGAGCTGAGATGTCAATTTTATGTTAATTACGATGGTTATTTTTGTGTGATATGTGCACTTACCTAATTGGTTAGACACAGGCAGGGATCCATGTTCACTGCATTTTATCCATTGGAAGCAATGGGGAAGACACAGTGAATATGAGTCGCTGGACACAGGAGGAGACTGGTGAACCATTTAACAAGGTCATCCATCTCATCATCAAATGCTAAGGCTTCTTGGTTAATGGTTGTCACTCATAAAATGGTAACTTAAAAATGAAAGGATAGTTTTTTCATGACAAGTTATCCACTTTAACTTGGGTGAGCTCTGTCTATTTTCTTTCACCATTCCTTCTAACATTTGACAGTGAAAAACAGGTACACTTCATTCCACCCCTAATTTGCATAAATGTGTATGTGCTTATGAAAATTTGTAATAGCCCACTGACTAACTTTGGGGCTGAGCTGGAAAAATGGATACGTGAGTGAGAGACTGAGTATACATATGCTTGGATGTACAGGACTGATGTTTTGAGTTACAATTCAGCCTATTAAAAAGTCAAAAATCTCAAATGTGTCCATTGATTTTGGTCTAAAGTTTTAGTTTTAACGTCACTCAAGAGGATCCCACATGGAAACAGTGACAGTCCCTTTCATCGTGCTAAAGAATCATCTCTCACTTTTTTTAGTTTTCATCTTGTTCCCAGGCAGACAGCTCCGTCCTGCCTTGGTGTTACCTTCCTTTTTATAATAGTAGTGCTATCCCAAGCTTGTTATAGTGAAAAAAGTTTCTCCACCCCTCAGCAATGAGTCACAGCTCTTTCTCCTGCTGGATTAATGAGATGTTAAGGATTTCCTTTGTCTACTGAACCTGGTACAAAGCTTACATTGCTGGGAGCCTAGTACCAGATAACAAAACCTGTTACTGTACTACTGGGCAAAAGGTATGCTTCACCGCCATACATTCATGGCATATGCTATGCAGGGGGATGCAAGGTGAGGCAGCACACTTTACACTACTTAAGGAGCTCACACCAAGAGACATTTGGGCCCTTTTAACTATTTTACACAGTCAGAGCAGTATAAAATGGCTAAGCAGAGCAGAGAATTGGTTTCCTTATGTTCAGACATTCAGGGTGTTTTAAAAACAAGCTAGGCTTGACAGGGGTCCGTGGTTGCTGAGTGGCACAGCTGTGGAGTGCCCACACATGTGGAGTGAGTGGGGAGGGGTTCAAATGGGTGGCTTCCTGGGTGGGTACTGTCTCCACATAGGCAGCCTCCATGCAGTTGAACCGGCCCTGCAAACAAATTTTTTTGGGCGGTCGATTTCCTTCTCCCCTACCTGGCAACACTCCGTACCTCAATTCCTGGCCAATTGCTCTCCCTCTACCATGACACACAGCCCTAGACACCAGGGAAATGGCTGTAGCAGTCCGTAACCCCTTCATGCCCAAGATCGCAGGAGCCAGTGCAGCCACTGGCAGTCCTAACCAACAACGGAGGCGCATGTGTTGTATTTCGCTAGCCTGTCACTTAAGAGCTCCAGGTAGGGCTGTGGGCAGGACCGTGGAGGCAGTGGGGGTCACGGACCTGTTTGCTGGTGTAGGTGTTCGCCCTGGTTTATACGGGTAGGGGATGCGTGTGCACCTCTCCCATGAAGTTTTGCCTTCACCCACATGGGGCACTCTGGATTTTTCAGCAGTGCTCCATGAGTGGCCATAGGTGACTGGTGTGTGGCTCATGGAAGCACACATTCCCCATGCACCACCTTCACATGAGCAGTTGGATGTGTGGTTGATGGGGGAGGGGGCATACATGGATGTCTCTCATTTAACAACATCCTGAGGTTCCTGTTTTTGCCTCCCTGTTCTTGCAGTCTTTCAAAACTTATATTAGGAATCTGATTTCATAATTTCCCCCATCCTTTTGTTCCAAGGCCTGCTTCCAGTGCTGTATCATTGCAGCACTGTTTAAAAAAACAACAACACAGGTTTAAAGACTAAATGGACATTAGAGGAATTCCACAGTGAAACATGAACAGAATTTCACTAGGATAAAGCTCCTTAGCTAATGCTTTTGTTTTGGAGGCTCTTCATGAGGCAATTCAACGTGCTCTTGACAACAAGTTGAAAAATCAATGAAGAGATAAGTTTTAGCCATCTGCTTGTCAACTGATCCTGACAGATTTTGCTTAGGTTTATCACTGAGAGGCAGACTCTGATCTGGAGCTGATGGGACTTATTTTGGCAGGTTGCTCCCACTTTGTCAGTTATAACGGCAACTGAAGAAAAAGGCACTTTAATAAATGCTGTAACAGGGCAGGTACCTGAGGGGTGCATCTTGGCAGGATCTGAACCCAAAGTATTTTGTCCAGATCCTCTTAGTCCATATAGTGCTCTTTATTTACAGTGTCCAACACCAACCGTAAGTCCATATTATTAATTATTATTATTATAAGCATTTGTATAGCACCAGCTGTGCACCTGGCACTTTACAGAACAATAAGAAGAACGCAGTCCCTCCCTACAGCTTATATCAGCCGTCCTTATCACGTAGAGCCCTCCTGGCTCCTGCCTCCCTCCAGACAGACTCAGCTCAGCCTTTTCAGGTCTTAGGGCTGGCCTAGCCATGCCCAGCCCAGTCAGCCTTACTAAGCCACTTGGCTCCAGTGACTTACACAGCATACTCAGCTGTAGCCACTGCTGCCTCATTAGCAATATTCAGCTTGGCCCTCTTAAAAAGGTCAGCCACTGGCCCGAGTGCTGCTCGCTCCCTGGAGCTGCATCCCAGGAACTTACTCCACCCCAGGGTCTGGTCCTGCAGGGACCTAGTAGCCCTGTCGCATCTCCCTGTCTCCCTTATAGGGTTGCATCCCTTTTTCTATCCCACAATTCTACCAACCAAAATACAATATACAACACCCCAAATGACAATACATACAATTTCCCTGGTTTCTAGTAATTGTTTATTTATTTATTAACATTTATATCCCACTCTTCCCCAAAGGCTCAGGTTGACTTTTTTAAAAAAAAAAAATACAATATAAAAACATTTAAAATATAATCCCCCTCAAAACCCAACCTACACCCGCTCTCCAACAACCTCCCACCTAATTCCCCTTCCTATCCCCCAGCCCATCCTCCGTCCACCCCCAAATTCAGTCCCTGCTGTCAAAAGGCCCAACAGAACAAAATGGTCTTACATTGCCTCCAGAAGACCACCAGGCCTGAACACAGACAGACCTTCTGTGGGAGAGAGTTCCATAACAGGGGTGCGACAGCTAAGAATGCACTCCTCATAGTCAAGACCTGGCAAAAAACCAGAGTCTCCAGGAAGTCACCCACAGCCGATCACAGAGGCCGTGACAGGACACGGGGAGGTAGGTGATCCCTCAGATAGATGGGGCCTAGGCCATATAAGGCTTTAAAGGTCATCAACAGCACCTTGAATTGGGCCAGGAATACTATCAGCAGCCAATGCAGCAAGTGGAGCACTGGTGTTATGTGCTCGCGGTGACACGTACATGTAAGGAGGCGAGTCGCCACATTCTACACCAGCTGCAACCTCTGAACGGTCACCAAGGGCAGCCCCAGGTAGAGTGCATTACAGTAGTCTAGCCTCAAGGTGATGAAAACATGGATGACCATGGCCAAAACCAAGTCTGAAAGAAAAGGCCGCAAACGCCTCAACAGATGGAGTTGGATTTACTTACATAATGTTACCCAATACAATTCATAGTACTACAAGTTTGGTGATGCCCACTTGCAGCTGTCCAAGAACAAGAGCTGCATATAATTGGTTCAGGGCCCAGCCTGTTTTCATATTAACCTTTAAAGCCTTAAATGCCTAGACTCCATCTATCTGAGGGATCACCTGGCTCCCTGTGTCCTGTCATAGCCTCTGTGATCAGCTGGGGGTGCCTTCCTGCAGGACTATCTCACCCTCCGGATTCTAGATTCACCTCTCATTAATCCAGCTGAGGGCGCCCTTCTTGAGGTCCCCCGGGTGTTGACCATGAGGAGGAGAATCTCGGTGGCTGCACCGTGGTTGTGGAACTCCCTCCTGTTGGAGGTCCACCTGACCACTGACCTCCCGTCTTTCCGTAAAAAGTGTAAGACCTGGCTGCTCCGTCGGGCCTTTGCCAAGGGAGATAGGATTTTTTGGGTTTTTTTTTGGTGTGTGTGTGTGTGTGTTAATCCTGGGAAACATTGATTTTAATGAATTTTATTATCGGTTTAAAAATTTTGTTAGCCACCCCAAGATGCTTGTAGCAGGAGAAGGCGGCATACAAATGCAATTATAAACAAACAAATAAATTAATAAATATTCCACCGAGTCTGCCAGGGCATCCATCCGAAGGGACATCAGCCCTTTCCCACAAGTATACAGGTGGATACCAGGAGTTCCTATGTGTTCTGGCTAGGAGGTCTCAGGCAGCACAACCTCGCGCTCCCTCCCCTCCCCCCAAATACATTTTGGAACTGCCTGTGCCCAGTGTTCACTCCCTAAGGCTTCTAATGCTGGAATTTTTCTACCCTCACCTAGGCCTGTTCAGTTATCAGGTTTCTTGGCTTGTACAAGCTTTTCAAGTGCTCGCACTACTCTTAATTGCACTCTTTTGATCCTATTTTATAGCCTCTTTTATAACCCTACTCCAGGAGGCTAGAATATCTTTTAGTTTATCCTCCAGTTGTACCACTTTCTGGGGTAATGCCTCCAAATCCTGAAATTGGATACCTGTCTGGACTTCACTGTCCTGCTGCTCCAGCAGCCCCATTTTCGGCTCCGTCAGCTGAGGGCTGCTGGAGCAGAGGCTCGCCACCTCCCATTGTACCCTGGCAAGTTCTTGTTCCAACTAAGGCATGCTCATTGGACACCTCCAATTCCACAATTTCCTGCTGGCTCTCCTTTAATTGCTGTTAATTAAGACCAACTTCCAGTTCTGGCCCCACCTTATTGGAGCCTGCTGGATCAGAGCGAACCCTTCGGTCTGCTGAGGGTGCATTCTTGGAGGTCCCCCGGGTGAGATGGGGGGGCCACAATGGAGAGGGCATTCTCAGTGGCTGGGCTGCAACTCTGGAACTCCCTCCCGGAGGAAGCCCGCCTGGCCCCAGGTCTGCTGGCATTCCGTCGAGCCTGCAAGACCTGGCTGTTCATCCAGGCCTTCGGAGGGGAGGGTTGGGTAGTTGGGGATGTGGGGATATTGGGGGAGGGGGGTTGGAGGGGATTGTTTTTAATTTCTTTGTTGATGGCATTTAATTTTTTTTACTGTTATTGTATTGTTGTAAGCCGCCCCGAGATGCTGTAGGCATGAGGGGGTGGCTAAAAATGCTTTTAAATAAATACATAAAATAAATAAATTCTCTCATGCAACAAACACAACATTCTATCTATTTGCTGCCCCTCTAGGCCTGTCTGACTCTCTTGGGAGTTGTTCCTTGCAGCAAAACTTTCCCTGGTTTGATTTTGCCAAACCTCAATATCCTTCTAGGGAGCACCCCAGTGGTGTAATTCTTGCCTACCTCTCCAGTAGGGACAGTCTCTTTTTACATGGCCCGGGGCCTTGTAACCAGCACTGTTTCTTGGACTCCTGATCTCTCATGGTCTACCCACACAGGGCCTGAGTCCATTTCTGGGAACATCCTCCCAGGTCTCATTTGCTGTTCTGCATATGTGGCCCAGCTGCTGGCAGCAGAAGCACCTTTGGGGTTGGAGCCTCCTCCCAGTTCTCTCTGCTGATTTATTTATATCAAAATTTGTATTGTGATATAAATCAAAAGGCACAGGCATCTCAGGGCGGCTAACAACATTTAAAAACATATTATTTTATTTTATTTATTATTAGCAAGCATTTATATAGCACCAACAATGTACCTGGCGCTTTACAAATTAATTGAATAAACTTGTATCCCACCCCTCCTACCCAAAGGCAGCTTGGATGATCTCAGGGGTCGCACGGGCACATGAGGAGTGAGGCGGTCCCGCAGATAAGAAGGGCCCAGGCTGTGAAGGGCTTTAAAGGTTAACACCAGCACCTTGAACCTGGCCCGGTACTTTATAGGCAACCAGTGCAGAGCTCGGAGCACAGGTGTCATATGCTCTTGGCGACCCACCCCATAAGGAGGTGGGCCGCAGCATTCTGCACCAGCTGCAGTCTCTGGACCAGCTTCTTGGGCAGTCCCACGTAAAGCACATTGCAGTAATCCAGCCTCGAGGTGATGAAGGCATGGATGACAGTGGCAAGGTCAGAGTCTGAGAGATAGGGTCAAAGTCGCCGGACAAGATGTAACTACCAAAATGCACTACCCACCACCGCCACAACCCGGGACTCCAGGTTGAGCTGTGAATCGAGGATCACACCCAGACTCCGTATCTGAGAGACCAAGGGAGGGCAAGCCCCACAACAAGAGGAAATTTCACCACCCCCAGGTCCCCCAAGCCCTCGCCCACCAACATCACCTCCGTCTTGTCCGGATTCAATTGCAGATGGCTCAACCTCATCCAAGCCCACACAGCTGACAGGCACTGGGAAAATAAGGAGACCGTGACCTGGATCGATGGAAAAGGAGAGGTAGAGCTGAGTATCATCCGCGTACAGATACTGCATACCTGGCACCCCTCTCATGATCTTCCCTAATGGCTGGATATAGATGTTAAACAGGAGTGGGGACAGAATGGCACCCTGCGGGACTCCACATGTAAGGTCCCGGGGGGAAGAAGTACACTCCCCAGGACCACCCGGTTTCTTCGCCCGGCTAGGAAAGAGCAGAACCAGTCCAAGACCATCCCACCAATCCTGGAATAGTCCAGCAGGTGAGTCACCAACATCTCATGATCGACAGTGTCACATGCAGCCAAAAGGTCTAGCAGGGCCAATAAGGTCTGATGATCATGCCAGATGGAGTTCGTCAACCAAGGCCACCACTGCCATCTCTGTACCATACCCAGGCTGAAAACCAGACTGAAAGGGGTGAAGAAACCGGTGCGGTCCAAATGCTCCTGGAGCGGTTGTGCCACTGCCCCTTCAATAACCTTCCCTAGCAAGGGAAGGTTAGAGACTGGCCAATAGCTGGCAGGAGCATCAGCGTCAAGAGATGGTTTCTTGAGCAGGGACCGAACCACCACCTGTTTAAGGCAATCCGGCACTCTGCCCTCCCGAAGGGAGGCACTAACCACCCCCACCAGCAACCATTGCAACGTCTCCTGGCTGGCTTTCACCAACCTGGATGGGAATGGATCAAGTTCACAAGTAGTGGCATGAACAGAACCCAACATGGATTCAACATCGGCAGGTGATACCAACTGAAACCGATTCCACAAGACAGGATGGGAACTCCATGGCCCCAAGATGATCCTCTGTAGTAACTGCAGTACCAAAGTCATGATGGATATGAGCGATCTTGTCCACAAAGTATTCAATAAACTGGTCACAGCAGGCACTGGCTTGCTCCAGGTGGAGACAGACGGGACTGACCAAACCCCTCACCACCCGGAAAAGCTCCGCCGGACATGACTTTGCAGATGCAATGAGGGCAGCAAAGAACTGTTTCTTTGCTGCTTGCACCCCTGCAGCATAGGCCTTTAAACTGCTCTTATGCTGCGATCAATTGTATTCATCTTGAGTCCGGCGCCACCATCGCTCTAACCGCCTACCCTCTCGCTTCAAATCCCGCAGGGCCTTAGTAAACCAAGGGAACCTGTGGGAGACTCAAGAGGGCAGTGGACGCCTAGGAGCCACCCTGTCAATGGTTTTGGCCAAAAAGATGTTCCAGAAGGCCACAAGATCGACAGAGCAGTGTCAGGGTCCAGGGAAAAATCCCCCAGAGCATTCCGAACCGAGCCGGTTCCGTAAGTCTTCAGGGGCAGATCAATCTAATAGGTCCCGCACCTTGACGGGAGCTAACATGTGCCAGAATTCATGCCCTAAAGAGTTAATGGTCAGACCATGACAAAGCCTCCACCCCCGACTCCTACTAACTGACCCCCTGCCTCAAGGCCGGTGCAGAAAACCAAATCCAGCGTATGTCCCTCCTCATGTGTGGGGCCACAGATGACTTGGACAGGCCCATGGTTGTCATGGAGGTTATGAACTCATGCTTTGCCCCTCCAAGATTGGTGTCAGCATGGATATTAAAATCCCCCAAACCACCAAACAAGGGGTCTGGAGGATCATGTCTGACACCAAATCAGCAAGGACATATAGGGATGCTGCCGGGCAGTTAGGTACATGGTACACCAGCAGCCCCCCATATCTGTCCCCGGGCAAATCAAACACAAGATGGAGGCACTCAGCGAGGGGGTGGGGGGTTGCAGAGAGTTGTTTCCCAGCACATGATACATTTTTAACTTTTAAAATTGTTTTATCTTTGTTGTTTACTGCCCCGGGCTGCCCTGTGGGCAGGAGGGGCGGGATAGATTTTTTAAATAAATAAAATAAATAGCCCTGCAACCCCTCCCCTCCTCAGAGAACTCTGACAGGCACACTCCCTCCATGGCTGCCCCAACAGACCGATGAAGGGGACCCCACCCTCCCCGCAAAATATCCCTCTCCCTCCCATCCCTATGCCTTCTCCCTGGGTCTCCCTCTCTCCCAGGGAGTTCCCCCCCCTTTGGAATGTACCACCCCATCTCACCAGGAGGCCAAACCCACCCTCCCCATCTTTCCCATCCTCCTCTACTCCTGGAGGGTAATTAACCTCCCCCCATGGACTCACCCCCTTCCTCACACCGAGAGGGGTAGCCCTACCCCCCATACCAATCCCACCCACCCCTCTCCCCTAACAAATACACCCCCTCCCCTGGCCACCCTCTCTCACAGGGTGACCATCCCAGGAGCTGGCCCTCTCACTCTCACCCAGAGGGTTCAGCTCCCTCCTCCCACTACCCCACCATCCTCCCCCCATTCCCTGGGCCCCCTCTCTCACAGGGTGGTCCCAAACCCCTCTCCCCCATCCCCCCCATCCCCCCCCACCTCCCAGTTTCATTAAAACACCAACCATCATCCCCCATTAGCATCCACACACTTATCGAGCATAACCTCCCGCCCCTCCACCCTGGTTCCTGCCTAAGGGCCGTGCCCAAGGGCCCTTTGGTGTAGCCCTTAGGCATGCTGCTGGTGGTGCTGTTGATGGGTGGCGGACACTTTTCAGATCCCCAGACTGGCTCCGCCTCCCACACGCTGCCCCTGCCCCCTCCTCCACCTGGAGGAGGGGAGAGGGTACCTGGGGTCAGCATGGAGTCCTATAGGGTGGGGTTCTTGGCCCTAGGGCACTCCAGCTGCCCCCCAATAACTCCAGCAGCAGCATCAGGTGATGACTCTTTGTCCTAGAGGGGTGTGTGTTGTAGCCCAACTGCTGGGCGGCAGCTGCTTTTCAGCTCCCCAGCCCAGCCCAGCCCCACCTCCCACACGCTGACCCAACCCCCTCCTCCACCTAGGGGAGGGGAGATGGTACCTGGGGTCAGCATGGAGTTCTATAGGGTGGGGGGGTCTCAGCCCCAGGGTGCACCAGCCACCCCCCAACAATCCCAGCAGTGGCAGTTAAAACAACCTAACCCCCCCCAAACAAAACCACCAATACCCACCCACCCCATCTCCCTCAGACAAGGCCTGGCAGAACATCCAGGTCTTACATTGTCTGCGGAAAGCAGGGAGGTTGGTGATCAAGTGGACCTCCAACAGGAGGGAGTTCCACAGCTGTGATACAGCCACAGAGAATGACCTCCTCATGATTGACACCCAGGAAACCCAGGGGATCGAGGAGGGCACCCTTGGCCGACCACAGGGGCCGATCCAGGGCCTGGGGGGTGAGGTGGTTCTACAGATAGGTGGGGCCCAAGTCATTTAAGGCTTTAAAGGTCAACACCAACACCTTGAATTGGGCCCAGAAGACTATCTGAAGCCAGTGCAGAGAGCGAAGCACTAGCGTAATGTACTCATGTTAGCGCGTTCCAGT
This sequence comes from Sphenodon punctatus, assembly GCA_003113815.1. Taxonomy (NCBI): domain Eukaryota; kingdom Metazoa; phylum Chordata; class Lepidosauria; order Sphenodontia; family Sphenodontidae; genus Sphenodon; species Sphenodon punctatus. The sequence continues at coordinate 969,002 of QEPC01013994.1, forward strand.
CAGGAGACGGGCCACCACATTCTGCGCCAGCTGCAGTCTCTGAACCAGCACCAAGGGTAGCCCCATGTAGAGCGCATTACAGTAGTCCAGTCTTGAGGTAATAAAAGCATGGATGATTGTGGCCAGATCCGAGTCAGAGACATACAGCCTAAGCCGACGCACCAGATGTAACTGGCAAAATGCCCCCTTTGGTTAGTGCCAGCATCTCAGTCAGCTACCCCAACACCTGTTGCATCCCTCTCAACACCCAAGCTACATGTTCCTATGTTGTAGCTTCACCCACTATATGCTTCAGTCTGCAGTCCTGATTCTGCTGTCCTCATGGTGTAGATGCCCTTTTGTCAGGGTTGATCCGATGCATGCATTCTCCACCACAGTGTAACAGGGTGGGCCCCTAAGGGGTGCATCTTTGCAGGATCCAACCCCAAACTACTTAGTCCAGATGCTCTTAGTCCATATAGTGCTCTTTATTTACAGTGTCTAGCACCAACCTTAAGTCCACATAGAATTATATGATCTAGTACACAATACTCACATAGGATGCATCTCTGGGTGCCTTACACAACAGAATCAAGCTTGGCACAGTCTCTCCCAGCCAGGTTAGTAATCCTTAAGCTCCCTTTCCAGCCTGGCCTCCTCAGCCATCTGGTTCCGAGTCTGCCCCTCCTAAGCACTGGACTGGCTCCAAAGTCCTCAGCCACCCTTCTCTGGCAGAGCCCTTCATGGCTCCTGACTCCCTCATGAACTCTCCATACTGAGGCTTAGCTTTTCAGGTCGTAGGGCTGGCCTAGCCACACCCAGCCCAGCTGGTCCTAGTTAGCCACTTAGCTGCAGCCACTGTGCTGCTCCATTAGCAGCATTCAGGTTGGCCCTCTTCAAGGGACAGCCACTGGTCAGAGCGCTCACTCCCTGGGGCTACCCCAGCCCAGCCCCAAGGTCTGGTCCTGCAGGGACCTAGTGACCCTGTCACATATGCTTCTTGAAGTTATTTTGTCCTGCCCAAAGTCAGCAGACTTTTATCCAAGGGAGAGAGACAACATGCTGCCTTCAAAAGCCAAGTTTTTTTCCATCAACCACATGAAAGACTACTTTTTTAAAAAAAAATGCCAAACAAACATACTTAAGGTACTGTTTTTGAGTTTCTTGCCTGAAGATTTATTTTTGTAATGCTAGTTCAGAGGGAAAGATCCTCATATCTGAATAGCTCTTCTTTGTAATAAGTGACCTGTCAAAATTTTCTTCGGATCTTGCCACTCCTCATTCCCCAAATTGAGTCTGCAAAATTCAGATGTGTACATTTAAAAAAAACAACCAGTCTAGGACTGCGGTCCATGAGTCACTTACTCCTGAGTAGTTCTGTTGAAGCCCTAGATTACTCCAGAGTAAGTGTATGGTTGGTCACAATGATCCCAGATATTCACTGAATCGACAATATGGGTTTTATGCAAACTAATGAAAGCACACACAATTTTGTGGGCATTAAGTGAGAGGCTCATTTTGAAAATTTGGTACAAGGTCAAATTACTGATACCCATAAAAAATTTTGATCTTTTTCCTTGGGAAAACCTCAGGTGCTTATCTCAAGGAACAGCTAATTTTTAATTATATCCTAAGCCAACTGATTTATTCCAGCAGACTTTGACTGATGCTTCTAGGCTGTCTTGTCCACATTCTTCAACTTGCATTATCTTTTTGAGATGCTCAGAGGACTCTAGGAAGTTAACTGCATGTTATCATCCAGCAATATACACTAGTATTTCTTGTATCTTGCTGGATTTTGTGCATATAATATTTTGAGGGGGTCACAAGTTCTCTTGAATATGTATTAAAAAGGAGGCAGGCTGCAAAGAGACCTATGACTACAGAATATCTACTGATGGAATTGATCAGTGTAAGTCACATAAGCAAAAATCATTTGCTAAGTATATTAGGCTAGATATTTGAGGTCCGGTGCAACTTCTAAATTTGACTGTGCTAGAGAGTAGCAGGGCAGTGTAAATTGTGAGTAGTCCCACTGAATATAAAGTGAAATTACTCTAATTTACACCAGTTAGTAATAAGAGCAGAATTTTATTCATATCTGTTTCCAAAGGGAAAATGTCCAGAAAAAATTAAGTGGCCGTGTTTTGTCAAATCATACTTTGTAGCTAGAAATTTCAAGTTGTCTTGAGGTTCCATTAACTGCGACTTTAATTAAAGTATTCAGGCCAAAAACCCTGGAGGTACTCTGTGCTCATCTACACTATGAGCTTGGGTGACCAGGGAATGATGCTTCCATTTTGTCTTGGAGAAACTACAGTACTTTTCTTCTCACATAGGGGTTGTATTTCTTTGCTTACTTGGTACTACAGTCTTTATAGTTTTTTTTTTCTTTTTAAAGGAGATATTTCAGTGTATGAATGTTTCTTTTTAACTAAAATATAACATGGAAAAGACAGACTGCATATTTGCCAAAGTTCTTAGGTTAAATATCCTAAATTTCCCTGCCACTTCAGCGAAATTGCACTGAGAGGCCACATTGGTCCTAATCTGAAAAAAGATCAAAATGTCTGTCTCCCGATGGGTTTCAAAACAACTCAGTACCCAAGTAGGTTTCTTTTTTTAAAAGAAATATAAAGCAACATGAAATGGATGACATTGTGAGTTATCTTAAAGAACATGTTATTATCCCTAGTGTACATGGATATGGATTTCTAAAAAACACTTCCTTATTACAGTCTATAGCACCTTTCATTGGATCATCATAAAGCGATTTACAAATCATGAGTTTGTAACCGTGATAGGATGGGCGAGTCCAACATATGGTGTCGGCCTTATTTTTTTCTGGGGACCTCAGCTGCCATTAAAGGATTAAACATGAAGTTCCTCTCACCCTAGACATTCTGAGAGAAGAGGGTTGACCCTACAAAAAGGTTCCATTCAGTTGCTGGAAGGGGAGACCTGTAGAAAGCAATGAATTATTTGACACAGTGCTGCTGTTTGAGGAGGAAACAGGGTTGGCTTGTGAGTTGCCTATCAATGTATAAGCACAGGACCTAAAGCATTCATTAAAACAGGACTATTCCCGTTTATTCAGTAGCCTGGGCTAAAGAGATAAGGAAACTTGCTTTCTAGTGTAACACACTGATTCAGTGGCAGCCAGAAACACAAACCAAGGGGCTCTGACTCCCATTTTGTTGTGACTAGTACTGTACAAGATTGGGAAATAGTTTATGGATTAAAATGTAGCCATAAACCTAGCATGACATGGAAAAACTTAATGCAAAGTTGGACTTAAGGACAAAAATGCAGAGATATTGTTGTGACTATTGTAGGTAACAAATCATTGTAATGATTATATGCAGAAAATTGAGTTTGGATGCTTAGTACTCACCAAAGAATGACACAAAGAATCCTTCAGCCACACAGCCAGCTCTACCCCGGTGAAAATACCCAAGCATATTTGCTTCTACTGTCAAACTTCCTCCCACTAGAGCCACTCCAAGGTCAGCTATGGCTAAATTTACCAGGGAATAGTTGATGGGTTGACGAAGCTGTCTGTACCTGAGTGTCACCAAAATCACTGTTGTATTCAGAATCACTGATAAGGTGCAAAATACTGCCATAATAATGGCTATTGTAGTATAACCAATGCTGGGCATCAAGGTTACTCCAAGGTGAGTGTCTCCTGAAGTAGCATTCATTGGAGAAACGCTAGGGTCCAGTTGATCCATCTCTTGCTAGGTGAGCAAACTCAACAAGTTAAAAGATGCCTGTGTAACTTGAACCTTTTCCTTAATGCTGCTACTCCACCTATCTTTCTCTAATCATTCTTTTCTCTTGACAGCTTTTAAGCATCTCTTCCCATTCAATATTTCCAGGGGCACAAGAAGTGTTATTACAGGGATTATACAACATTTAAAGCAAATCCTTAGATCCGGATTTCTTTGATCATCATGCCTCTTTTTCATTAATTTTCTAATTAAATGAACATTGCACTCTTCATAATTACTACCAGCTGAATATTTTCATGCAGACGAAATATCTGCCTTGAACAGAAGTTTGTATTTTTCCTAGAGCTGCACAGTGCATAATTCATTTTAAGAATGGAGCTGGATAAACTAAATGCTTTTGGCTAAAGCAGTTTCCTTAATCAGAATAATCAATTACATTTTCCTCTCTGCCACGTAGTCAGACATTCAAAACACATCTTTCCACCTGGGTTTCTCATATCAGCTGAAAAGGCAGAATGAAAAGGGACAGGAGAGGGATTACAAAGCTCTCGGTTTCATCCCATAACCCCCCGCCCATCCCTCCCTCCCCCCCTCTCTCCGCAGATGGTACCCTTGACAATATAGCTGTCTCTAAATTGGTTGAGTAGTTATCCACTGTCAGAAGAGAGCCTAAATAAATATCAGAGTGCCGTCTTATGCAAGCAAGTGGCTTTGTAATAATGGCACTGAGGGCTCCATATTCACTGATTTTCATCTCAAATATGTTCAATTTGCATGTAAAAGGTGTTCTCTGTCTTTCCCTCTCCCTTTTTGCTGTCCCATAAACTCTCCCTCTGCTCTGAAAACCAAGTTTGGTTCTCTTTGCAGTCATGCATTATATAGAAGTTCTGCATATTATGCTCTCCAGCTACATGTTGCAAATTTCCCAGCATCTGGCTGTTGTCAGTGGGGCCGATCCAGTAACTACTTACGCACTGTGGGCAAGGTGTATATGTGCAAATATTGTGCAGGTGTTAGCGTAACTGTTGTGCTAACACCTGTGCAATATTTGCATGCACGCACCTTGCACACAGTCCATAAGCAGTTACTGGGTTGGCCCCATTCACTCCTATGACAGTCTACAGGATCGCCTCACTCTCACTCGACCCCTGCAGTCTGCCAGGAGTGCACTTCTTGATGTCGCCTGGGTGGTACAGGGGGCTACAATGGAGAGGGTGTTTTCAGTGACTGCACCTAGGCTGTGGAATTCCCTCCCAGAAGAGGCCCTGGTGGCCCCGCACCTCACCTTGTTTTGACGTCAGTGCAAGCCCTGGCTGTTCCACCAGGCTTTTGGTGAAGGAGATCAGTGAAGGAGGGGTGGGGTGTGGGTTAGGGTTTCTTTTCTGTATTTTATGCCATCCCCTTTGATCTGTTTTATACATTTTATATATGTTATTTTTAATGTTAATGTTATATTTGTAAGCCACCTTGAGCTGTGCGAGCAGGAGAGATGGGATAAAAATAATGGAAATAAATAATAAGACTGCATAAGTACAATCAGGGCTGGCCGTATGGAGGGCAGGGTCCTGGGTGGGAGGCAGGTCCTGGGACAGAGGGCCTCAGGCGGGGCCAGCCTTAGAGTTTGTAAGGCTCAGGGGAAAAAATAAAATGTGGGGACCTCATGACCCCAACTTCCATACCCCCACCCCTTTAACCTCTTCCTGAAGGGCTGTGGTCCCCCATCGTAGTAGGTGAGGTGAAAGACAGTGACAAGTCCCCATAAGAAGCAACCACCCAGGGGGCTGAGAGTCACAGGAGGGGAGAGGGCCCCACAGAAATAGTCTATCCCAGGACCTTAGGAGTGCTGGTTCTGAGACTATCAGGACTGGCCTCCCTGCAAGTTCCCCTCCGATCACAGGGCCCAGGCCAAGGCCCCTACTGGTCTTGCCTAAGACAGCTCTGCATACAATAATCTGTGTGGCAGTGCGTGCGCACACATGCATATGTAAAACAGGAATCAGAATAGGAAGCAAAGATAATTCATATTAGATAAGATGGGCAGAAACAATAGTAGGGGAAAACAACAGGAAAGGAAGATAGTATGAAAAGAAGAACGAACAAACAGTTCCTTTTCCATCTAAATCAATAATTGCATATAATATGCCTAGGCAACTTCTATCCTGTTACCACTGCTGCAGTTGGCTTGCTGGCATCATATTATGTCAAGTCCTTCATTCTGGATCATTTGAGGGTAGCAGTATTTCTTTTGGAGGTAAATGTTTTTATGAGCAGGTGGGTCCTCCTTGGTCATTGGAACTGTCCCTGTGAGAGCAAGCAGTGCACTATGAATCCTGTGCTCCAGGGAGAAACAGGAAGGAGAGTGAATGAAGGCAAGAGAGTCACTGAATTAAAATACTCTTTCCTATTGTATTTCCTGTATATATGCCTGTAAAAATGATACAGAAACAATTGCTGTAGCTTAAGCTGTAATTAACTCTGTCATAGACCAAATTTTAATTATCCCATCCACAACTTCTTCAAAATGAAATGAATCTAGTTGAAATTTGGCATTTATGGTCTTGTTTCAGGGACTTTGCAAAGTGCCTCACCTTCCCAGGGTTAATGTGCCTTCAGGTTTCATCCCTACTGTAGCAGGGGGTCCTCCCCCAGGGTCACACAGGGCTCTGGGGTCTCACGGGGAATTAGCTCACCCCCTGCTATGCCATATCAGCCTTGAGCTTTAGCTGATCCCCCTCCTTCCAGGCAGGGGGTACCCCCCCTGGACTGCTCCCTGCTACACCTACATTAAAGGTTCTGTTGATTTTGATTTTAGATACAGGAGACATTCCCTGTTTTTCTCTCTCCTCTGATGTCATTACCCTGTGCATTTCATGTTGCTTTTTCTTAACATTTTTTGTAGTGTCTCCATTTTCTGTTCATGAATATGTTTCACAAAACCTGGTAGATGTCTGTGGTACAGGGTTTTGTTTTTTAAATATAAAACTATGATGTATATAAAACCAATTAATATAGTCTATAATGTCTTTGCAAGTTGGTAGAATGACTCAAGGAGGGGGGGAGAGGGGCAAATCTCTCTTGCAGACGAAAGCTCTTTTCCCCTGAGGAATAGTGGTTACAGTAAAGAAAGTAAAATAAGTTAACATAAGTAAAAAAAGAAAACAGAAACCCTCCTGGCTTGGGGCCAATCTCAGTTCTATAACCTTCAGAACATTTATTCTTTTCTGTCTTCAAGCAGTCAATGTATACTCCTTATTCATAGTGCACTTCCCAGGGAAGAGGGAAAGTGAGGTGGAAACTCATAAATGTAATACTTAAAACATGCTGTAATCATACCTTCCAACATTTTGAGTGGCTAGAAGACAAGCCCCACTGTATTGGAATTGTTTGTTCTTTTGGATCAGTACAGTGGAAGCTCAAACAATATGGTGCCAAGAAAGCTATTTTATTTTATATACAGCATAAAGATTAAAAGTACACAACATAAAAGCTATACAAAGCATCTCACATCCCTTTCTGTAAACCAGAGAACCCCAACAACAGCTGTGGGATGATCCCCAGGTGAGCCCTAGGCTCTGCTGTGCCTACTCAGCACGTCTGTGGAGTGGCCAGCAGTGAAGTTATTTTCAAAGATAGGACCCCATCTGCTGTCTCTTATAGAATTCTGCTATTACACACTCACTTTTACAAATCTTGTACATGTGTGACCAATTCTAGCTAGTTGAGCATTCATTCTCAGCTTCCCAATTAGCCTTTCTCTCTAGGCACTGATAAGGGCTTCCCATAACATTTAGTTACTTGGCCTTGACATTCTGAACAACAACTTATACAATACAAGAAAATTGCCAAAGAGGCTTACATAAGATATATCTATTGCATGAAATGAGTTGCCAGTTCTCAATTTTTACCTTACATATATGTTTTTACACATGTCAATCAAGATGGATTCTACAGCATATACAGACCAAAATAAGATATATAAATGCCCACTAATCTGGCTCCACTGGTGCACAAAGGTCTTCTCGTAATCTTTTCACTACACACACCCTCTTATCTAACAAGCTTCACCCCCTCATGCACGTACAGCTGTACTCACAACCCCCAGCATTTCAAGTACATAAAGGACAGAAGCATTCCTGCTTCTCATTGCACTTTGTTTCTTGTAATTCCATCATCTTCCCATTGTCCTCTCAGAGCTTTTTGTGAGAGGCAACAAGGAAAGAGGTGCCAGAGACTTGAATCCTGGGCCTTTTCTCTCTTTCTCGCCTGAAAGAGGGACTTTAACCCTCTGAAAGAGAGACACTGGGATCCAGCACTCAAAGAGGCACTGTCCCTCCTAAATGGGGACTGGTAGGAGGTATGTGTAATTAGGGGTTTGTGATGGGTAGTACTTCCATCTATAGGGTATTGTATAAGCAAATTTTGCTCACATGAAGGCATTCATCCCTACTTCCATGAACTGCTACATGTACCAGTAAATGGTAAAAGAAAAATCAGATTCACAGATTTGCCTTCCTTAGAGACTTGAAATTGATTAGAAAGTTGTGACTATCATATTTATTCTCAGAAGTCTATTGTATCATTAATTACATTATCTGTTTCAGTAGTAAACATGTAGGATTTAATTTAGACAAACCCTCTTTAAACAAAGAGAGGATATTTGGATATTTTGAAGTTTCAATCTTGTTGCATCAAGGGAATCTCATTGCTTTTGATCTTTCTGTCAGCAATCCCATCTGAAAGATCTTGATGACTATGAATAGCTGCCACTGGTGGTATAATGACCTATCTCACATTCCCACCACCAAAGGATCTAGTTGTTATGCAGATGATACTGCTGAAGTGCGAGGATGCCATGTCCTGATTTTTTTGTGGCGCTCTTTGACTTGCTTCAAAGAAATATTTTTGTTGCTACGCTCCCATTCCTTTTCTCCTGCCTACTGGGAGGGAAGTAAAAAATATTCCTCATCTTTTCCTCTCCTCCATCTATCGCCCTGTTTCCTGGCCATCTGGAGAAATCTCAGGAGCTCTGCCCAGAAATGTGATCCTTTTTGTGGTAGATAGTGTTAAGAATGCCTCAGCAAACAGCACTTCATTCTCTCTGCCATCAGACATGGATGTCATGAGAGTACAATGAGCTGCATGCCATCCTGGAGCCAAGAGGATGGGCATCAATTTTCTAAATTTTTTGCCTAAGTTTCATCTGGGATCTGGTATGGAGGTGCTGGAGAGATCAGTCTGTTGAGACCAGGCCAATGGGAGAGTCAAACATAAGGCCACAGTAGACAGAGATGAAAGTTTATTAAAGGAAAAGGTACAGGATGAGACTTCTGCTAGATACAGGACAGAGGCTCACCCAGGAAACCAAGAACCCAAAGAGCTCAAAGCGGTCTAAGAGAAAGTTTTAGGAGGGGGCTCTTATAGGAAAAAGCCCTTTTGACCAAATTGTCAATTACAGCTGTAAGATCTAGTTATTTTAAACAAGTTCAAGTCTTTGGGGCCTGGGATCCTAAGGTACTGAAGGTGCCGGAAGCCTGGAGATGGGCAAATGTTGTCCCTGTCTTCAAAATGGGGGAAAAGAAGGCTCCGGGAATCTACAGACCAGATAGCCTGACATCGATACCTGGAAAGGTTCTAGAGCAGTTTATAAAGCAGTCAGTCTGTAAACATTTAGAAAACAATGGTGTGATTAATAGGAGCCAGCATGGGTTTGTCAAGAACAAGTCATGCCAGACTAATTGTATTTCCCTTTTTGATCAAGTTACTAGTTTAGTAGATCATGGGAATGCTGTGGACATAGTATATCTTGATTTCAGCAAATCAATATAGGGATGGGACTTTGGGCAAAATCTCGGTTTTCAGTTCTCCCTTTATTGGTTTTATTGTATCTATTAGTACTGGATCTTTAACACTGTGGTTTTTGCCACTGACTTCACTGGGGAAAACCGCAATGTTAAAAATCAGAGAAAAAAAGCAATGCAAATGAACCGATATTGCCAATACCGAGAATTATCTGTATTATTGGATTAGAACCGAGAGTGCCATTATCAGCCACTCTTGGTTCTCAGCTATCCAGAGAGTCCCATCCCTAGCATTTGCCAAAGTCCCCCATGAAATCCTTCTTGACAAACCGATAAAATATGGGTTAGATGATGCTACCGTTAGGTAGATTTACAGCTGGTTGAAGAACCATACCCAAAGAGTGCTCATAAATGGCTCCCCATAAATCTGGAGGGAGGTATTGAGTGGAGTGCCTCAGGGCTTGGTCCTGGGCCCTGTGCTGTTTAACATCTATATTAATGACTTGGATGAAGGAATCGAGGGGATGCTTATCAAATTTTCAGATGACAAAACTGGGAGGGATAGCCAACACATTAGAAGACAGAAACAAGATTCAAATTGATCCTGACAGGATAGAAAGCTGGGCCAAAACAAAATTAAATTCAACAGGGATAAATGTAAATGTAAAAATCAAATGCACAAGTATTGGATGAGTGATACCTGGCTTGGCAGCAGTATATGTGAAAAGGATCTAGGGGTTGTAGTTGATCATCAACTGAACATGAGTCAGCAGTGTGATGCAACTGCTAAAAAGGTTAATGCAATTTTGGTCTGCATTAAGAGACGCATAGTGTCCAGGTCACAAAAAGTAATAGTTTCACTCTATTCTGCGCTGGTCAGACCTCATCTGGAGTACTGTGTCCAGTTCTGCGTACCGCATTTTAAGAAGGACCTTGATAAATCAGAATGGGTTCAGAGGAGAGCGACAAAGATGGTCAGGGGTCTGGAAACCAAGTCCTATGAGGAAAGGTTGGGTGATTTCAGACGTAACGGGGCCCGTTGGCCCCATACCGAAACCACCCTGTTAATTCCCCGCCGGGAGGATCCCGGCGGGGAATCTGGGAGGGGGCGGGGCTGCGTGGTGCAACATGCGGCCGCATGGCCCCGCACCCTCCCAGGAGACGGGGAGACGGGCGGGCGGCGGGGCCAATGAGGCCGCCGCGTCCGTCCGGCTGAACGCACCACGGCCCGGGATCCCGCCGGTGATCCCGGGCCGTGGCGAGCGGCCAGACGTGACTTTTCGTTGATCACGGGTGGGGATATCTTTCATCACGCGTCCACGGGAATTGGTTCGGCTAGCCCGGGAAGTGTGGTTGGAATTGGCCCCGCGTGGGTGTTCACTGTGGTGAACATCTGGCGGCCGCTAACAGACGTTCACTCCACCTTGGCCCCGCTGTGGGGTTCACCATGGTTCACTGTGGTTCAGCGTGATCCCGTCATGTCTGAAATCACCCGTTGATGGAGCTGGACATGTTTAGCCTGGAAAAAAGAAGACTAAGGGGAGTCAGGATAGTCTCATAGAAGATGAAACAGACTTGTTCTCTGTTGCTCCTGAGGGCAGGACTAGAACCAATATGATCAAATTACAAGTAAACAGATTTTGGCTAAATATTAGGAAGAACTTCCTAACAGTAAGAGCTGTTTGACAGTGGAACAGACTGCCTAGGGTTGTGGTGGGCTCTCCTTCACTGGAGGTTTTGAAACAGAGGCTGGATGGTCATCTGTCAAGGATGGTGTAGCTGTGGATTTCCTGCACTGAGCAGGGAGTTGGACTAGTTGACCTCTAAGATCCCTGCCAACTCTAAGATTCTATGGGTGAAAACAGACATGACGCTAACCACCCTTTAACCACCCTTGGTGGTTATTTATGCATGTTGCAGGGCTGTATTGGTGCCCTATGCAGCCCTGAAACATGCATAAATGACCA
>QEPC01013994.1:1007152-1019619 GCA_003113815.1 Sphenodon punctatus
AGGGGAACACACCACGAGGGGATTGGACACAAAGGCTATGGGAGAAACAGGGGGGTAGGGAAGCTCACCACGAGGGAATTGGATACACAGGCTATGGGAGAAACGGAGGTAGGGGAACACACCAAGAGGGGTTTGGACACACAGGCTATGGAGGAAACAGGGAGGTAAGGAAACACACAAAGGGAATTGGACACACAGGCTATGGGGGAAACAGGGAGGCAGGGGAACACACCAAGCACACACAATCAAGGGAAAACCGTGCTGCCGAGCAGAGAACTGGACGCTACTCTACCATACACACAGCAAGGGTTCAAATGGGGAAGAGACGTTGCTCCACCAGCTTCCTGTGGCCACACCAAGGCTTTCATACTTCCTGTGGCCAATCAGGAAGCTGGGAGGCAGGGCTAGGGCAAGCAGCTACAGCTGGGGAAGGGTGTGGCACACAAGGAGCAACCACACAGGGGGAGACAGAAAGGAGGAAAACCAACACATTCTCAGGCCCAGCAGATGGCGCAGGGCACCAGAGAGCACTCCAGTCCTCAAGGGCCATGGGTTAAAGGCCCAGCCATGACACTCGCTTCCCCAGTACTCCTGGCCTGTTCCTGTGACTTGCAAAGTCTGCTTACCCCACCCACAGTCTCTGAGTGTTGGCCCTGTTTGCTGGCATGGCTAGCTGCCACCATTCATACAGACAGCAGCTGCCCATTGCCATGGGACCTTTTTGGCTTACCCCACACGGGGCACTCCAGATTTCATGCCAGTGCTCCATGAGTGGGTGCTGTATGGCTCATGGGAGTGTGTATCCCCCCACTCCACCTTCACATGGGCATTCAGGTGAGTGACTCCTGAATGGCCATGTGGGGTAGCATCTCATTTAAAAATGCTCTTAGAGAGAGCTAAGAACTCTCTGAAGAAAAGACGTTCCTCCTCTTTTGTTCAAAGGTTGTGTACACCAAGAATAGGCACGTCAGAACGAGAAAGTGATACAAAGTCTGTCCTCGATAAATGGAACCATATGTACTCATGCTACTGAAGCTAGTACATTTGTGGTTTATTACATTAAGCCTTTAAACATGCAGACACTTTCTATAGATGGTCCTAATTCTCATCTCTCTAAGGATGTGAAGAATATATAGAATTCATATGTACTAGTACCCTGTTCTGCTCCTGCTTACAGCTGCTTTGAAGTGAACTGAGATACTCCAGGTATACTCTAGAGCAACTGAAATCAGAATCTAGCCCATTAGCTGTCTAGACTGGACTCCACATTAAGGCCCTTTTCACACAAGATGTCCGCACCCATCTCCACGCAGTTTCGCGGCAGGGGAGGCACCTGTGTGAATGCCGCAGGGGATGGGTGAGGGTGCATACGTGCTCCCATGCTACACCCTCCTCCACCCATCACCCATGCATGGCGCAATGGGATCCAATGTCCAATACTCCATGGGTGGAGATGGGTGTGCACCCGTGGGAATGGGCGCGCACCCACCATGGCTGCACACCCATCCCCCCAACCACCACAGTCTGTTTAAAAATGGCCTAAGATAATGAGATTTGTTGAGGTAGTCTAAACAAACATCAGTTCTCCCACACAATCCAATTTCCTGTGTATTTTATACCATTGCTTAGGACATAGATTTCTAAGTTATACGGCTGCAAAGTCCAGCCCCCAACATTGATGCTGATCATAAACCATCCATGACAGATGCTTATCCAGCCTCTTCTTTGAAGATAAAAATGAAGCAGATTTGTCACTTCCCTAGACAACTTGTTCCATTGTTCTACCATTCTTATAGATATGGAGGTTCTAATGTTTTACCTAGATCTACCTTTCTTCAGCTTAAACCCATTGCTTCTTGTCTTGCTCTCAGTGGCAATAGAGAACTTTTTTTATTGAAACCTTTTAAATATTCCAATATTGTCATTCTATCTCCACATAATCTTCTTTTCTCTAGACATAACACAATTCCCCAACTTTTGCTCAATTTTTTCAGTAATAACCTTTTATTATCTTTGTTGCTATCATCTGAATCCTCTTTAATTTGTCTCGATCTTTCTTAAAATACAGTTCCCAAACGTTGACACCATACTTACAAATGAAAGAGGATACCTGAAAAAATGGGTAAACCATTGAACTTCCAATACCCGAATCAACCTGCCACCCATCAGGTACTGATGAATAACCATTAGTAACCTGATTCAGGTAGCTGAAGTCCCAGAATGTCAACTTCTGGTCCAAGAATGTTGACTTACAGCATCTTTCTCATCGATATACCAACTTCCAGAACCTATTTATCTGACTTCTGGTCCCAGAAAGTCCACTTCCAGTCCAGGAAAAGTACTTCCAGTCCCAATTCTTTATCTTTTTTCACCTTCATTTTATTGACTTCTGACACTTATTTATTGGGTTTCTGGTCTAGAAAATCAACTTCCTGTTCCAGACAACTTCTGGTCACATTTTAAAAATAGTTGGGATCTATCCAGGGGTCAGATGAGGATGGAGGAACCCTGATGGAGGGAAGATGGTCACATTTTTCTATATTCCATCCACAAAATAAACTTTGCCCGTGTGAATAAATAACCCAAATGAGATGCTGCTGACAGTAGTTTGTGAATATACCTGTTACACTTGGAAGAGGTTTTCTCCATAACCATGATAGGTAGGAAAACTTACTTTGGGGCATGATTCTCTGGGCAGTTTAATGCCAGTGCTAGCACACAGCACTGGCATTAATTATTACTCTTACTAAAGAGTGCATGAACCAAGAAAAAATATAATTAAGATTTGGTAACTAAGCAGACTACAATCTCAAAGAAATGCCTTTATCTCAGAAAGAATTACAGATGCATAAGGATCACACAATTGGATGCTCTCTTACTCTCTTTCTCTCCCTTTAACTCCCTCCAGTATTCTTCTTAATGTGTCAAGGAGTTGATCTATTTATTAGGACTGAGAGATGCATTAATAAATCCTTTTTCTCAAGTGCACCACTAAGTATTAGCTTGTTCTCTAACTAAGGTAAATGTGATAGAGTGAACATACTGACAGGGTTGAAGCTAATGACCCACTGCATTAGTATTTAAAACACATTCAATGTTACCTTGATTGTATTAATTGTAATACTAGACAAGTTGAAGAACAATGAGTACATCATCCCTGAAAGCTCTGAAGCAGCATCTTGCACATTACATCAAGGGTGCAATGACATCCATGATCTTCAAGCAACTAGAACTTTGAAACTATCTTGATTGTCCAGCGGTCTGGCAAACTAGAGATCATTACTTTTAGTGTATGCTTTAAACTATTCATGTTATGCCAAATAATGAAACACTTTTATTAATACGTGTTCCTTTGATCAGTTCTTGGCATCACCAGCCTCTTTCGTAGCTACTTCAGGAGTTTGGAGATGAGGGGGTGGGGGGGAAGCCATCTGGTTTAACAACTGCAACTTCCTCCTTATTTCAGGTTTTCCCTAGCTCATCATGAGGAGGAAATTGCCTCCTCTTCTCTCCCTCACTCAGAATCCTTCTCTTCCCTGTAACTAAGTTAAGCATGTGCAGCTGCAACTTCTTGACTTCATGAATGTATTCTTGTCTCTCCCTATGTTCATCTTTCCCTTGCCTCCCCATCCCTTGTCTTTCTTAGATTGTAAGCCCCTTGAGGGAGGGACCTGTCTATAACTATTGATCATACCGCACAAGGTATATTGTTGGTATTATATAAATAATAAATAACTATAATTATTTGCTTCAGTGCTTGATACCACAATGCTCTCGTTGTATACACAAGTCTTTTTTAAGTGTCTTCAAGGAGAAAGTTTTACAAACCCAACCAGAAGGGCCACCTTGTACACAAACTCAATTTGGCAATGATCAAGATCAATAAGCAGTTTTCACAACACGTTGGTTAAGTGCCTCCTGTAGGAAAGGACAGGTTGGTTCCGAGTCATCTTTCTAGCTAACTCTGATATATTGAACAAGGCTTTACAATATGTCCAAAGCCACAAGGCCAAATGGACTAGAAAAGGCACCTGGAGCCAGAAAGTCTCACAATATTACAAGACAAAAGAAGGGTGTCACCTTCTACCTAGATCCAAGGTGTTTCCTCCCACTGGCTAGAGAACGCATAAGGAAAAAGCCTCTGTCTGTAATGTGTGAAAACAAGCATTGTTGGATATGTATACGTGGAAGATGTGATGTAATTACTAAATGAACTGATCCAGTGTATGGACTTAGAATCATAGGGTGAAAACAGACATGATGCTAACCACCCTGTTAGCCAGGACCCTGGTGTCCCCCCCGAATGGATGTACCCCCCTTCTTGTGATAGCCAACTAACTTGGACTCGGGGGTAGGCAAAAGCCCCCAGGGGTAACCAAGGGCAAGGAGGCTTGGGGAAAGGACCTAGTCTCCCCACACTGGATGCAAGAGGGGGGGCATGGAAAATAAGGATCGGGCCCAACCACCCTAACTCCTAGCCAAAAGGGATCACTCATGGAAAAATACCAACCTAAGGTTGAGAAAAAGACTGGAAGGGAGAGCCCTCGGAGTAAAGAATGACGTCATTAAGGAGAGGGGGCTCACCCTGTTGTGACAAAGGACTGGTAGCCATGACTCAGAGCAGCAACATCCTATCTCCGTATTCCCCAAGAGAAACCAGACACACATTTATTGTATCCTGAAGTCTGTCATTAGCCCTTCCTTCCCTCCCTTCACTTTTTGTTTACAGTTTCCCTGTGTGTCAAAGAGATCTTTTGCATATCTTGGAGTCACCTTTGTAATGGAAGCAAAAGTTGTGACTTCTCCCCTNTTGTCCCATATTTGTATCATCTCCTTTTTTTCTATTTCCCTTTGTAGGTCGTCTTCCCACTGAGAGATATATTCTGCATCAGGTAAGTTATACATTCCATGTAATACTTTATATATTCTTGATATTATATGCCTCTGAGATGAATCCCCATATAACACATTCTCCAATTCAGTGGTTTTTCTTATATAATGGGGTTTGCTGAATTTATTATTAAACTTACTTCTAATTTTTGTATACGTGAACTGGTCTGGTTCACATCCCAGCATTCCTTTTATAGTATCTATAGTTAATATCTCATCCCCCACAAATAGGTTCTTTGCGATTTTCAATCCTTTGCTTTCCCATAGTTTTCTGGCCGAATCAGGGATATCTGTCAGTTTCGCCTATTTTTCAAAAATTGGGGTATAGGGATTTTTGTCTTTTAGTATTTCTGCTTTATTAATACATTGTTCCCAAGTATGGATTGCCATTCCAATGAATGAGCGTTCCTTGTCTATCTGCTTTATTATTTTTACATCATCAGTGAGGAGATCTTAAAAGTTTTCAATCTTACAGGTACTCATTTCTAATTTTATCCAGTCCGGGGCTCTGCTATTATGATACCAACTTTTGATGCCCCTCAGGGTCGAAGCCCAGTTATATAACTTAATATCTGGCGCATTCATCCCACCCTTCTCTTTTAAAGTATATAAAATTGTTCTCCTAACTCTAGGTTTCTTTCTATTCCAAATTATTCTTGCTATTGTTTTGTTTACCGAAGCAAAGTATTCCTTAGGAATATATATCGGGAGGGCTAGGGAAGTATATAACAATTTTGGCAGAATTGCCATTTTTATTAAGTTCATGCGACCAACCCATGAGATCTGTACATTTTTCCAATCAGCCTCCTTACTATTTATTAGCTCTACTAATGGGGGGAAGTTGGCCCTATATAAATCCTTAAGTTTTTTAGTTATATATATTCCCAAATATTTAATGGCTTTACTTTGTACATTGAATGGTGTGGATTTTTGTAAATCTAGATTGGATATTTTTTCCTCTTTGAATATTAACATTTGTGATTTTTCTACATTTATCTTATATCCTGAAATCCCACTGAATTGTTTTATCAGTTGTAGTAAGTTAGGCACTGTGTTTGGTAGATCAGATAGAAACAGAATAATGTCATCTGCATATAAGGCTGTTTTATGCTCTTTTCCTCCCACTTTAATTCCCCTAATTTGTTGGGATTGTCTTATAGCTATAGCCAATGGTTCTATTGCTATGTTAAATAGCATCGGTGAGAGAGGGCATCCCTGTCTAGTTCCTCATGTTAGCTTAAACTCAGATGTTGTTTCCCCATCTAATATTAATTTCGCCCTTGGGGATTTATATATCAGTTTTATCCAGTCTGTAAATTTGCCTTTTATTCCCATTTTTTCCATAGTACGGAGCAGAAAACAGTATTCCACCATGTCAAATGTCTTCGCCGCGTCAAGAGATACCACAGCAGCAGGTGCTTTACTATTGTGAATTTGGTGGATCATGTTAATAACTTTACGTATATTATCAATCCCTAAGCATCCAGGGATAAAGTCAGTCTGGTCTGGTGCTATTATGTCTGGGATTATCAGTCCCAACCTATTAGCTAAAATTTTTGTAAAGATCTTAGCATCTGTATTAATCAGTGAGATTGGGCGGAAACCGCTGCATAGTTCTATGTTTTTTCCAGGTTTAGGGCATAGCATAATATGTGCTTCATAAAATGTTTGGGGCATCTCTTGCTGTTCTAAAAAGGTATTAAACATTTTAGTCAGTATCGGACAGAGTTGTTCAGCGAAAGTTTTATAAAACTCTGCAGGGTACCCATCAGGTCCTGATGCTTTGTTTTTTGGGAGATTTCTTTATTACTTCTTTTACTTCCGCCAGCTCTATAGTGCTATTTAAATAGGTATTCTGTTCCAAAGTGATTTTGGGCATTTTAATCGAGTTTAGAAAGTTATCTATGTACTCTAATTTGGGATATCCTGTCTTATATATTTCTTCATAAAACTTTAAGAAGCATCTTTCTTTTTCTTTTCCCTTTAAAATATTTGATTCAGGGGTCTCTCGAATATATGGTATACTAGTTTTTTGTCTCCTTTTCTTAATCAATCAGGCCAAAGCTTTGTCTGCCTTATTAGCTTTGTCAAAATAATATGCCTTGGTGTATCTGATCTTAGAGACCATCTGTTCAGTCTCCAATAGGTTTATTTGATTTTTTAATATAGCTATTTTTTCAGCATTAATAGCATGTTGTTTAGCCAGCTGTTTAATTTGCAAGAGGAGTTCACTAACCTGTGTTGTTTTTTCTTTTTTTAGATGGGACCCCATGGAAATGAATTGTCCTCTAAGTACTGCCTTAGCCGCTTCCCACAATGTAATTGATGAGACATCAGGCGTATCATTGATTTGGATATATTCGCTCATAGCTTTTTGAATTTGTTCTTATCTTTAACCCAAACATTGTTCAAATACATTTTTTTCAGAGACCATCTTTGTGTGAATGTTGTTCTCTTGTTTTTCTCACTTATTTCAATTATCATGACGTTATGGTCTGAGGAGGGGAGGATTTGAATATAGGATTGTTCACAGATCTGGACCTGCTCTTGATTTATTAGACTATGGTGTATTTTTGTGGAAACTTTATGTGGGTTGGAGTAAAAGGTGAATTCCTGTTTATTGGGGTGAAAAATTCTCCATATGTCTTTCCAATTATGTTTCTCTATCAGTTGAGCCACCCTACTCTGTTGTTTATTTAAGTTTGCTTTAGTAGAAAGGTCTAAAGAGGAGAGTGGGCTGTTATAATCTCCACATAATACCGCCCGTCCAGATATCTTTTGCGTAAGGCTGGGTAACAGCTCTGCAAAAAATCCTGCAGTATTATTGTTTGGTGCATATATTGAGATTATAGTATATTCATCTAGTCCAATGAGCCCTTTTATAATTAGCATTATACCCTTCTCATCTCTCTCTATTTTCTGCGTTTTCCAATCTAGTGTTGTTGAAATTCCTATTGCTACTCCTGCCTTTTTCTTGTCTGCGTTTGAAAAGAACACCTTAGATCCCTTATTAGCAAACCTATAGTTATCCTGTTTTAACAAATGAGTTTCCTGAATTGCAAAAATTTTTATCTGCTCTTTATGCAGCAGATGCCAAACTTTTTTTCTTTTTACTGGATTGTTTAATCCACAGGTATTGAAAGAAATCAATTTAAGTTTATCCATTCTTTTTCTTAGGGAATTTTTTCTTGTATTGGCTTTCTATTACCCTTGCATTACTTTTTTCGTTTATTTTAAACCATTCTTTTCTTTCCCGTTGCTTCCTGGATTTCGCTCTCATGCTGTGCTCAGCTAAACAATATTGTGTTACAAACTCACTGCTTAACCAATAATCCTTTAAATCCTTCCCTCCCTCTTCTCCCACCCCCCAACCATCCTTAACTCTTTGCTTATAATTCCCTCCATGGGGCAAAACTTTCCCAACTGGTGAGGCTAACATTACCTCTTAACTTCTGATTCAGCTTCTTAATTTTTATGGGGGGTGGGGCTCCCTTTTAGGAGTGATGTGTCTCCCAGACATTCCGCATGCCCCCAGACCCTTTGCCAATCTCATGAATCATTCCTGTAAATTCTTATAAGGCAATCATTATTCACACCATTAACATCTTATAGCAGACAACATATATGACTGGATTTGGCTTTTGTTTCTTCCCCTTAGTCCAGTTCAGTCTTTAAAGTTCCTGTCCATGTAGTTCTGTAATTCAGACTCATGGGAGAAAAATCTTCTCTTTCCCAGATGTATAAATGAAAATCTTGCTGGAAATAGTATCTGGGCTCTGATGTTCTTTTTGTTGAAGGTTTCTAGAATTGGTTTCCAAGCCTTCCTCTTTTGTATAGTCTCATAAGCTAGGTCAGGGTAGATAGAAATTTTCACCCCTTGAAATTCCATTCCTGTTGCACTTCTGGCTGCTTTTAATAGTGCTTCTTTGTCTGAAAACCAGATCACTTTAACTATAATCGCTCTTGGGGGGGATTGATCTTTAAGTTTAGGTCTTAATGACCTGTGAGCTCTCTCCAACTCTATTTGATGCACTTCCCCCTTATCAGGGAAAACTGCTTTGAAGATCTGCAGCAGCAGCTTATATGTGCCATCCTTTTCCAATCCCTCCAGCACCCCCATTACTCTCAAACTATTTCGTCTAGAGCGATTCTCTAGATCTTCCATTTTATCCTTCAGAGCGCATATTTGTACCTCAGCCCTAGTGATTGTCTGTTCAGTACAGTGTGTCTGGTCTTCTATATCACTGATTATTTGTTCAGTTACCTCTACACATTTATTTGTTGCTTCCATTTGTGTTTTTAGATCACCCAGAGTGTTTGTTATAGAGGATATTCCCTCTTTATTAATGGCCAAGTCCTCTTTTATAGATTTAAATAACTCCAATACCTGCACCAGCATGTCTGGGTCCCGGCTTCTTCTCTGTGCATTGCGCCCGCCATTTTGCTGGCCGTGGCCTCGCCCTTTCTTGTGCTGCGCCTTGGGAGGTAATATTTGTCTATTGTTGAGTCTGCTTCCTTTCTTTTTTCTTGACCCATTCCTTATTCACTTTACCTGCCTATTTTAACTGGGTTTTTTGCCTTTATAGTGCGCTCAATTTCTTTGTATTGGCATTGGGTCCGGCAGGAGCTCAGTCGTGCAAGTCCTGCTGCTCGTGCATGCCCAATCAGCCCTCTGTGGAAGGGATTCTTGTTGGATACAGTGAACACTCCAAAGGATACAGAATCCTTAACCCACACACAGACAAAGTAACTATCAGCAACAGCATGACTTTTGAGGAAAAACCAAAACGACAGTGTAATGTCCGTACAAGAATCAGGAGAAAAAGAGCGTCCTGAAACAGGAAGAGAAGAGCGTCCTGAACAAATAGTTGAAATCAGTACAACCTCAACTGAGATGCAGGAACAAACCTGATCTCCTACAGATATTGAAATCAGAAGATCTACCAGGGAAAATAAAGGCAAACCACCTACCCGCCTGTCCTACANTTCTTGATGTATTTCAGCATGAATACGTTCCATGGATAATGTAAACCAGATCCGTTGAAACCATTTTTTAATCGAGGATTGTTTCTTTGACTTCCAATTGCAAATTATTGTATATATAGCTGCCATCCTTAATTGCTGGCATGTCTGTCTATGCTCCTTGATGACCTGTATTTCAGGGAACACTCCCAATAAAGCAAATATAGGTTGCAGCGGAATGTCCACTTGAGCAATCACATTCATATAAGGCCACACTTCCTGCCAGAACTTATTTATATGTGGACACGTCCACCAACAATGCGTCCAGGTCCCTGGAGTTTTGCATCCCTGCCAACAATTTTGTGAGTATTCTACATTCATTCTATAAAGTTTACATGGGGTAAGATACATACGATATGTGGTTTTTATTTGCGATTCTCTAATAGTTAGAGATCTGGAAATATTTTGCATATTGTCCCATATTTGTATCATCTCCTTTTTTTCTATTTCCCTTTGTAGGTCGTCTTCCCACTGAGAGATATATTCTGCATCAGGTAAGTTATACATTCCATGTAATACTTTATATATTCTTGATATTATATGCCTCTGAGATGAATCCCCATATAACACATTCTCCAATTCAGTGGTTTTTCTTATATAATGGGGTTTGCTGAATTTATTATTAAACTTACTTCTAATTTTTGTATACGTGAACAGGTCTGGTTCACATCCCAGCATTCCTTTTATAGTATCTATAGTTAATATCTCATCCCCCACAAATAGGTTCTTTGCGATTTTCAATCCTTTGCTTTCCCATAGTTTTCTGGCCGAATCAGGGATATCTGTCAGTTTCGCCTATTTTTCAAAAATTGGGGTATAGGGATTTTTGTCTTTTAGTATTTCTGCTTTATTAATACATTGTTCCCAAGTATGGATTGCCATTCCAATGAATGAGCGTTCCTTGTCTATCTGCTTTATTATTTTTACATCATCAGTGAGGAGATCTTAAAAGTTTTCAATCTTACAGGTACTCATTTCTAATTTTATCCAGTCCGGGGCTCTGCTATTATGATACCAACTTTTGATGCCCCTCAGGGTCGAAGCCCAGTTATATAACTTAATATCTGGCGCATTCATCCCACCCTTCTCTTTTAAAGTATATAAAATTGATCTCCTAACTCTAGGTTTCTTTCTATTCCAAATTATTCTTGCTATTGTTTTGTTTACCGAAGCAAAGTATTCCTTAGGAATATATATCGGGAGGGCTAGGGAAGTATATAACAATTTTGGCAGAATTGCCATTTTTATTAAGTTCATGCGACCAACCCATGAGATCTGTACATTTTTCCAATCAGCCTCCTTACTATTTATTAGCTCTACTAATGGGGGGAAGTTGGCCCTATATAAATCCTTACNTTACCAAATTTAGTTAAAATTGGCCTGCAGGATCAAAATATTAGTGAAGAGAAATGATTATTCCTCTTATTAAATTTAAATTGTTTTAATAATTTAAATTAAATAAATGAAGTAATAATTAAATAGATAAATAAATAAATATATAATAAAAATTAAAAAATAAATAGAAATTAGTGAAGGCTCAGTGTAAGCCAATGTGACTTGGGGGACAAAAATGGGGCCATATCTCCCCTCCAGGTGAACCTATTGTTATGAATTTTGTGGTCGTTCTTATCTTTTGTCCCTCTGCCCCCCTACTAGACTTGACTGAAATTGATCTGTAGAAACAAAGTTATTAAGGAAGGACATGACACATCCACCCACATATAAATATACAGCACAAAGAGGTTATACTATAAGCCTTCTTTCTATAGTAAACCATCCTAAAACAATACATATTGAGATTCTTAAATGTGTGCACTAACTTTGGAGCTTTCTGGGTTGGGGCTTTATGGACAATAGCAAATATTGTGGGAGTAGAGATAAAATTGTAAGAGTTGGCAGGGCTGGTGCATTTTATAAATCTAGGTTTGGCATATCTCAATGATTGTCTTGGAGTCTCCAGGAAATCTGCAGGGCACTGCTGTGTTCAATTTAAGAGAAAATCAGAAAAGGAATGAGTAGTGAATGGTGAATTAGATTGATCTTATTAATCAGCTCCTTGCTAGTGGCACACATTCCTAGAAAATTTCAAAGCCAGTGATTACAGAGTATAATCTGATACTGGTCCTGGCTTCTCACTGGGAGAAAACTATAGGCAAACTGCTTGTTCAATAATGAGTGAGTTTGGGAGCAGCTCAGTCCTTAAAGCCATTATGTCATGACCAGGGGTCCTAAGTTTTTTCTGCCAGAAAACCAGAAATTCTCTGATAAAAAGACACCAAAATTCTCTACTTAAAA
Source organism: Sphenodon punctatus (assembly GCA_003113815.1). Lineage (NCBI taxonomy): Eukaryota > Metazoa > Chordata > Lepidosauria > Sphenodontia > Sphenodontidae > Sphenodon > Sphenodon punctatus. The sequence continues at coordinate 1,019,360 of QEPC01013994.1, forward strand.
CCACCAAAATCTGCATTTATCATTGTTTTAAAAAGTATACATCTTTATTGATATTCATTCATTTAAAAAACCATTCAAGATGGATTTCCTTGCCTCTTTGGAGCCGGAGGTGATGGGAGACACCTAAGGCTCCCGCTTTATAGTGGAATGTTTCAAAATTCATTTTCAGTTCCCTTTTTAGTTCAATCCATAACTTTTTTTTACCATTGTAGCATCCCAAGCTATGCGGAGATGATGGATTCCCTTGCCTCTTTTTAAAA
>QEPC01013994.1:1032877-1085255 GCA_003113815.1 Sphenodon punctatus
GCCCTCTCCATTGTGCCCCCCCGTCTTACACTGGGGACCTCCAGAAAGGCACCCCCGGTGGACTGAAGGGATCGCTCTGAGGCGCAGAGGGCGAAGTCCCCGAGTTGAAATCCCAGTGGGGTAGGCAGTTGGGCCGGAAACGTGGGCCCAGAAGAAACTGGGCCCAAGAGCTGCCCGTGTGGGCCAGAGTGGGCTGAACTGGGCAGGCGTGTCTGTTTTTTCACCAGCCCAGTCCTGCATGGGAGGTTGCCATGGTAGCCATCCATGGCTGCCTGTTATTGGCAGCCATGACTTCCCATCATGGCAGGGTGTGGGGGGCCCTGCCACAGCACAGGGGTGGAGCCAGCCAGCCATGCATTGTCCCCCAGCTAGGTCAGGTCGTGGAAACCACCTGATTCCATCCCCCGTATTCCGTCCCCTGTATTCTGTCTGCCAACCTTATCCAGCTGGGGATGGTCTCCCCTCCCTGGGATGTGCAGCAGCTGCCTATTTCTCTGAATGTCTATTTCAATGCTGAGGTGGCTGCAAGTTGGTTTTTAACCTATGAAAGCTAATATAACAGCAAGTACCATATAAATGGTGATCTTTCTTGCCCAAAGCGTTGCTATTAAAATATAACATAACAATAAAAATAAAGGAATAACTTAGAACATATTATGAGTGATATATGTTTATTGTACATAAAATTATTTCTATAATATGTTTTACTCTCTGCAGCCTAAATTTTTAGCTATGTAAAATCTTGTTTCCTCATGGTTCTGTCTGCTAGTTAAAATGAATTCCATGATGTGATACTGTCAGCTAGTTTTGCACTTTCATGTATTTGCTCAAAAGGAAGCGTACTTTTGATGTTGTTCTACTTATGTCTCATCAAAGGTTTCATGGCAGCTGCATTTCATGGTTCTCTGCAAAACCACCTGCAAAACATCCATTGTCTGAAAGTGATAGTCTTAAGAGTGCCTCACACACAGATTCTGATTTGCAGGTTGCTGAATGTTGCTAAATTGAAAACGGCCTTATTTGAAAGAAAATAGATGTTGTCAATCCTTTAAGAATATCAAAAGCTACAGTACAAACAGCTCGCAAAATATAATGAGTGTCTAGAGGACCAGCTGTAAAGCTGCAGTGCTGGTGTAATCTGTTGAATTTTAGTCAGGCACAATAGGATTTTGCATATTTCCTGTGGAATGATTTTACTCTGAATGCCTATTTCAGTGTTTTATTAGATATGTGATTACATGTACCAACTGAAAGAGAAAGGAATTGCATTCCATGGGATGATGGTGAAATTCTCCTCTTAAATATATATTCCCTCTATTTCATGCCTCCAAAGAGAAAAACAGATACTTTATGGCTTTTTAAAACTTGGAGAAATTAAAAGGAAAATCTACACAAATACAACCTTCCGTCGCGTTTGAAAAATTATCAGAAAACATTTTAAAAAGTGCGGTATTCTAAAGCAGCGAGATTGTCGGCATGAAAGTTTAGTACCTTATTATCAAAATTAATTTGGATATAAAAAGGAAGGTCCTTAGCTGCTGACATTGCTCTCTTGAATTCAATGGAATTATGTTAATTAATTATATTAATCTATGTCAGTGGTCCAAAAGTTTGCATAACTCTACCAACTGTATTTGGGTCAATAAAAGATATCACTGTACTACTTTGTCTCTATTGCCAGTGGGGCATACCTCATTTACATCAGCTGGAGATGTAAGCTAGGGCAGGTCCACATGCCTATTCATCCCTATAGCAACAGGGGTGGATAGCAACGTGTGGACTCCCATTTACGGGAGTCACATATGGTATCAAAGCTATGGATCTGAGCATTTGATACCATTGATCATGAGTTGCTGGTGACTCGGCTACGGGACCAGGCAGGGATTAGCAGGAATGTTCTTGAATGGTTCCACTTTTTCCTGGCTGGGAGAACCCAGAGTGTGGTGCTGGGGGAGTTTTCATCTTCCCCCCGGGGCCTCATGTGTGGGTTTCCACAGGGTTCCATTCTATCCCCTCTCTTGCTCAGTAGCCTTTGGGGGAGGTTGTCAGGGAGTTTGGGGTGAGGTGTCATCAATATGCTGATGACACCCAGCTATATCTCTCATTTTCATCTGGCTCAGGCCTGGAAGTCTCAGTGCTTACCTGTGTTTGTCAGCTGTGGGGGATTGGATGAGGGTGAGCCGCCTGAAATGAAATCCTGACAAGATGGAGGTGATGGTTGTGGGGAAAGTCGAGGGAGTGGTGACCCCCATCATTGATGGGGTTTTTCCTCCCCTGGTTTATCAGGTGTGGGGTCTGGGGGTGCTCCTGGCCCTGAAACTCTGCCTGGATGCCCAGGTGGCGGCTGTGGCGAAGGGGGCATTTTGCTAGTTACATCTGCTGCGTCAGCTTAGGCCATATGTCTCAGAATCTGATCTGGCCACAACCATCCATGCTTTTATTACCTCAAGACTGGACTACTGTAATGCAGTCTACATGGGGCTACCCTTGGTGCTGGTTTGGAAGCTGCAGCTGGTGCAGAATGTGGCGACCCATCTCCTGAGTGGGACGGGCCGATGTGAGCACATTACACCAGTGCTTCACTCTCTGCACTGGCTGCTGATAGTTTTCTGGGCCCAATTCAAGGTGTTGGTGTTGATGTTTAAGGCCCTAAATGGCTTGGGCCCCACCTACCTGCAGGGTCGCCTCACCCTCTGGGTTCTGAATCGGCCCCAGTGGTTGGCCGGGGGCACCCTACTCGGGTTCCCTCGGGTTCCCTGGGTGTCTACCATGAGGAGGGCATTCTCTGTGACTGCGCCATGGCTGTGAAACTCCCTCCTGTTTGAGGTCTGCTTGATTACTGACCTCCCCTCTTTCCATAGACAACGTAACACCTGTCTGTTCTGCTGGGCCTTTATCGAGGGAGATGGGCTGGGTGGGTATGTTTTTTTTTTAGGCTGTTTTAATTGTAGTTTTATTATTGTGTATTTTAATATGTTTTTAAAATGTTGTTAGCTGCCACGAGATGCCTGAGGCAGGAGGGGGCGGCATATAAGTTTTAATATAAGTAAATAAATAAATAAATAAATCTACCCATGGCTCTGCTGTCAGCAACACCAGGTTCTTCTTTGGGCATACTGTCAGCAGAGACCTGTCCCCATCTGCCAGCAGAATCCCCCAACAGGAGACAGGGGAGACTGCTAGCAGACTGGGACAGACCGTATTTTGGTATCAGTGCGGCTGGTCTGTTCCCAGCAAACCGTCCTCACCAGTATTGAATCACTGCTGGCACTCGCTATTCCCTGACAATCAGATGTTCAGCAGGGAATCCCTGTTCTCAATTGCTGCTACTAGCAAGAAGCAAACTAGCCCCACCCTCCCACACCCATGGCTGAAGGTCCATATGCACAATTGGCTATGCCTGCACACAAACCCAGGTCTGCAGTGCTATGGTGGGTGAGAACAAATGAGACAGTACTCTGAGTTAGCCCAGGAGTCACCTGCTCATCTGCTAGGTTGCCGCCAGATGTTCTCCTGCTATGGCCTTGGGGTAGGCAGGCGGCTGCTATGGGACACATGACTGGCAGTGGTCGGCAATGCAGCTCGGGTGAAGGCCTGGTTGCCTGGGCTAAACCGGGCTAATGGTCTCCCTCCCATCTATTCCGGCTCCACCCAGCCTTGCTGTGAGGTGAGGTTGGATGACTGGTCCCAGAAGAGTTCCCTCACCCCAGCTGCCAAACAGCTGATGGGGAGGGAGGGGGCTGGCAGAGCACCCCATATCAGCTGTTTGACACGTGCACATGGGCTGGCTGATAGGGTCCCCCATCAGCTGTTCTGCAGCAGCTCTTCCTGTGGGCTTGATCCTGCTGTGTGGTGGGGGCCTGGCAGTTCTGGCCCATATGGATAGCTCCATGGCCAATCTCTGCCATGGAGGGACCTGTGACGGCAGCCCCCATGCCTGGATTACTGGGAGGGGGAGGGTGCTGCTCGTGTGAACTGCTCTCCCTGGCAGCCCAAGGAGCGGCAGCTGCAGTGGCCTTCCACGGGGCAGTCCAAAGAGCTGGCTTGCCACCATCTTGTTTGTTTTCACCCGGTCTTCCTAAGCTGCAGACCTATCTTTATCAGCTAGCCACTCCAATGTTTGGGTGCAATCCTAGGGTCTGCTTATGCCACCCCCTGCTTGCGCTGGAGGCAATGAACGTGTGAGATCAGGCGTGCAGGCGCCCTGAGTGTGCAGCAAGCTGGGCTGGGCAATGGTGCCCCAATGCAACCCCCCGAGCCCACACACTCTGCAGCTCAGGGGATGAAGCAGACACGCCACCTGCTGCCAGCATAAACCAGTGGCAGAATTGCACCTTTTGTATATAAACAAACACATACAGAAATATTGGCATATACAAGGAACCTGTTACATGTAAAAGGTCCCCTAGAGACTTTGTGCTCTTCCTTGGAAGATCAGTGGGAATGTCAAGACACACAATGGGAAGCGAGTTGCCTGACAGGCTGTGGAAGGCCCATTCCCTCCGGTGCACAGCAACACAGTGCTGCATATTCACCAAACCATTCATCCCCTTGCTCAGAGTGAAGCCTGTAGCCATTATTCCTAAGAATGGATGAGGGGAAACCCACTTCATTCATACTTTTCTTTTCATCCAGCAATTCAACCAGCGTTTTGACTGGTGCATTATGCTGTCTTTGATTCATAGAATCATAGGGCATCTTTAGACATAACAAAGATTGGGTGTCAAAACCCCTAAGCAGAGGTTTGGCTGTTGTGTGCACCATAACAATCCCAACACCACTTGGGCCACCCGTTGAACTCATGATGTGAACACCACTGCATCAGAAGGACAATATGCGTGTTCCGGCTGAACACGTGGCCAGTGTTGTGTCTAATGATGTCACGTGGCATATTAGCAGGTACAACATGGGAAACAAGACAGCAACACTTGCATGCTAAGTCAGGTGGCGAGCAAAACACCGATTTGCCTCAAGATGGGCTGTGTGTCTAAGCGGCGCCACATGCTGAACACAGGACCAAACCAGTGTTCATATCAAGGCCAAAACACACATTCAGAGACCCATTGATATGTCTAAAGGCACCCAGAGTTTGATTAAGGGTCATCTAGTCCACCCCCTGCTTTGATGAAGGAAGTCTACAGCTGCAACATCCTCAACAGATGATTGTTTAGCCTATGTCTGAAAATCTCCAGTGGCAGAGAACCTACAACCTCCCTAGGCAGCTTGTTCCATTGCTGAACAGCTCTGATTGTTAGGAATTTTTTCCTGATATCTAACCAAAATCTACCCATCTTGTAACTGAATCCCATTAATTTTAGTCTTGCTTTCTATGGCAATGGACAATAGTTCATTGCCACATTCTTTGTGGCCAGGGAATCTGAGCAGCTGTGACTCCACCACGTTCCAAATCATTACTGACCATGCCCATAAAGTGTGTGGCCAAACGTTCGAGTAGGCTGAAAAACTCCACTAGGCCTAGCCCCTGTGCACCACATGCTTCTGTTTACACCACACAGTCCTTTTTTTTACCACCAAGAGAACTGTGAGTGAGGCAGGCCAGAACTGGCTCAAAGTAGTACAATGGAGTGGAAAGGACCCGCAGCCTGAACAAAAGAAATCATTAGCCAGAGAACCTGGCTGGTTCTTAGAGCCCACCCATGTGCATAGCATAAAATAACATAGGAGGGGGGTTTCATCATAGAAGGACAAAAGATAGCATGGTTATGTAAACATGTCATTGTACAGTAGGCCTACAGGTTGGTGATTTAACACCTGCAGCTTGCAGCTGAGTCTGTGAAGATGAGCCACCTAATGGTGGCACAGTTTGATGGGCATGCTCTGGGACAAGCTAATGTTCCTCCACCACAGCCACAGTAAGGAGGGCCAGTTGCCTTATCTATTAGATGTCCACCTAGGAGAGAACAACCTGGGAGACATGAAAAAGTGGCAGTTTAACTAACAGGGTCTAGTGGAACCTTCAATAGATCACAGAAGTGTTTCTTTGGAGTAGGTGCTCTGGCTGAGCATACCGTGCTTCCAGGGCTGACAAAACTTGAAAAAGGGTCAGTCATGAGTTGGCAGGTGATTTGACTAGTGTGGGTGTGTGGTGGTTGTTCATGGCAGAATACCTCATAAGGTTGCTTGACTTTTGCTGGACTAAGTGTTCATTTGTCTGATAGAGAAGCTACCATTTTTCTAGACATCTTCAGACATGGGATAGAATCAGAGACCACAGAATCATAGGGTAGGAATGGAACTCAAGGGTCATCTAGCCCAACCCACTAGCCAGAGACAGGATAACCTCTGCCTACAACATTACAGATGGATGCTTGTCCAGCCAGGTTTTGAAAACTTCGAAGGAAGCAGATTTTACAACTTCCCAGGGCAACTTTATCCATTACCTCCCAGTTCTTACAGTTAGGAAACTTTTAAAAATATTTAACTGAACTCTACATTGCTGCAATTTGAGTCCATTCCCTCTTTTGGGAGGGAAAATGCCAAATAAAACCACTGCAGTAACATATAACTTTAGAAACGGGAACTATGTAAGAATGAGGAAACTAGTTAGAGGGAAACTTAAAGAAGCAGTTGCAAGAATTAAATGTCTACAGGCAGCGTGGAGACTACTTAAAAACACCATCTTGAAAGCTCAGATTAAATGTATTCCACAAATTAAAAAAAGTAGGAAGACGACCAAACGTCTGCCTGTGTGGCTAAATGGTGAGGTGATGGAGGCTTTTGGAGCCAAAAAGGCATCCTTTAAAAAATGGAAAGAGAGTCCCAATGAGGTAAATAGGGAAGAGCATAAGCGTTGATGTAAAAAGTTAAAAGTAGATGTAAAAAGTTTATAAGGCAGGCCAAAAAGGAATTTGAGGAGCAACTTGCTAAAGATGCTAAAACTAATAATATACTTTTTTTCAAGTACATCAGAAGCAGGAAGTGTCAGTTGGGTTGTTAGATGACCAGGGGCTGAAAGGGGTGCTTAGGGAGGAAAAGGACATTGGAGAGAAGCTGGATGAGTTCTTTGCTTCAGTCTTCACTGCAGAGGATGTTGGGGAGATACCCACACCTTACTGTGTAGGTGATGATTTGGAAGAGGTGTCACAAATCAATGTGACTCTGGAGGAGCTTCTAGAGTAATTTGACAAAATAAATACTGACAAATCACCAGGACCAGATGGTATTCATCCCAGAGTTTTGAAGGAACTCAAATATGAAATTGCAGACCTACTGTTAGTAATTTGTAACCTATTGCTAAAATCTGCCACTGTACCCGAGGACTGCAGGGTGGCAAATGTAACCCCGATATTTAAAAAGGGATCCAGAGGNAGGAAGCATTTGATAAGGTCCATCATGAGAGACTCTTGGTCGGCACTTCATCCAGCAGTGCTCCCAGTCCTTGATTTTCCCTTCCTACAGGGTTCAGGACTATGGACAGCAGTCTTGAGCTCCTCAATCTTCAGCTCCCAGGCACAGACTGACTTTTATCTCTATCGCAGGCTGCTTCTTCTTATACAGGCAGAATGCGTGTGGTCAGGCTCCTCAGTCCCCAGTGTTGAATCGTCAGTATCCACACTGTCTCTTTATCCTCCAGTCTGTTTCCAACCCAGGCTGGTATCTATTCACAGGGCTGACTTTGCCAAGCCCAGTGCCAACATCACACCAACTAGTGCTGACTGTCTCTACAGTTTGATACACAGTTTCTAAGTAATCAAAGTAATATAACGCATTTCTAAACTGTACTGGGTGTGTCCCTAGCTATCTTACCCTACAGAATAGTCCATGTACTTGAGTTAATTTCAGCCAGAGGTGGAAAGACTAGCTGGGCGCTGGTTCTTAGAGTTAGTTAGAATCAAAGTTCTTTCTCCCCCTGCATGTCTTCCAGTCTCCTTGCTGGCAAGATGCAGACAAGATCTTGGCTCCAAGAGATAACTGAAGAAACTGAAGACATTCCTTTGTCTTGTCTGTTGGCTTAATTAGCATTTCAGAGTCTTTGTTCCCCTTCCCGCCTTGTGGAAGCTCCGTGGTTCCAAGCACGTCTGCAGAAAGGTAAAAAGGAAGATCCATTTGTATCTCCATAGGACTCTGTCTGGTGTCTCTCTGAAATCACATTCTTTATCTCTCCATTTCCTGGAGGGATTTCTCAACTCTTAGTTTACACTACATGAATTGAATTGTCAGTTCTCCACATTACATCCATGTTTAACCTTTAGCTTTACATATATGTTAGACCTATAGTTCAGTATCTCTCCTGTGGTGCCTTATGCTCCTTCATGACACCTAGCCTCCAGAAACTTGTCCAATACTTTTTAAAACCCAACTATACTATTGGACTCGATCACATCTTCTGGCAACAAATTCCACAACTTAATTGTGCATTGAGTGAAAAAGTAATTTATTTTATTTGTTTTAAATCTGCTACCTGTTCGTTTTTCATGGAGTGTCCCCTAGTTCTAGTCGTATTTGAGAAGGTAAATAAACTCCCTATTTACATGTTCCACACCATTTTTTAATAGATTTTATAAGCTTCTATCCTATCCCCTCTCAGCCATCTCTTCGCCAACCTGAAGAGCCCTAACTCATTTAACATCTCTTCATAGGGAAAGCGTTCCATATCCATGATTATTTTGTTGCCCTTCTCTATACCTTTTCTGTTTGCACTATATATTTTTTGAGATGGGGTGACAAGAACTGCACATAATACTCAAGGTGTGGTTGCACCAAAAATTTATATAGTGGCATTATGATATTTTCAGTTTTATTCTCCATCCCCTTACAAATAATTCCTAACATTCTGTTTCCTCTTTTGAGCACCACTGCACACTGAGCTGTGGATTTCAGTGTATTGTCCACAATAACTCCAAGGTACTTTTCCTGAGTGGTAACTCCTAATTTAAAACCCAATATTTAAAACCCTATGTGTTGTGCATCACTTTGCACTTGTCCTCATTAAATTTCATCTGCCATTTAGATGCTCAGTCACTCAGTCTCACAAGATTGTCCTGCAAATCTTCAGAGTCCACATAACTTTGTGTCATCTGCAGATTTGATCACCTCACTCCTTAATCCCTTTTTTTTTTACATTAAACACCACCGGTCCCAGTACAGATTCCTGGAGCACTACACTATTTACTTCTCTCCATTGCAAAAACTGACCATTTAGTCCTACCCTTTGTTTCCTATCCTTTAACCAGTTGCCAGTCCACAATAGGACACTGCCTCCTATCCTATGACTCTTTAATTTCTGACTGCAGAATAAGGACCTTTGAGATGGAGTGCTGACCTGAGTGAACCTAAAGCCTGGAGACAGTGGGTCCGATCCCATGCCCTGCAAACCAACGTGTGAGCACACGAGGCACGTGCACATGTGTGTAAACTGCGCACAACCCTAACATAGGATGCACAGCATTGTGCACAAACTGTGCAGCTGTGTGTGTGGGGCATAGAATCGGTCCCATTGAGTGCCAGCCAGGGAATCCCTACCTGGCTGGGAGAGACTGGCGGACTTGTTGCTAGTATGGTGGAGAACTATATATGAGAGACTGTGATATATGATACTATCTATGGACTGTTAGAGTGTCATGTATGGAATAAAGACTACATAGAGTTTATTCCCTACTGAGTGACTAAGAGCTGAATTCTAGGGATGGGCTAACGCGGTTCGGATGTTCGGACTTCGGACCAAACTCAGTCTGTTCAGATGTCTGAAACGAACGTCCAAACTGAACTCTTGAATGACTGAACAGTTCTGTCGTGTTCGGATGAGTTTTGATGAGGTCGGGGGCAGGAAAAACGTCTTTTCAGGGCCAAAAATTAGGTTTCGGTTTCGTTTCAGTTTTGGTTTTGATAGCGCTATTTTTGACTGTTCGGCCAAGTTCGGCCAACCCGAACTTGGCTGAACTGAACCATCAAACCCGAACTCGGGTTTCGAACTGAACAACCGAACATCTGAACCGCATTCTGTTCGCCCATCCCTACTGAATTCCCATGTGAAAGTAAGCCTGGGGGTCTGATCCTGTGGAAATCTATACCTCAGGGCACCACACCTTGTTACACTTATGTTCTTATATTTGTGTATCTGTTTTTTCATTCCTATGTATAATACTTTGCATTTGTCTTTGCTAAATCCCATCTAGCCCAGATCTCTAGTTTATCTAGATTGTTTTGTATTCTAATTTTGTTCTCCACATTTTTTTTCAATCCGTCTCAAGTTTTTTTCATCTGCAAACTTGATGAGTATACTTTCCATTTTCTCCTCCAAATAATTAATGAAAATTCTGAAGAGGACTGAGTCCCAGACAAATCCCTGCAGGATGCCACTTGATACCTTCTCCAAATTTGATATTGTTCCATTTATTATTACCAGGGATTCTAGTTTTCTGTGATAAAAAAAACCAACCAAAATTTTCTGATAAAAATATATAAAAATCTGCATTTTTCCATGGTTAAAATGAAACGCTGAACTTTAGTTTCTCTAGCCACAATATAGGTATCAGTTGAACACAATGTTTTATTGATATAGTTACAATTTTTAAGCAAGTTCAAAGCCTACCAATGCCATCGTACTAGAATAACCATTTCTATTTGTATTTCTTACATATACCAAATACGTTTAGTGCTTTCCATGTGTTCTACAATTGTCTGCCTTCGAATGTAATATACAACCTTGCTGCATGCAGTACAAACAGCATACTCCCATCAATGTAAAATTTGTCCTTGCCAAAATCACTTTAGGGGTGATTTTTTAAAGTTTTTGGCATATTTTCATAACTTTAATTACTCATGTCTGGAGGGTGAAGTGAAATTTGAGATGCATTAACACCTGAACCCCTATATACCATTGAGTAACCTCTATACATTAGAAGCACGTTTAGCTATGTAAATTTAAAGCACATTCAAATATCAACCAAAAGAGGGGAAGGTTGCATGCACTGAATAAGGCTGCTTGCCCACATTACCTGGCCCAGCCAACTCTTTGAGCAGAATCTCCCAGCTGGGAATCTTCCGCCTATCTCATTTTGCCAGCCAGGTAACGTGGGCAAGCAGCCTAAGTGACAGTAGTACTTTCAGTAAAGGATAGTTAATGGTTAATGTGGTTTTATTTTTTCAAAAAATGTAAAAACTAAAGATTCTCTGTAAAAATGCAAGTTCCGCATTTTTCCATAGTAAATGGATTTCTAGGATTCCTGATTATTACCCATTGAGCACGACGTTTGAGCCAATTGTGATCCCACCTAATGATAATTTCATCCAGCCCACATTTTTCCATCTTTCTTAAGACAATATCATGTGGGGTCATGTCAAAACCCCTGCTGCAGTTGAGGTATATTACGTCTATTGTCCTTCCCTTGTCATCCACGCTAGTTAACCTGTCAAAGAAGGAAGCCAGACTGGTCTGGCATGATTTGTTCTGAACACATCCGTATTAGTTACTAGTTATCACTCTGCTTTCCTCCAGCTGCTCACAAATGGATTGTTTTATTATTTGTTTGAAAACCTTTCCAGGTACTGAACTTCAGGCTTACTGGCCAATACTTTGCAGGGTTCCCTTTTCCTTTTGTTAAAAATAAGCACTATGTTTGCTCTTCTCCAATCCTCTGGGATTTTACTGTTCTCCATGAGGTTTCAGAGATAATTGCTAAGGGTTCTGAGATTTTTTTCAGTTAATTTCTTCAGGATCCTAGATGTAGTTTGTCAGGCCCCAACAATTTAAATGTATTCAAGTTAGCCAGTATTTGTTGAAATACTCTTTAGTTACCCTGACCTGAATTCCCCTCCCTCTCATTGCCTATAGGCAAAGGCTGTTTTTAAATGAGCAGGTTGCTGTTGCGTGACCTGACACACGATATTTCAAAATCCCACAAGGCGGGATTAGACGAGACAGAAATGCGGGATCATGCGCATAGAAGGCGGTCACGCATTGTTTGCAGACAGTGAATTAAATACCTCAATTGTGAGGTATTTAATTCGTGGTCTGCAAACAATGCATGACCGCCTTCTATGCGCATGATCCCACACTTATGTCTCGTCTAATCCCGTCTTGCGGGATTTTTTTTTATTTTTTATTTATTGTTTGACCATAGGTCGTAACAAATATAAATATAGAATAAGAACAAATAAAAAGCAATACATAACAAAATGCCATGTAATGATTACAAAAAAATAAAAATAAATTAATACACATCAATTCCTATGGACTAAGAGTGGGTTAAGACCTACTATAACCTGGGTGGGAAGGGAAGCTTGCTCAGGTATAGTTCCTAGGGTTTGGGACCCGGCCCATAATAGGGACCACTCAGCTGTGGGCTCACTTCCCCAACCAGCCTTACCCTTCCCATAGGTTACACAGATAAACACTCAACCCCTAGGGGTAATCTACTTTAAATGTAAGTGTAACTGCCTTACCCTTCTTGGGGCTTATGTTGGTGATACTTGACCCCTGTGTATAGCAAGGAAGAGGAGGAGCAAGCCTTCCCCTACTCGGGGCTTAATAGTCTCCCAAACAGCGTTACCCATCCCAGGGGCTACGGAGATCGACACTTGACCCAAGGGTAACCTTTAAATAAACTGCCTTTCCCTTCTCGGGGCTTATGTTGGTGACACTTGACCCCTGTATAGCAAGGAAAAGGAACGGGCCTTGCCCTTCTCGGGGCTTGAGGTGGCAGCTCTTGGCCCCTGATGGTATGAGTAAAATTAGCCTTTCCCTTCTCGGGGCTTGTGTCGGCAGCACTTCACCCCTGCCTCTCTGGATGGGAACTGAGTTTGTCACATGGTCATCTGGGTCTACCCTTATCACTAGGGAAGAGCCAGAGTACAGGGGCTGGATCAGCCAAAGAAGCCTTCCGTCTATTGTAGACCTTTGAAGTTTGTCCCAGAGTATATCCCTATCTAGGGAATCAAACATGGCCTTCAGATTTAAGAAGGCCACAAAAAGAGTGAATCACTCTTTTTTTTTGGTGGGATTTTGAAATGTCGCACGACAGCGACCCACTCATTTAAAACTGCTCAAAACCACTCAAGACATTATCCCACTTTGAGTTTTTTCACACAAGACACTCTCCACCCACTCACTATACATGTTTCAGGGCACTCATAGGTTGCAGCCCTGCAACATGTGGGTGAGTGGTGGAGAGTGTCTTGTGTGAAAAAGCCCTTTGGACAACCTTACCTCACATTAGCTGGTGATGCAGCAGATCGTATGGCTGGTGACCAATAGATGTTCTCCCAGTTCTTCCCTGGGGCAGGCAGCCAGCTGCTACATGATGCATCAGTCAGAGAAGGCCAGTGATTCATTGTGTGTTACTGTTGCCCCACACAGGCTAGAGTTGTTGAATGTGGGATAACGGGCCAGTGCCAGGTCCCGGCAGGGTGGCCTGAGAGTGTGGCAGCTTCAACGGGTTGCTAGGTAACCCGAGTTGATGATGCACCGTAGAGTGGGGTGACGGAGCCAGCCCTGCATAAGGGGGGTGGGGAACTTCACATGGTTCTAGGGCCACAGGTGCTGCCACTGCAGCAGGATCTCTCTTTTGATTCTGCTAGATCTGTCGGCAGCATTTGATACTGTTGACCATGAGATGTTGGTGGCTTGCCTGCGGGACCAAGAAGGGGTGGGCAGAATTGTTCTTGATTGGTTCAGCTCTTTTCTGACTGGAAGAACTGAGCGGGTGGTGCTTGGAGAGTGCTTGTCATCTCCATGGGGCCTCAGATGTGGAGTTCCACAGGGTTCTAGTCTATCCCGCCTCCTGTTCAATGTGTATATGCATCCTCTGGGTGAGGTTGTGAGAGGAGCCAGTGTACAATGTCATCAGTATGCCAACGACACACAGCTTTACCTCTCTTTTTCAGCCAACCCAGACCCAGCAGTCTCAGTGCTTACCTAGTGCTGGCTGTGGGGGATTGGATGAGAGCGATTCGTCTGAGGCTGAATCCCGACAAGACAGAGATGATGTTGGTGGGTAGGGCAGGGGGGAAGGTGGCCCCTGTCATTGATGTGGTCTGCCCCCCCAGCCACTCAGGTCCATAGTTTGGGGGTGCTCCTCGACTCGCAGCTCTGCCCGGATTCTCAGGTGGAGGCAGTGGCGAAGAGCACCTTTCACCAATTACATCTGGTGTGACGGCTGTGGACGTATGTTTCAAACTCTGATCTGGCCGCCATCATTCATGCCTTCATCACCTCTAGGTTAGGACTACTGTAATGCAGTCTACGTGGGGCTACCCTTGGTGACGGTCTGGAAGCTGCAGCTGGTGCAGAATGCAGCGGCCCATCTCCTTACGGGGACAGGCCATCATGAGCACATTACACCAGTGCTCATTCTCTGCACTGGCTGCCTATTGTTTTCCGGGTCCGATTCAAGGTGTTGGTGCTGACATATAAAGCCCCAAACGACAGATGCCTGGCCTATGTGCGGGACCGCCTCATGCCCCGGCCCGTTGTATGGCTCGTGTGGCCAGCCGGGGATGCCCGACTTGAAGTCCCCTGGGTTTCCTGGGTGACGATGATGGGGAGGGCATTCTTGGTGGCCACTCCTAAGCTGTGGAATTCCCTCCTATCGGAGGCCCGCCTAGCTCCAGACCTCCCTTCTTTCCAACAATAGTGTACGACCTGGCTATTCCGCCAGGCCTTTGGGGAGGGAGATGGGAAGGGGGAGGAGGTTGGGGAGGGAGGGGTTTATTTCTGCCCTTTTAAAATGTAAATTTTATGAATTTTATAAATGTTATTGTTTTTTGTTGCTGTTGTGAGCCACCCCGAGCTGCCATTGTGCAGGAGAGGGTGGGATTTAAGTATTTGTAAATAAATAAAATAAAATATTTAAACCCCAGGAGGGCTGGAAGTCCCCGCCGGTGATCAGCAGAGAGACTGGCCCTGTTTCCTTGGATCATATATACAGCAGTCCTGCTTGTGTGATTGGGTGCTTATGGGATTGAGTGTGTGTGGGACTAAGAGTTAGTGTGATTGAGTGTTTGTGGAACTGAGTGCTGGTGTGGTCGACTGTGGTGTGGCTGAGGGTGGGTGTGTATCAAGGGGGGTTATTAAGAGTTGATAAGACTGGGAGGATGGTGGGAAGGTAGGTGGTGGGTGTGACTAGAATCCCTCCTTGGGGTACATTCCCTTCCTCCTCCCACACAGTGCTTTATCCTTAGCCCTGCTAAGGGGTTTGTCTGGTGTCAAGACTTTTTCCTTCCCCTGTCCCATGCTCCCTGACTCAACCCCTTCACAGGTGACACAACGTGAGATTCCGCCTTCCCTTCTGTGGTGTTCTGTGGTGTCTGGAGCACAGTAACCATGAGTGGTGCTTATCTTGTGTCCCCGTTAGACCGTTGGCCATCTCTGCTCCCTATGATGATGTGGGTTACCTTCTAAATATGAAGGAGTACCCCACTAAGATCCTGAAGGACCCTTTTAGAGAAGAGGATCATCGTCCATACTAAAGGCGAAAGTCCTGCGAGCAAGGAGTTTCTGGGCTCTGGGTTTACCACGCTGTCTCCCTTACTGTGATCCCTCCCCCTATCTGACAGTATCACCAGCATTATTCCCCTTTCCCCCTGATGTAGGGAATCATGGAGTTGGCAAAGGAGGTATCTGAACTAGTAGGAACTGTTCAGTCCTTGGCCCTACAGGTCAAAGATTTGAGGGAGAGACATGAACAGCTACTGGTGTCAGTGGTGGGGGCTGGGGTTGGTCTCTTGACTAGGGACATTCATGGGGAGTGGGTGGTGGCAGCTCTCCCTCCTGAGCTCCTGGCCCCCACCATTACTCCTCGAGAACCCAAGACTCCTAGATCTGATTTATGGAGATAGAAAGCAGTTTTGAGGATTTGGGGCGTTATGTACATTAACGTTTCAAACGCAACCACTCACATATGCCACCAATCAGGCAGAAGTGGCCTCTTTATCAGTCTGTTAGGGAAGTAGCCTTAGAATGGGCTACACCCTTATTGACAACCAACAGCCCTTTACTACCAGATTATGAAGGATTTATACATGAATTTAAATTCTTGTTCGACTACCCCTATAGGACGAGGAACGCCGAACAAGCTATCCTTCATTTAAAAGACAATGTAGGGCCCCCTTCTGGACTATATTACACAGTTCCAGAAACTAGTAATAGATTTGGGATGGGTTGACCTGGTACTCTGGGTGATATTCCACTAGGGCTTGAGTGAGGAACTCAAAGACCAGTTGGCTTCTCTCTCTCTCTCTCTCTCTCTCTCACTCTCACCCACACTTGCTAGCCTGAGTGAATGGGTGATCCTCACAATCCATATTGATGAGAGGCAACAGGAACCAGGAAAGGGCCTACCAGTAAGGACCTCCCACCCTCTTCCGCACGGGGTGACGGGTACCCCTATCCCCCCAAGGGGTGGAACCTATGCAGATAGGAGTTGCCAGGGGACCCTTAACTCCAGAGGAAAGGGAAAGAAGGCCCAAACATTGGTTGTATTTCTATTGTGGAAACAGCACCCATTTTTCACTAGCGTGCCCTCTGAGGCCACCATGCCCCCCCTTGCCTTGGGAAAACGGGTGGACCCGGAACAAGCAGTAGTGTCCTGGCCAAAAGATTAAACCCCTGGCCCCAGAGGTATATCCTCTGCGAAGGCACTAGTCATTATGTTTCGGGTATCTTCAGCACAATCTATAGTGGTAAAGGCCCTTATTGAGTCTGGTGCCACCAGAATTTTTTTGAACTGTGCTTTTTTACACCTTCATGACATCCCCAGTATTAATAGATATACGACTGATGTGATGAGAACAATTGATGGGCTCCTACATTCTTCAGGTCCACTGACTAGATGTACTCCACCAGTTCTTTGTACTATAGGGATCCATCAAGAACACCTTCAATTTGACATCATTGCCTCACCCCTTTTCCCAGTAGTCTTAGGATACCCTTGGCTCCTGTTGCATAACCTAAGAATAGATTGGCACCATTCAAAGTTTTTTTTAAAAAAATCCTCCTTTTGCAAAAAACATTGTATAATCCCTATGCCTATGACTCCTTGTATTGGGGCTGATCCAAGAACTGGCTTCTGACCTTTGTATAGCTTGACGGTATGAAGATTTAGCAGTCACCTTTAGTAAACAACAAGCTGCAGAACTCCCACCTCATAGACTTTATGATTGCCCCATTACCCTGATTCCACGGTCAGAACCCCTGTATGGATGAATCTATAATCTCTTCCCATCAGAGACTAAGGTCCTTAGGACGTATACTACAGAAAACATGGACAAAGGCTTTGTTAGACACTCTTCTTCTCCTGCTGGTGCCCCTTTTTTTTTTGTTCCGAAGGAAGGAGATCTTTGGCCATGTATGGACTACTGAGGCCTTAAGGCCATAACTATTAAAAATAGGTATCCTTTGTCATTAATTCCTGACTTAATAAGTATGGTACAAGGAGCACAAATATTCACCAAGCTGGACTTATGGGGTGCTTATAACCTTGTCCAAATTCGGGAAAGGGATGAGTGGAAGACTGCGTTTCGCACCAGGTGTGGGCACTTTGAGTATTTGGTTATGCCCTTCAGCCTTGTTAATGCTCTGGCCATGTTCTAACACTTTATAATAAATGACATCCTACAGGATATTCTGGACATTTCTGTTATCGCCTATTTAGATGATATCTTGATTTTTTCTTCCTCCGTAGAGAAAGATATACAACAGGTTTGAACAGTGTTTCTACGGTTGCGTAAGCATAAATTATATTGTAAATTGGAAAAATCTCTTCCATGTTAAATCTGTTTCTTTCCTGGGTTTCATCATCTCGCTGCAGGGTATACAGATGGATCCTCAAAAGGTGACTGCAGTCGAACAGTGGCCTGCCTCACCCTCAGTGAAAGCCCGCCAATGCTTCCTTGGCAGTACTAACTACTACAGACACTAGATCCCTTGCTATGCCAAAATAACTACTCCCCTCACACAATTATTAAAAAAGGGAGTCATTTATGCATGGGGACCACCTCAACAACATGCCTTTGAAATATGGAAGCGTCCATTCACAACAGTCCGAATCCTGCAACATCCAGATAGTACACAGCCTTTTGTTGTGGAAGCCAATGCCTCACATACCACCATTGGTGCTGTTCTTACTCAACAGGCCACCAATGGGATGAGCTGGTTCGCTTTTGCCTTTTACTCAAGACAATTGAGCCCTGCTGAAAGGAAGTACACTATTTTGGAGAAAGAACTTCTTGCCATCAAAGCTGCTTTTGAGACATGGAGGCATTATTTGGAAGGGGTGGAACACTCCGTCCTGGTGTACGCTGATCATAAGAATCTAACATACATGCAAACAGCTTGTATTTCTAACGCCCGACATGCCAGGTGGGCTCTTTTCTTCTCTCATTTTTCTTTTCGTATCCAGTAACACTATTGCAGATGCTCTCTCCCGCTGTCATATCAAGGATGAAAGTCAGGAAAAGGTCACAGGTCCCCTTCTGTCATCATCTGTCTTTCCAGTCACCTTCCCATTGCTGGAATGACTTGTTCAGGCAAGTCATGCTGAATTACCAAGAGAACAGTATCAGCAAGTAAAGGGATTATCATACCATCAAGGGAAGGTAGTAATTCCACCAAAATATAGACCCCATGCCTTATGGGTCTACCATGACTCCCCGTTTGCAGGACACACAGGGCAAAAACGAACATTAAATCTCCTCCTTCATCGGTTTTGGTGTCCAAGTATCCGGAAGGACATTAATAAATATGTCAGAGGATGTTCAACCTGTTCATGGACCAAGACACACTGTTGTTCCCCAGAGGGGCTTTTGCAATTGACCCTGTTACGGCTAAGGGCCCCTGGCAAAAGGTGGCTCTTGACTTTATTGTAAATTTACTTTGCTCTAAAGGATATGATACCATCTTGGTTGATGTGGACTACTTCACAAAGCGGGCTCATTTTATACCTTGTCGTGGGTTACACACCACTCAGCAGACAGCCTTTCTTCTTTTACAAGAAATAGTATGACTTTGCGGATTGCCTCGAGAAATTGTGTCTGATTGAGGCCCTCCATTCGTTTTGAGATTTTGGACTGCCTTATTTTGAGTCCTTCCGGTACGATTAGCCCTACCATGGTTTACCACCTCCAAGCAAATGGACAGGCGGAACAGATAAATCGGTCCATAGAACACTACCTTAGTTGTTTTATTAATTTTCTGCAAGATGATTGCCTCTCATTTACCACTAGCTGAATTCACCTTTAATAATAACCCAATGCATATTTAGGAATATCCCCATTCTATGTCACCTATGGTTTTCATCCTCACCTTTGTCTTCCAGAAGTTTCCTCCACGAATGTCCCAGCAGCAAGAGCATGATGACAATATGACAAATACAACAGAAAGCTACATCCACACTACTGGAAGCCCATCAACAGTATAAAGGGACCACTGATAACCATTGCTTAGCTGCCCCAGACCTACAAGTAGGCAATTTAGTATGGGTTCAAAAGCAGCATTACTCTTCTCATCGACCTTCGACTAAATTAGATGACGTGTATATGAGCCCGTTTCCTATAAAGGCTAAGGTAAATGATGTCACATACATGCTAGAGCTGCCAGCACACCTTCGTGTGCACCCTACCTTTCATGTTTCCCTTCTCAAGGTGGCAGAGCCCCCCCTCTACCCACAACAACGGTCTCTTCCCCCTCCGCCTGTCTTGTTTGAGGACCACCCGGAATTTGAGGTTCAGGCTATTCTAGATTCCAAGATCTGTAGACACTGCCTTTTCTATCTCATTGATTGAAAGGCTATGGCCCGGCCAATAGGTCCTGGGAACCTGCCTATGCCATACATGCACTCCGCTTACTTCGGGATTTCCATCGGCTACATCCCACCAAACTGGGCCCCTGAGTTCTAGGGGGGAGAAGGCTTGGATGGGGGGAGGCCGAGGTACTGTCAGGCCCTGGCGGGGTGGCCTGAGAGCGTGGTGGCTTCAATGGGTTGTTAGGCAACCTGAGATGCTACCGCACCGCCACCCACGACTGGCAGGGCGGGGTGATGGAGTCGGCCCTGCGTAAGGGGGCAGGGAACATCACAATGCTCTAGGGTCACAGGTGCTGCTGCTTGCAGCAGGATATTTAAACCCTGGCCGGGCTGCAAGTTACCGCTGGTGATCAGCAGAGAGACTGTCTCTGTTTCCTTGGATCACATATACAGAAGTGCTGCTTGTGTGACTGGGTGCTTATGCAATTGAGTGTGTGTGGGAATAAGTGCTACTGTGGTCGAGTGTTTGTGGGACTGAGTGCTGGTGTGGGCAACTGTGGTGGGGCTGGAGGGGTGTGTGTGTATCAAGGGGGGTGAATCAGTGTTGATGAGACAGAGGATGGTGGGAAGGTAGGTGGTGAGTGTGACTAATCCTTCCTTGGGGTGCATTCCCTTCCTCCTCCCCCATGGTGCGTTATCCCTAGCCCTGCTGAAGGGGTTTGTCTGGTGTCAAGATCTTTTCCTTCTCCTGTCCCCTGCTCAGTGCCTCAACCCCTACACAGTTGGAACAATGTGAGATTCCTCCTTCCCTTCCTGAGGTTCCATGGTGTCTGGAGCGCAGTAGCGGTGAGTGGTGCTTATCTTGTGTCCCAGACCATTGGCCTTCTCTTCTCCCTATGATGATCTGGGTCCCTTCATATTTAGAAGGGGCACCCCACTAAGATTCTGAGGGACCCTTTTAGAGAAGAGGACCATCTGGGTTTACCACGCTGTCTCCCTTACTGCGATCCCTCCCCCTACCTTCCAGTCACCTCCTGTCTGGTTAGCCTGTGTAGCCATGATGTGAGGCGAGGTCTGAGGATCGGACCCAGAGGAGGGCGCTCTTCCTGCTTACCAAATAGCTGATTGGGGGGAGGGAGAAAGGAAGGGCTCTTCCCTTCTTCCCCTGGTCAGCTGTTTGGCAGGTGGGGAAAGCACATGCGCTCCCCCCCCCCCAAGCAGCTGTCTCGCGGCAGCTGTCCTTGTAAGAGCTATATTTGGGGACCTGGTGATGCATGAGTGTTCTCGTGTGATAAGAGGGGATTAGTGCATTCTTACAGGCGCTAATTCATGCAATAACAGTGCTGCACAAGTTTACCTGCCTCCTGCAATACCGTGTGAAAGTGGCCCTACTTGTTTGCCAAGTACCACAAAAACAACTGTTTTTTGAGGTATTTCTATTTTAAAAGTAGTTACGGCAAAATAGTTTAGGGACTCAAGAGGCAAGTGATGGCATTCAAATAATTCCTCCTAATTAACAAATGAACAAAAAGGCCATGTAAAGAGGAGGTGCAATATACAGTTCAGTTTAGATGTAGCTCTGTGAGTCCTCTACAAACGTTACACTAGTTTGGGTTGACTGACAGAGAACTAAGGAAATACTATGTTGCTTAGTGTCAGTCATACTTTGGATTAACTCTCCTGGAGCTTTGGTTGATAAGATCAGTTTCTTGAAATGTCCACATTTTTGTGGTAGTTGGTTAATCCACTCATCCCTCCTTAACAACAGAGAACATATGACATTTCATTTCCAGGAAAAAACATCTTCATTTCTCTTGGCCTCACCCACTAGTGAGGGATGATTCATTGTTCTTATGTGCTCTAATTATAATGGTCGAAAGCCACATTTGCCCAGTCCCCCTCAGTTGTCATTGTGCCTTGGAGAAGGGTGCTGGCCTAGATGACTTGATGTTTTTCCCAGTCTTACAGTCCTATGATTCTAATTCTTGTATCAAGTACAGCTCAGCCAAAAATTGATAACTGAACACGGTGAGCCTGAAAACTTGAACTAAGATACCCATCAGGGGTGTTGTCATTGTGCTGCTAAACATTGTAGAGCGCATTCCCACATACAGAAAAATGCTGGTATTTCTAAATGCAGGCAATTTAAAAATGTGCTTGCATTTATTCACACCAGCATTTAATTTGCACATTCAAGCAATTTTAAAGGATGTGCCTTTCACGTTCCCACAAGCCCCTCAGGTGGGGAGTGGGTGGAGAGGAGGAGGAGGAGCTGTCACAGCACCTCACTTGCTGGGCTCTCCGACCCCGGAGAGAGGAGAGGAGCAGAGCCGAGAGCCGGGAAGCGAGGCACTGTATAACTGTCGTGTAACTGACTAGTTTAGTCAATATCATGTCAGTTACACCATCCCTCGCTTGCCCAGCTCTGTGTACATGTCAGTAACACAGTGCCTCACTTCCCCGGCTCTCGGCTCTGCTCCTCTCCCCTCTCCAGGAGCCGAGGAAGCGGGGTGCTGTGTAACTGACATGTATCTGGCTAGCCTAGTCAATATCATGCCAGTTACACAGCGCCTCGCTTGTGTGGTTCTGGGCTCCCGGAGAGGGGAGCGGAGCCAGGAGCTGGGAAGCGAGGCGCTGTGTAACTGACATGCAGACACCGACCTTCTGACAGGAGGATTTATGCGGGTCATTTCAAACCCGCACTTGTAAAGGTAGGTTTTGGCCGCTTGTCAATGAGCTTAAAAAACAACTGCAAGGATGGTTAAAGAAGCACATACAGTCTTTAACACTTCAAGGAAATATGCGGGGAAAAGAAAAAAGCACTGGTTTGCTGTATGTGGGAATGTGCTCTCAGATTCTTCAATCTTTCCTCTTCTATCCTAACAGTAGATCATGAAAATGCTGCATAGTTGTCCATGGAAAGTTTTTGGCCTGTCAGCTGTTCAAACTCATACAAATAATGGTTTACTAGAAATAGTAACTGTGTGACTAACGACTCCAAGCATTCTATCGTGCCTCTCTCAACTCCTCTATTACCTGTTGCTGACAAAGCTGTATTCATGCAGAACTTTTCTGTTATCTTTAGTATCTCAAATGCTTACATTTTGTGAGGTGGGGGGGATATTTCAGTTTTACATATAGGACGCAGCCCCAAACCTACGTATTATATGCTGTTGCAATACTTGTTATCCAAAGAAGACAGTCTCAATATATATATATTATATATATATATATCCTTTCAGAAGCAGCACTTCCCAATTCATAGGCTGCTCTTTTTTGCTTTTCTTTTACAAATTGTTAGAGATTGCATTAAATTATTTGCAGTCACGGTGCAGTATGGAAAAAGATTTGAGCCTTAAGGGAAGGGTGGGCTGAAAATGTGGAGAAATAACTAACTAACTAAATAAAATAAAATATAGTGGAGTAATAACTAAATAAACAAACAAACTAAAGTGGCATGAGTCTTTCATCAAATAGCACTTACCATACTTGGCAGAAGCACACAGCTGGTTACTCCTCTTGTCCGTTCCACACATAAGGGTGAAATTGGCAAGAATTTCCATTGCTGTGACCGAGTACAGAGATGAACTGGCGTTTTCAGGTTACGCATGGGCCTCTGAAAGTGTGAGATCAGGTCTGCAGCATACAAACCTCTTACTCTGGAGTAGTTCCACTGAAGCTTGGATCACAGCCATTCTCTTTTATATTGAATTAAGTGGATTTGATGTTGAACCTTGCGGATAATTTCCATTACCTTTTATATTGGATTAAGAGTGGAAAAATATAGGAAGGAATACGGAGATTTAGAAATATGACATAAAACTCACAAAATTTAGAGCTGCTGTGTTAGTTCCTAGTATGAGCACTGACTATCCCAAGTTGGTCTAATAAAAAGTATAATCTCAATTGCTTTGACTCTAGTCATAGGCTCTTTTGTAGCCGGAAGGACTCAGCCTATGGTGCTCGGGGACTGTTTTTCATCTTCACGAGACCTCATGTGTGGAGTCCTGCAAGGTTCCATTCTGTTCCCGCTCCTGTTCAATGTGTATATGCAGCCACTCTGTGAGGTCGTGAGATGTATGGAGTGCGGTGTCATCAATATGCGGACAACACCCAACTCTACCTCTCGTTTTCATCCAACCCAGACACGGCAGTTTCAGTGCTTACCTGGCGGCTGTTGGGGACTGGATGAGGGTGAGCCAACTGAAGTTAAATCCTGACAATACGGATTTGATGGTAATGGATAAGGCAGTAGATGTGGTGGCTCCCATCATTGATAGGATTCGCCCTCCACTGGTTTCCCAGGTTTGCAGTTTGGGCGTGGTTCTCGACCTGTAGCTCTTCCTGTAGCTCGCTGTGGCAAGGAGTGCGTTTTGCCAATTACATCTGGTGCGACGACTTCGGCCATATGTCTCAGATATTGACCTGGCCACTATCATTCATGCTTTCATTCCCTCGAGATTGGACTATTACAATGTGTTCTATGTGGGGCTACCCACTTGGTGTCGGTCTGGAGACTGCAGGTAGTGCAGAATGTGGTGCCCCATCTCCTTATGGGATCGGGTCGCTGTGATCACATTACACCAGTGCTCCGGGCTCTGCACTGGCTGCCTATGGTCTTCTGGGCCCAATTCAAGGTGTTGATTTTGACCTATAAAACCCTATATGGCCTTGGCCCAACCTACCTGCAGGATCGCCTCACTCCCCACGCTCTGGAGCAACCTCTGCAGTTCGCCTGGAGTGCCCTTCTCGAGGTCCCCCATGTGGCCCTGGAAGGGGGGGGCACTATGGAGAGGGCATTCTTGGTGGCCACACCTAGACTGTGGAACTCCCCCCCATGGAGGCTCGATTGGCCGNGGAGAGGGGAGCGGAGCCAGGAGCTGGGAAGCGAGGCGCTGTGTAACTGACATGCAGACACCGACCTTCTGACAGGAGGATTTATGCGGGTCATTTCAAACCCGCACTTGTAAAGGTAGGTTTTGGCCGCTTGTCAATGAGCTTAAAAAACAACTGCAAGGATGGTTAAAGAAGCACATACAGTCTTTAACACTTCAAGGAAATATGCGGGGAAAAGAAAAAAGCACTGGTTTGCTGTATGTGGGAATGTGCTCTCAGATTCTTCAATCTTTCCTCTTCTATCCTAACAGTAGATCATGAAAATGCTGCATAGTTGTCCATGGAAAGTTTTTGGCCTGTCAGCTGTTCAAACTCATACAAATAATGGTTTACTAGAAATAGTAACTGTGTGACTAACGACTCCAAGCATTCTATCGTGCCTCTCTCAACTCCTCTATTACCTGTTGCTGACAAAGCTGTATTCATGCAGAACTTTTCTGTTATCTTTAGTATCTCAAATGCTTACATTTTGTGAGGTGGGGGGGATATTTCAGTTTTACATATAGGACGCAGCCCCAAACCTACGTATTATATGCTGTTGCAATACTTGTTATCCAAAGAAGACAGTCTCAATATATATATATTATATATATATATATCCTTTCAGAAGCAGCACTTCCCAATTCATAGGCTGCTCTTTTTTGCTTTTCTTTTACAAATTGTTAGAGATTGCATTAAATTATTTGCAGTCACGGTGCAGTATGGAAAAAGATTTGAGCCTTAAGGGAAGGGTGGGCTGAAAATGTGGAGAAATAACTAACTAACTAAATAAAATAAAATATAGTGGAGTAATAACTAAATAAACAAACAAACTAAAGTGGCATGAGTCTTTCATCAAATAGCACTTACCATACTTGGCAGAAGCACACAGCTGGTTACTCCTCTTGTCCGTTCCACACATAAGGGTGAAATTGGCAAGAATTTCCATTGCTGTGACCGAGTACAGAGATGAACTGGCGTTTTCAGGTTACGCATGGGCCTCTGAAAGTGTGAGATCAGGTCTGCAGCATACAAACCTCTTACTCTGGAGTAGTTCCACTGAAGCTTGGATCACAGCCATTCTCTTTTATATTGAATTAAGTGGATTTGATGTTGAACCTTGCGGATAATTTCCATTACCTTTTATATTGGATTAAGAGTGGAAAAATATAGGAAGGAATACGGAGATTTAGAAATATGACATAAAACTCACAAAATTTAGAGCTGCTGTGTTAGTTCCTAGTATGAGCACTGACTATCCCAAGTTGGTCTAATAAAAAGTATAATCTCAATTGCTTTGACTCTAGTCATAGGCTCTTTTGTAGCCGGAAGGACTCAGCCTATGGTGCTCGGGGACTGTTTTTCATCTTCACGAGACCTCATGTGTGGAGTCCTGCAAGGTTCCATTCTGTTCCCGCTCCTGTTCAATGTGTATATGCAGCCACTCTGTGAGGTCGTGAGATGTATGGAGTGCGGTGTCATCAATATGCGGACAACACCCAACTCTACCTCTCGTTTTCATCCAACCCAGACACGGCAGTTTCAGTGCTTACCTGGCGGCTGTTGGGGACTGGATGAGGGTGAGCCAACTGAAGTTAAATCCTGACAATACGGATTTGATGGTAATGGATAAGGCAGTAGATGTGGTGGCTCCCATCATTGATAGGATTCGCCCTCCACTGGTTTCCCAGGTTTGCAGTTTGGGCGTGGTTCTCGACCTGTAGCTCTTCCTGTAGCTCGCTGTGGCAAGGAGTGCGTTTTGCCAATTACATCTGGTGCGACGACTTCGGCCATATGTCTCAGATATTGACCTGGCCACTATCATTCATGCTTTCATTCCCTCGAGATTGGACTATTACAATGTGTTCTATGTGGGGCTACCCACTTGGTGTCGGTCTGGAGACTGCAGGTAGTGCAGAATGTGGTGCCCCATCTCCTTATGGGATCGGGTCGCTGTGATCACATTACACCAGTGCTCCCTTCCTTCTGCTGTATGTGTAAAACCTGGCTGTTCTGCCTGGCTTTTGGCAAGGGAGATGGGGTGTAGGGTGGGGTGAGGTGTTGGGAGGGAGGGAGGGTTCCGGTTTCTGCCCTCTCTTTTAATGTATTGTTTTGATTTAATTCGTTTTATAGGTTTTTAATGTTGTAAGCCACCCCGGGCTGCCTGGAGCAGGAGGGGCGAGGTAGAAAATTGTTTTATAAATAAATAAATAGCCTCTTTCACAAAATTCAGAAGGCTTTAATTTGACTAAAAAGTTAACTTTATTATTCAACACTTAATTTAGTTCTAAGAATTAGACTTGCTACAGGTGGCTAATATCTACTTCTTACTGTAGTCCCTATGGTGCCCCATTCTAGCTCATACACAGTGAGAGAGAGATTTCACTTCAAGGTTTTATTATTAATACATACAGCCCCAGACAGCTTGAGACATGGATATTTGAACAGCTGCCTCTTGCCCTATGTTTGAGCAATCAGCAGGACAAGCTCTCACTTCAGCATCTTGAGTTATACTTATTACAGCTATGGGGAGATAGTTTTCTGTTCTGGGGTCCCACTTATGGAACTCGGTCCCAAGGCTACCTTAGAATTTGAAGGGCCCACAATGAAGATAAAATGTAGGGGCTCTGGGGGCCCCAGAGCCTTAGCACAGCCCTAGAGGTGGTTGTGCTTGGTGCCCTCTGGGAGTAAGTGGGGGTCCCACAACCTGTCCTAGTGAAAATGGGGCTTCTGGAAGCAGAGAAAATAGCAGGGCCCAGGGTGGTTGCCCTGTGCTAAGTCTGGCCCGGCTCGCTCCCTTCTGATATCCACCAGAGCGCCATTGTACAGACCTTAAAAAGGGGGTGGAAAGCTTATTATTTAACTTAGTTTCTGAGGCTTGTTAAGTTTATCTTTCTGTTTTTCTTTGCTGTCGCTTTTAACAATATTGGCATGTATGTTTTGTAAAGCACTCTGAGGTCTAAAGGCAAAGGGCACTATAGATGTCAATGTATGTATGGTTTTGATCTGGCTCCATTCAGGTAGTGGGAGGAAGGATCCAGGTTCCGACCAGAACAAAGCAGCTGAGAACTCTTAGGGTGGTGAAGAACTCTGTTTTCATAAAGCTGGTGGAAGTGTCTCCTTAGCCCACATTTTTAGCTCCCCAAAATAGGAATTGTGTTGGGAAACTGAGGGGGTTGAGCAAAGATGTACTTCATGGATCCTCAGTTGATATCTGATCTGATCATATGCAACACCCTCCCCCTCTTGATTATTAATGTTCACTTTCCCCCCAGTTAAAGCATTTCCCCCTACAATACAATGTATGTTAAAGAGAGAGATGGATAAAAAACAAGTGAGATATCCAAATCCCAAATAAATCCTCTCTCTCTGAATGTACGACTGTTAACAGCCATGAAGATTTTATAGGGCTAAGTTTAATTTTTGTTCAGCTGACTCGTTTTTCTGTCCCTTTTGGAGTTGTAAAAGGAGAGAAAGATAGTATGGTAAAGAAATTGCTTTTGAATGGGAAGGTTTACATTTTGTCTTTAACAAGGGACTATCTTTTGAAGTGATGGTTATAAAGAAACCTGGTTATAAATGAGGCCTTTTCAGTCCTACATCCAGTAACAAGGAGAAATTAAGTTCATTGTTCCACTCTGGCTGAGGTAGGTGGTATTGGTAACACTAAGGTAATACTTATACAATTCACTTTAAAAGCACAATTTGAGATTTTTAGATCTGTGGGAATGAGCTCACATCTCCTGAACCACATTATTTTTCCCACTAGGTGTCTCCATACTACATAGCAAGAAAGAGAAAAATCCATTTTCAGTAGAAGTGTGAGTGAAGATATAATGAGAGCTGAAGGAGTGTGTGAATATTAATATACACTTTGTTTAATACTCTTCAGCAGTAAATTATACATAATGGAGTCACTTAATAAACCTTGGCTTAAAGTTCTTAGGGAACCTGAAGAGTCTTCTTTTGCATGGTGAGCTCACGGAAAGCTAAGAATTATTTGCTGCTACTTTAAATACCACTCATGAAGATGTTTTGAGAGCTTCCCACTCCCATGCTGTGTCAAAGCAGTAGTAAACATACAATGAAACACGTTCCAATTTCCAAAAGCCCATCTTCACTTTCACCCACTGCATGCTGGCTACTGAACCATGATCCACATGAGGATGATCTCTCTTTAAAAGCCCAGGGTTGACAGGGGCAATTTGCACCAGACACCTAGAGACAGACACTAGCTGCATAGTCTGGCTGAATACTCTAATCAAGACATTCTCTCAAGCTCTGTCTCAAGACTCCTTTGTAAAACTCACCAAACCCCACAACACAGATTCCCTCTCATTTTGAATTCTGGTAGCCCCAATGTGATTGGGAAAGGGCACTGGGCTCCGTCTGTTCTGTCACTGTCAGAGGCCCATTCCTACCTTATCTGAAGTGATGCTGATTAATTCACACTTTTAATAGTCATCACTCCATCCCTGAACACTTCTATCCTAGAATCTCAGGTTCTCAGCCACATGACAATTTATTGTCATAATTTACTTGTTTAAAGTAAGGATAATTTCATTCTTCACTCTTCCTTCCAGCGCAGATTCTGAGCAATCATCCATTCTTTCACTACCATATCATAGAACTATTTAATAGGAAAACCATACAAATCTCACAATGTTTCTTTCTGTGCTGCTCCACTGTGAAGTAGTTGGTGTTAAGAGTGGGAACAAAGGAAAGTGTGATATCCAGGTGGGATCATCCTTTCTTCTAATCCACACATTCACATTTCCTCCCATTATTGTTTATTACAGTTGTGCATGTATGTATTCCTGGCTCCTGTCAGTGCTGTCAGTGGAGGCCTCATTCATTTAAATGGGGCTCTTGCCAATTCAACATTTCCAGGATCAAAGTCTAAATGAGAAAAAGGCACTGCAATGATCAGTCTCCATTGTGTACCTTGATGAATCAATCAGGCACATACAATGCAAAGGAACAGGTGACCCAGAAGTGTGGTTAAATGCAATAATGGTTTAAACTAGCATTTTAAAAACAGTGTATTGATAGTTACCATTTATCATTCAGCTGCTTCTCTACAGCTTCCCACAGTCCCTCTGGTTGTATTTGACAAGCTTGCTCAGAAGTGACCTGGGAACAAACCAAGCAGAGGTGTGTAATGCTAGTTATAGTACTTCTGCTACACCCTTGAAGGATGCCTTCCCCGGGGCTTGTAAGAATTCCTGAAGGGATAGCTAAGCCACTCAGCTATCTGTCTAGCAGTGGCAGAATGAAAGAAGTTTTAATTTATCAGGACGATCTACATTAACTTCTTGACTCTTGGTCCCGTTGTGGGATTTCAGCAAATTTACTATCTGCACATGTTGCTGCTTGTGTGCGAGAGCATTCACCCAGGAGGAGTACCGCATTGATCATGTGTCTGTCTTCTTGTTTTGTGGCTGGCCTGCTCTCTTGCTCAGTTTCTCCTTTTCAGTTGCAATCACCATCCATCACCTTAAAAGCTGTCTCAGGCAATGCCACCTTCCTTGCTGTCAACACCCACCCCCAAAATATAACCAGAGAAAACCCAAGATATATGGATTATGATTACCGCAGCGGAAAACAATGGAATTTCTGCCAAGAAATGCACAACGGAGGTCTTTTCTACCTAAGTTCTTTCCTTATGAATTGTAGTCCTGTTTCTTTGAGAGATGACAAGAGATAAATAATAAGCTACTCTGCCAACTCTCATTCCCTTGACCATCAAGCGTGGGTAAAAACAGACACGGCAGTGGACTGCTTTAACCCACTGTGTCATGGTCTGGTGCTGCAGGCACTGCCAGATGTTGACCCAGCATATCCTGGGTCATGTTGCCAGGTAGCCCAAGCTCTCACCTTGGCAAATAGCTGAATTCGCAGCCTGAGCTTGGTCCCGCCCAAGCAGGCCACAGTGGACTATAATGTGTGTTTTGGCCTGCCATGACCCAGCCTAGATTGGGTTTGCCATGGACTGGCTATGTCTGGGGGTGAGGTGCTTGGAGCAGTATGCTAGGAGCAGTGTGGGGCCGGCCGCTGGCACGTCTGTTACAGGCTCTTCTGGCTGCACTCATGTGTTTGGTGGCCTGAACCATCCATGGCTGTATCAGCAGCAGCTTCTCAAGCCAGGCTGGATCATGTCAGTGGTGCACCACCATCACATGTGGTTTTACTCTGTTAATTGCCCATCTTTTAGATTGCCCTGTGAACCAGCAGATGATGCAGTAGTTTCCCTACATAGGTTCTGCTGATGCAAAAGGCAGGTCAATAGTAGGATGTGGAGGAAGCATACTCCTCAGCATCAAAGATACTTTACCTTTGCTCCATCAATATTCTGTTCTTAGCACATTTGTTATCGCATACACTGCATTCACTCTATATACTAAGGCAGAGGCAAGAGAGGGCTAGGAGTCAACACACAATTGATGGTACCATTAAGGCTGCTGAGGAGCCTATAATGATTGGATCACGAAACATTAGTTTCTCTACATGTGATGAATTGGCATGTGTGAGCTTAATTGTTAGTTTTCAGTACAAACTGCACCTGGGCCCTTTATGTAAGAGAATGAAGTTGAGGCTGTAGTATAATTGCAATATAGATGTATCCATACCGAGCTATGGCCTACTGAGCACAGCATTCAGTGCAAGTATTAGATCAGTTTCTCCTCTGCTCTGCTGCTGTGCCCTTGCAGATTAATATTCACATTGTGTGTCCACACTTACCAAACCCACTTATTTCTAATTATTTGTATTTAAAATTTTGCCTAAGTTTTGGAGAGGCTGCAAGTGCCCAGCACTTAAATTTTTTTGGAACAGATGGCTACACTGTGTGGATGGTCCCCCTGCAAACTCCAATTTCCTTTTATCTTCACTCTAGATGTACTGCTAGGCCTTTTAATTAACTTTATCTAGGACAATTTTGGGTAGGAAATGAGTAGAAACAGACAGACAAACAGAGTGAAATGACAAGAAAACACAGTCCCACATTTTGGTACGGTCAATTGTTATTTTTTTTTGGAATTGTGTGTGTGTGTGTGTCTCTCTCTCCCCCAGCACAACTATTGTCCTAGATGGGCATCCCCGCCTCTGTAAATTAGTTGGGTCCTCTTAGGCAGAGTTGAAAGCCAACTCTAATGAGAAGACACGTGGCCATGTATTCAAGGGTAATATGAAAATTAGTCACTTCCAAACATTTTCTCATATTACTACAATGGGTGTTTTCAGATGGATATCTGCTCTACCTCTGCCCGACCTTTCCCTCAGGTGGCCTGTCCATGTAAAGGCGGGTCACCCAGGAGTGAGGCAAAACAGGGCAGGGGTGGTCTGTGGTGGCAAGTGCCTCCGTTTGAACCTGCTGCAGCTGGAGCAGACGCAGGGCCCATCTGAAAACACCCAATATGGTTGTTTCAGGTGTTGATACAAACACAAGTTATTGTGCTGCATTTGTTGGGATCAGGTTGGGAATAAAAGTTGTGGAGGCCCAAAGCTAAGCTATAGCCGAGGGGCTCTCACCCTCGCACCCACCCACTCTCTCTCAGATACACCATCCACCTACAACCTTCCCTTCTGCCTGGCTTGGCACTGGATGAGGGCTTCAGTCATATTCATTCCTGCTATTGCCTTAGTGGCTGCTTCCCTTGAAAGTGGAGGACCACAGAGCGTCAGCCATTTTGGTGTGCTATTCCCATCCTCTCCAGCATTTATTTATTTATTTGCTGGGGAGCAGAACAGCATTCTCCTTGTGGCTGCAGACTGCAGTTCTGGGGGTTCTGGTGGTAGTGGGCTCCACAGGATGTGTCCTGCCTTGTCCTGCATGGACTATTGGGATGCCAGCAGCAGCCTTGCAAAGCGAAAACACAGGGTGTTAACAGAAAAGTGATTAGTTCATCAAAGTTTAGGGTCGCTCTGTGGAGCCTCCACACAGTTGCCACTCACAGTTTTGCACAATGAACTGAACAAATGGATAGGCATTCCTCCCCGCCATGATCCACCTGCCCTCCACCACTGAGATGCAGTTGATCCCCAGACTGCACCAGGTGCTCCACACATGACTCTATGGTCCTGATGGACCTGCACGTGTGTGGAGACTGTGCGTACCCTAACAGACGGGAGGTGGCCACATGGGCACACATTCACCTGTATCTGCCAGCATTCACCCACACGGCAGATCCCACATTCACTGCAATGCCTCTGTGAGTGGTGGCTGCAGGGCGGTGGTTGTGGGTGAACATCTGGCGACCTAACAGATGGGCTGATGGCACCCATCCATAGGGGGCTAATCTGGGTTATAGTCTTGTCTGTTTTCACCAACAGCAAGGCTGCTGCCAGCACCCCAGATCTCTGGGCTATTAGCCCCCATACTGCAGCTATGCAGTTAACTTAGTTAGCTTAGGCCTGATCACAGTAGAAAGCTATAAATCTAGAGAAATAATTTCTTACATTGTGAGAGCACCACATTCAGGAATTTTCAGGTCTTTACAAATGAGGGTTTCAATCCTCAAAGTGCTCCACCAATGCAAATCCGATTCTCATTAATAAGGTTTACTCTGACAGAAGGCTTCGAGCATCAGACTATCTTTTATAGGACCCACTCAAGCAATAATATGAGTGTCTCACAATGTTGAATGCACCAATACCCACAAGACCATAGAGAAGCAAACCTCCCAATAGTCCCACCTAGGTGGGACCACTTGGGTTTAATTGGAAAATCCCAGTGTCCCACCTAAGCAGGGCAATGCCCTACTTTTGGAAACAGTGGTTGCCGAGCTCTGGAATGAATAAATGAATGAATGAATGTGTGTCAAGAGTGACTGTAGAGAGAGTAAGGTTGTCATGTTGGTCCTAATTATAGTACTACTACTAATTTCTATAGCACTACTAGGCATACACAGCACACAACACTGGCTCTCATCAATAGGTGGGTGGCAGGTGTGGGTGAAAATCTGGAGGCCACCTAACAGATGGGCAGGTGGCCAAAATATAGGCAATAAAGACAATGTAGTACAGGGATATCTTTTATTGGACCAACTATAGTTGGTGAAAATATGAAAGCATGTGGTATGCAATGTTCTAGAGCACCATTAACAGGGCTGGAGTGGACCAGGCAGCACCTTCTCCACTTCTCATCCACCTGAACATCTGGCAGGCTGCCTTTAAATTGATGGCCTGCCCAGGTGTGAGGCGATGCAGAGGTGTGGGTGTGATCCATGTAGAGCACCCATTCAGAAATACCTGCTGCTGTTGCCACCAATACCATTATCTCCATTTCACAGACATGCATGGAAATAAAGGAGAAGAGGTGCTCAAATCTTTGCAGGACCAGGACCATCTTTTATCATACCAGCTATGTACACATTTAATTTATGAAGCCCAGAATTGCCCAGACATAATAAACCATAGCAAACTCTAGCATTGTGGTAGGTCTACATCTGATATCAGGAGAGTTTTGCCTGGTTCATATTTTGTTATTTCAGGTAGTTTCAAGAAAACTGCTCCTTCAAATACTGAACTGTTGCTGCTGTTCCACCAGTCCCATTAGTAAGGGGTTTTGCTCCACTGCGCTGCCCTTTTAAAATGGCTGTAGCTATGAGGTCTCCACACATTCTACAATAAATGTGTGCTGTGGAACAGCCCCATGCCAACACCAGGAGGAATACAAGGTGAAAATGAACAAGTTCTGGGTTCAAATATCCCTTCCCTCGGGGGTACATTTATCAGCCCAGGTCAAAGGCAACCCAAAGTCATGTATAACAAATAAAAATGAA
This sequence comes from Sphenodon punctatus, assembly GCA_003113815.1. Classification (NCBI taxonomy): domain Eukaryota; kingdom Metazoa; phylum Chordata; class Lepidosauria; order Sphenodontia; family Sphenodontidae; genus Sphenodon; species Sphenodon punctatus. The sequence continues at coordinate 1,067,235 of QEPC01013994.1, forward strand.
TAGTAAAACAACTGTCCTTGTGGCCCACTGTTGATTGGGTCTTGGTACAACACACAAGTAAGCGGGTGTTTTTAGATAGGCCTGGGAGTGGCCACCACTGGGTCTGCAATGGCTGCTTTCTTTTTCTTTGGCCTATCAAGGAGACAATTCCTTCAACTCGGTCTCTGAGGAACCTCAATATCCCAGCATGGTCTACAGCCTAGTTCTTACCTTCTAGTTGCAAAACCCAGTGGGCTATTTTTGCTCTGGGCAACAAATTGGTTTTGGAAGGGCTATGCTACAAAATGACTGCCACCAGGAAGTGGAAGTTGGTGGGCGTGGCCAGTACTATAAAGAGGAGTCCGAGATAAAAGAAGGGTCAGTCTACTCTTGACCACTGAAGAGAATGCATCTCCTGGAGAGGCTGCCTGATCTGGATACCTCGAAGGGAGGAGGTTTGCACGTGGGGGCTTGAAGGGAGCCTGGATTCATGAGTGGGAAGAAAGCTAGCCTGGAACTGTGTGTGGCTAGGCTGAGTTGGATGCAAGCTTATATATATTGTTGGCTGGCCAGAGATTGGTGCTTCGCCTAGAAAAGGACTCTGTGATAAATAAACTGTTTTATGCCAAAACCTCATGTGACTCCCTCCGTTGGACCTGATCCTGCAAACACTTATCCACCAGTTAGCAGAACCCTGATACAAGTGGTGGAGAATGTGGGTATGCCTTGCTGGCTATAATGCTAGCACTTGCCCAAGGCAAAAAGATCCTGAAGCAGGGAGTGTAGAGGATTGTGCCCAAGGGAGGATTGCAATCAGTGACCGACAGCTAAGCAAGAAGCCGAGCAACGAGAACTGAAAGGGAGCTCACCAGGACAAGATACTTGAACAGGGCTGGAACCAGGAGGTTCACCCCAACCCCAAAAGAAGGATGTGGATCCCTGAGCAGCAAAAGCAAAACAAAAACATGGTGTCAGGAGGACTGCACCCGCAACAAAGACAGGCGATAACCCTCTGGAGCCAGAGCTGTGATAACAGAGCGGAAGACAAAGCTGGAAGGTAGGGCTGAAGTGGCAACTCCTTTTCCTGCTCCGCTATTTCATTCCACCATTTTGGAATTGCCTGCGACTTTCTGAAGCTTTTCTGCTGGCATTTCACTAATTGCCAGCATTCCACTAATTTGGAAACTGGTGGAACAATCTCTGAAACTGTCAGAACAAACATTGTTCTACTACTTTGCAGTGCTGGTGGAAATTGAAGAAGATCGAAACTGTCAGAACAAACATGGTCCACTATTCTTGCAGCCAGGAGAAGAAGCAGAATGAAAGTAGTGGAATGGCGGAAGAAGCAGAATGAACATCTCTATTCCACCATGCCGCTCATTGTGGAAGAGCTTTTTCCAACAGAAAAAGCTACCGCAGTGGCTTGCTATTTCAGCCCTACTGGAAGGAGAGATTAGAGGCCACAGAAGGGCAAGTACTGGGGACCCTTGTGGGGGAGGTATTGCCTGAGACATATTACTGTGGAGAAATAGGACACTTATGGAGGGCTTTCTGGAAGATGCAGCAAAGCCAGAAGGAACAATGTTGGACTTCGGGTGGACAATTTAAAGAATGTATGGACCAGTGCTATGTCAAGCAGGTGTTAATATTGCCAAATGCAGGGCCATAAGAAAAGAGACTGTCCATGTATATGGGGACCCTATGGTAAGGCTCTAAGAGTTGAGAAAGAAACCCCAGAAGAAAGTAATTACACCACAGAACTGAGATTTTGGGAGTGTAATAAAGAGGGCTATATGAAAAGAACATACCCTACCAGGACTGTGCAGAGGAAGAGGTGCGGAGGTTGTCAACATGTACGACATTGGAGGAGAGATTGCCCTGATTGGGGGAACCCTAAAAGAGGGCATAAAGTTGAAAAGAAGTGCTGGGCTTGTGACCAGCCAGGGCACTTAAAAAGAGATTGCCCTGGAGGAAGGGACCAGAGACTCTTGAGTGCTTAAAAACAGCCAAGGAAGCCTCAAGAAAGGAACAGTGAGGAAAAAGGTGGGTTTCAGGAATCACCTGAGAAAATTAAAAGTGAACAGGCATTGAGAAGGCTGATGGTAGCCAAGAGAGTAGACATGGATAGAACTAAAATAAGGAAAATGCGTGGCACCCATGAGTAGGACGGAATGCAGACCTCCAGTTAAATGGGAAAGGAGTAACACAGGAAGGACTAGACTGGGCCTTAAATGTATGGCTTAAATTAAGCCGGTTGGATAAACTGCAACCAGCTAGTAATAGAGGATACTAAAACCCTGGGAGAAAGTAATGGAATTTGTGGGCTACTGACATGTCCTGTAAAGGCTTGAATTGTCCCATGGTGGGGTGTTGAGAAGGCATGGGAGGGCCCTCACCCCACTCTAAGCTTTAGAAAGCTGAAGTGAACCAACAAACCTGCAGGTAGTTAATTAGCAGAGGCTACAGAGCCTGGAATGGTAACTGGGCTAAGTAAGTGGCTAATGGAGACAAGCTGAAGCAGGCTTACTAAGAAGTGGATGTTCTAGTGAAGCGATGCCTCTTCAGAAGAGGGAGGGGAACCAGCTATAGCATTATCAGGTTATGTTGGAAATTATGGAAAGTTTTAAACTGTTAACAGAGCTGAAAAGAGCTCTAATGATGCAAATGGTAAGGGGCTGAAGGAAGCTCTAGACATACGTATCTGGTAAGGGTTGAAGGAAGCCTTTAACTTTGTATAAATGCAAGTCTGGTAGAACCTGTACCCCAGGTAGAGGATTCCTCCCTGGTAAAGAGACAACTGGTTGCAGGAAGTCCACATATGCAAAAATGCTAACAGCATGACTGAAGGAAGCCATAAAAAAAGGCCTGGGTGTGTGGAAATTCCCACTGCCAGATACCTCAAATAAAGAGAACTGTATAGAAGTGTATTGACTGAAGGAAGCCCTCAAGAACTGTATAATTGTGGCTAAACATATATCAGATGTGACTCCTGGGAAGGGGAGAATATCTACTGTGCATATGTATTATACAGGCCTGACAAGGCCTTAAGGGTCCCTGGGTGGTGGTGATGAAGTCACCAGATGGTATGTATTTATTTATATTTATTAGCCACCCCACTCATGCCTATGGCATCTCAGGGTAGTATACAATAACCAAAGATACATAAAAATACAATATATTTTTTTAAAAAATCTTAAAAACCCCAAAACTATGGGTGGGCCAGCCTCCCAACTCTAAGAGGGGTATTTGAATAACAACGTGTTGGTACTGTAAAAGATTGAGCTGGGTGGAGACATACCTGTAGCCAGGGTGTGTGTGTGTGTGTCTTCCCAGGGTCACATGGGGGCGCTGGGGTGTGTGTGTGTGTCTCTTGGGGAATTAGTATACCCCGCTGCCATGCCTATTCAGCCTTTAACCTGGCTGTAAACCCCAAGTAGGGTGTGTGTGCACTCTGTGGGTTTCCCCTGTAGGGGCCCCACCCATGACCTCCTACCACCCCTCACAGCCAAGGCCTACTCCACCATATGCGCACACAGTTCCTTCAACCCTGGGGTGCTGGTTCATCCGCCTCTCACCCTGAAGGCCCAGGTCAGTCTCTCCACAGGTACAGGCGCAACAGCAACCCCACAAAGTCCATAATAGCCAGGCTCATAGGGCCCAGGCTCAGAGTAAGCCTTCCCCAGGCAGGAGGCTCCCTCCTGGGCACAGCTTTCCCCAGTACCTGGGTCTACTCTGGTCCTCCTAGCTTTCAGTTCCCTGGAGAGCATAGAGTGGAAACAGGCATCTAGTCTTCTTCCTGGGAGATGTTGCCTCCTTGCTTCCAGGCAGAAATTACCTTCTCACTCAGTCCTGTAGCCTCTTATACAGGCAGAGTGGGTGTGGCCAGGCTTCCCTTCCTGAGCCTTAAAGGGCCAGCATTCTGCCCATTCTGTGTCCCTTTTTCTCCCAGCCTCTTTCCAACTCAGACTGGTTCCTTGCTATGGGCTGGCTCTACCATGCCTGTACACATGTGCACAGTCCTCTGGCTGGCTTACTCAGTCCTGTCTTAAAGGGGTATTAGCCCTTCAGAACTGCTCCCTGCTACAGTACCTCCCTGGCAGGATATGAGCTGAAGGTAGGTCTGAATAATAAGACCCGGTGGAAAGGGCCTGGCTACAAGTGGTGATGAGGAGACATGGGGGGCAGTAAAACCCTAGTTCAGGATGCTGCACCCTGCATAAAATAATGGTGGTATTGTGCTAATGTATAGTTATAGAAAACTGATGTGGAAGAGTAAAAGTGTCAGACGGACTCACCTTTTGGTAATCCTGTCTTGGGGGGAAGGTGTGTGGTAGGGCTATGCCATAAATTGGAGCTTGCCACGAGGAACCCAAGTTGGCTGCCGCCAGGAAGTGAAAGTTGGTGAGCGTGGCCAGCACTATAAAGAGGAGTCAGAGCTGCAGGAAGGGTCAGTCTGCTCCTGATCGCTGACAAGAACGCATCTTCTAGAGAGGCTGTCTGACCTGGATGCCTTGAAGGGAGGAGGTTTGGACCTGGGTGCCTGAAGAGAGTCTGGATGCGTGAGTGGCCTGGGACTGTCTGTGGCTATACTGAGCTGGATGCAAGCTTATATATATTGTTGGCTGTCCAGAGGTTGGTGCCTGACCTAGAAAAGGACTATATGTGTGATAAATAAACTGTATTTTATGCTGAGACCCCATGTGACTCCCTCATCGGGACCTAATCCTGCAAACATGTATCAACCAGTAAATGGAACGCTGCTTTGCTGATGTACTATACAAAGTTGCACCATAGAATTGATGAGCTTGATACCCTATTTATATTGAAACAAAAAAGGATTTTGCCCAATGCTATACTGCAATACACATACACTCTATGTGTGTCTTTGGTGCATTCAAAATATTACCCCAAAAAGTGAACTTTGAATTTCTTAAATCATTATCACATGAAGGACTCTTAGCTGATCACTACATCCTGCTGGAATGTGTCACTTCAATGCAAGTGAAATTTGCGTTCAAGTGGCTGTTCCCTTGGGTGTGTTCACTGTACTTGCAAATTCTCAGAATGTTCTTATAATCATCTTGTAGTGACAAGTGACTCTGGCATCAGATAGCTTTTTAAGTGCATTAGCTTTTGAAAGCATAGGAAACGTGGCTGCCAGTTTTTATTCATGGTCTCCATTCACTCCTTCTATAAGATTTCAGCTTTATCAGCCTGAAGTATGAACTGCTGGGAAAGGTTGGATTGCAACAACAGCAAGTTCTTGTATAGCCACTGCTGGTTAGTCAGCATTTTACACATGGTTGTCATTGCATGCCAGAGAAGTGCTGCACTATTCCACAATGTTATGCATATTTAATAATTGCACACCATTTACAAGGGAACACGCACTTTGAAATATTTTCTTAAATGGAAGGTCTACTTTGTTTGTTTTTTGCTTTTTGTTAGTTAGAATATGAATTTGGGTCTTCTAAAAAAAACAACACCCTACTGTACAAAATCCTATCATACAAGTATCTTACTAGCTAGGTGCTCGTTACAGTGTAAGGACGGCATCCAACTTCTGTTACCAAAATTCAGGGCTGGTTCACCTCAGGTGTGTGCACACATACAAAAACACACAGACACATGGCTCAGCACACATTGCAAGTCCTGCTAAACTGGCATGTGCAAGAGAAGTGGGGTGGAATTCCTGCTGCATGCTGATCAGTGGGAAACAGGAGCACTGCACCCCACGCACTCAGCATGTCCACTACTAGACTTGCAATGCATGTGGCAGTTGTGGGACTGGGGTGAGGTTCGCTAATCTCGGATGTATGTGTATGCACATGGTCTAATAGCTTATTTTTTTCAAGCAGGAAGCTTTTCTCCCTTTGCTACTCAATTGTACTACAGTATTATTTAACAAGCACAAAGGGGCAGTGACTATAGCTTTCATTAGTATAGAACAGGGGTGGTGAAACTTTGAAAATTAGTACAAGGTCCAAGGACCGCATAGAAATTGCAGGCAGGCACAGTTAAGACATTGGGATTGGGGAAGGAGAAAAAGAAGATGCATCTCCTATTCTTGAATGAATGCCTTCATCTCTTCTATCTTGAATGAAGCCTGAGTTAATTCTTTCAATGCTTGGATCAGTGGACTGGATCCAAGAGTTTGAAAAGGGCCAATTAAAATTAGCTGTGGGCTGAATCTGGCCCCCAGGCATGAGGTTCTCCACCCCTGGTGTAGAACTTCTTTGTTATGTAGCTTTAACTCACTTCTCTGTTCTTTTAGGGTGAAATTAGTGCTGAAACTCCATATTCAAAATGACTCGGATTTTACCAAGTATCTTGGGATTTGACTTGGTTTTACCAAGGAATTGACCTGGTACTAGGTACTCAGTCCAGTACTTGGACCAACATACAGGACTTTTCCTGCCCCCATATAAGGTGACTCGGTACTTAGTACTCAGAAAATACTTGGTACTCAGTTTTATTTTACGGAGTATTTTTCTGAGTACCGACTCCGTATTCGTCTGAGTTTCTGAGGACCAGCTGAACACTCAGAGCCAGTTTTCAGAAACTCAGGAATACTCAGGAATAAAATTTTTACTATTCATTTCAGCTCTGTGGCTTCCTCTTTATCCCCATAAAAAGCAGGGCTGAAAAAGAAAAGATATGAGTATTTGTGCATGACACTTAAGAAAGTTATGGAAAAGCATTACAATTTTATAATATTTTATCAATTATTCATTGAATATATAAAACCATGAGCTTAACCAGTGCTAAAGGTTAGCAGGTTTTACAGCATAGCATTGTTTTTACATTTATCAAGGAATAATTGCACTTTTGGCATTTTATGTTCGATTCAGGGGAAGAGGGAGGATCAGGAAGGAAGGAGTCAACAAAGGGTGAAAATAAACAAGATGATAGCCCGCATTAGCACCCACCAGGTGGGTGTCCACCTACCTGTCTATTACATGTTCACCAGATGTTTGCTCTCAGCCCCCACTCATGGCATCATCAAAGGATATTGTGGGCAACCGTGTGGGCCAGTGCATTCTAATATCTGCCCATGCATCCATCTCCCATCTGTTAGGTTTGCCCACAGTTCTGCCCACATCCACCAGCACCATAGAGTTGTGCTTAGTGCAGTTGCTAGAGAGCAATCAATGAAGCGCTGCAAGAGGAGAGAGCAGAGGCAAGAAGAGAAGGTCCTTCCTGCACCCCCACTCTCTTCTCTCCCTTCTTTGCAGTTGTTTCACAGCTGATAGCTCTCAAAGCCAGCCAAACATACTCTCTCCTCTTGCAGCTGCTTCACAGTGTGAAAATAGAAGTGACAGCAGCACAGTGGCGACCCAACCTGGACTGGGTCACCAACATGCTGCTGTCACGGCTGGGGTCAAATCAGGGCACTGACCATACACAACGTCGGCCAGGGAGTTGTCCTACTGCCTGGCCAGGGGCCGCAATGAACGTACAGCCGGCCAGCCCTGCCCCGGCACTGCTCCCAGCATGCCCTGCTCCCACCATGATAGGCAGCCATGGTGGCCGGACATGGTGGTCCCAATCCAGGATGGGTCATGGTGGGTCAGAACATACGTTCTAACCAGATGTGGCCTGCTTTTCCCCGGACTGACCTGTGTGTGTGTGTGTGGGGGGGGGAAGGTAGCCTGGGCTGTGACTTCAGCACTTTGCTGAGTAACAGCCCGGGCTAGCCACCAATATACCCGGGGTCAGTTTGACTCCGCGGTAAACATCTGGGGGCACAAGCACAAATGTAACAGTGACTGGCGGGACCACAGCAAGACAAAGCTGGCCAGAGCAGGTCACTGTCTTGTTTGCTTTTACCCACAGCTGCTTGCGTGCTTGGGTGGCTACTAGAACACGATCAGCTGTGAAGCGGCTGCAAGAAGAGAGAGTAGAGAACGGGGATGCAGGAAGGACCTTCTCCTCTTGCAGCCGCCCAAGCACACACGCATTGCTGCAAGAGGACAGTCAATGGAAAGGGGGTTCATGGCCAGGGAAGAATCTTTGACCCCCTCTCTGGCTGTGACCTCCTTTACATCAGAGCCAGGGCTGGGGAGAGGAAAAGCGCTGTGGGGCTCCACCTGTGGCAGCTACCACCAATGCACGAGATGTGAGTAGGGGGCTGCCTGTTTATTAGCTCTGCATGCTAAAACATGTTAGCACGGGCTGCACGGACCAAACACATACTTCAGTGGGCTATTTGTCTCGTTTATAAACACCCAGAGAGTGATTGGCAATAAGTGAAGAGGGGACTGTTAACGTCTGTGCACTGGAAGCCGTTTGCACTGAACAGCAACTAATTTTTTTATTGGTTGACAAAAGCCCAGAAATATAAGTATTCTTGCATGCCATCTCCTGTCACATTATTTATCATCTAACAATTAACTAATTAATTAAAAATTGACTTAACTGGCTGTAGACTGAAGCAGCTCTTGACTGGAAAAGGTATTGTGTAGAAACAGAAAAATAAATTTAATACCATTTTAACTAGCCTCCAGGCCTCAATTTATTTATTCAATATAATTTCCCCAATAGCTTAGAGTATACATTTTACTGACTGCTAGCATCCCCCCTTTTATATATAGATAATTCAATACCATTTGCCCCCCTTTATGAGAAGATAGTGTTTGCTTTTCCAATTAATTCTTTCCCCTCAGATCCTGCCAATAAGTGACTAAGTCTTTCACAGCATCTTGAAATATGTACTTTAACATAAGGGAATGATAGTTTTGAATCCCTTTGCAATATTACTTATTAATAGTTTATGTTGTTAGTTCAGCACTAATGCTATATGCATGCACATGTACGGATTAGTTTATAGTTTGGAAAACAAGCATATACTAGCTTGTACAGGAGATTATTTGTTTGTATTTGGATGTTAATCTAAAATATAGAAAGCAGGTCGTATATGGTCATCCTGTTGGAGTCAAATGTGTCAGGATAACAGGAAAAATACAAAACCCAAAATGAATATCTAAACGAAGCAGGGATGGATAGTGGTTTGTATTCACTCTGCCAGACCCAATTCAAAATGGGCAAAATCATCAACTGTGTTATTCGCTGTGGACATCCATTTCAGCTGTAGCTTAGAGAAACTGATTAACATGATAGGAGAGTAATAGGACAGATGTTTATAAAAGCATGAATGGTGCAGATAAAGAGAACAAGGGGATACATGATGAACTTGACAGGGAGCAGGTTTAAAGCAAACAAAGGAAGTATTTTGTGTACAGCATGCAATTAACCTGTGTAACTCATTGCAATGGGAAATTGTGAGGTGTTGTATTATTTTCACAGCATCCCATAGCAATGAGTTGAAAACAACCTGTGGTAATGAATTTGGTGGATCAAAAAAAGATTGGTAGATTTTTGGAGGATAGGTCAGTTAAGGGTGCTTTTAGATGGACGTGGAGGCAGCCTGCCCCAGAGCTGCTCCGGGGTGCACCCCCATGTCCACCTTTTGCAGCCCTCCTTGGGCCACTTCAGACGGACCCAGCTGGTTCACTGGCCCCCAGTCTGCCTGCATGGCACTCCCTCTCCCCCCCTGCACCATAGAATTACGGGCAGTCGCTCAATGCTCTATGCTTACTCCTGCAACTCTAATGCATAGGTGAGAGCAACAGCTGACTGAAAGTGAAGCTGCAGCATGGGTCTGCCCAGTAGACGGACAGCTGCTCCGCTTCGGGCCAGTGCCCTGGGTTTGGCTGGCCTGCTTTTCTGGTGGCACTCCAGGATGTACCAGAGTGCCACTGGCGGGGTTGCCCCAGTTGCACATCTGGAGGATGTGCCTTTAGATGGACGGGCCAGCCCAGGGGCAAAATGGGCTGGCGCAGGAAGAACCAGGGTTGCTGTCTGTCTAAAGGCACCCAGTGGTTATTAGCTAGTAGGTCAGTGGGCAAAACCTCTGACTGCTGGGAACTGGGAGTGAACAACAGGGAATGGATCACTTCATCTCTAATCTGTTTTTGTACATATGTCTGAAGCACCTCATGCTGGCCACTATGGAAGATGGGATACTGGACTTGGTGGACCATTAATCTGATCCAATATGGCAGCTCCGATCCAATATGGCAGTTTTACACAACAGCTCTAAGGAAGAGCAGCGGGAGATACAGCAACAGCTTGTTTTGGGGACTAACTTAAGTGTTACACAAGGAGAACATTTGTTCTCCAAATATATGTTCCTTATCACTTAAGTCAGTAAAGACACTGTATAGGAAAAAGGATGAGAGAAAGGGATAGGCAACTTATTGTAATGGAATTTCAAAGAATATATAAAAAAACTCCAGGTTTATTGTCAAATTTTATAAAGCCTTAAGGAGATCAAATTTACAAAAGAAAAAAGGCTATGTGAGAAAATGATGTAGAGCATGTTAGAGGATTTGAACAATAGGCAAAACTCTGAAAAGACTGGATTGTAAGCTCCTTGGCTATGGCCTTTTTTAAACGAGCAGGGGAGGGATCGGCGTGTGGTGGGTGAAGCACAGCTGTGGGGGCGATGGCTGGGGGGAGGGTGCAGATGGGTGCACACCCATCTGGGTGATAGGTGGAGATGGGTGGGTCGCGGGAGTGTACACGCATGCACACCCGCCCACCTGCTGTGGTATTTACATGGGTGGCACCCATGCATGCACACTCAGTGGACCCGTGTGTGCATGTGTGGGTCTGTCTTGTGCATAAAGGGCTAAAATTGGTGTAGAAATAAGAGAAAATTGGATTGTTGGAATGGTAATGGGATCTAAAGTCTGTCACTTCTCTAGCCACTGGTTCAGGTTCACTAGTCACTGGTATAAGGTGTAAGCAATTAGATGTTCCTCTTATCCCTTCTTCTTCCAGGCATTTGAACACATTGCCTGGATTTTCCCAAGCAACCTTCAGAAGGGGCCTGGTTACTTTCAGTCTCAGTAGAGAGAGCAAGCCTCCCATCCCTAGAGCTCAGTGCACTAGGGTACCCACCAGCTCTGACCTCTCACTCACAGAAGGTGGCCCAGCTGGGAAGGGGCTGGCCAGGTGCTTGCTCCAGCACAGGCACCCAACCAATTCCTCTCTTTCCCACTCCAGCAGTCAGCCCAGAAATGCTGCCAAGAAGGTGCACAACTGGATGTTGTCAACCACCTGCACAGAGAAAGTGAGATGCCAGCCAGCTTCTAACTTTATCACTTTGTTGGTTTAGCCCTTGGCCAGGCTCCCCAGCACCCATACAGGAATGCACTGCCATCAGTGGGGCAACAATTGGTATTTTCTGATGTGACAGGACCACGAGTGACCACGCTTTGACCCGCATGGCCACCCGTAATTCTGTCACATCTGAAATGGTTCATCCGATGTGTCCCTGAACCAGACCTGGGGTTTTCCCAGGCCATGGCAGTGTTTAGCCCTGGCTGTACCTTGGGCCCAGTGCCGAGATACAGACCGGGATAAGTGCTGTCGTAGCCCAGGGAGCACATCTCTAGACCGGGGTAGAGCGGGCGGTCATAGCTGATGGCCTGCTCTACATGTCCCTGGTCTGGTGCTGGGTTTGTTCTGGGTGGGTGTGGCAGACTCATAGGCCACTGCGGCCACCCGTCAGGGTGGAGTATGGGCCATGATCAGCAGTGCGGGTGCAGGGCTGTGCGGACCATGTCTGCATGTCACTCCACCCTCTCTCCATCCCTGGCCTGCCGACATGTCTGTTTGGCTGATGGGCCAGATCCTGCCTGGGGTGGTGCCCTCAACCCGGGCTAGCAAACCATGATGGTGGAATGTGCCATCACATGTAAAAATACCCTGTTTCACACTTCTGAATTGCTCAGGCTGTTTTCAGATTCACAGATACACACTGCATCGGTTACACTCTCTTCACAATTGGAAGGTTATTTTTGCAGCCATGAGGGCTAGAAACTTACTTTTTAAAAAGGCAACCAAGATTCTGCAGACTCTAAATAAGTCATGACACCTGTATTTATTTATTTATTTATTATTATTATTATTGATTTACACCCTGTCCTATTCCAAAAGTGGCTCAGGGCAGTCTACAATAGTGTGAAAAAACCAGCAATGGCAATTAGCATTATGTTTTAAAAAAAACAACAACAACCCAACCCAAACAATATTGAGTTAAAAAAATGCAACATCCAAATGGTTTGAGCAACTTCCATCTTCTAATCTCATATACTAATTGTGACTTTTTAAATTTGCAAAAGGAATATAACAAAGCAGCACAGTCTAACATTATCAGAAAAGCATGCCCTGTAACATTTCACAGTAGTGATTCAGCTATACATGGAATGTGGAATGAAAGGCACATCAACATTGGCATATCAGCTAATGCATATCACCTAGACTGCAGGAGGGCAGAGCCTAGGTGGCACGTCACAGCTGAAAAGCCAGCATGTGACAAACTCTTCACTCCACTGAGAGACATGCCGGATGCCAGGAAATACTACAGTCCCCTCTCATATTTCGTATAATTATTTTCCATGCTTTTGTGTTATCTCAAATGTGGTGCTTTGAAAAACTTAGGCAAAATGATGATTATCCATATTATATGAATGAAAAACAAAAAATCCCTGCATTTGTAAATCATTGTAATCTAACCAGTGATTTCAATAGCCTGCATTTTCCAAGCAGTGTCAGAAATCCCCCTCCTGTCCCAAGTGCCAGATTTTGGATCTCTGATTTAAATTACTAAGGTGTAAAAGTTCATGAGGTGTGAAACAGTATCTTGATAGCTCCTTGCTGGCTATGCACATAAGGAGGTTCAGGAGTGCAAATGAATCTTCCCAAGGTCAATCCAATTTATGCTCATGAAATCTGCTGTCAGATGGCACTATCTATGGTTGGTAGTCTATAACTGCGTAATTTGTTAATCTTCATTTCCTGCCAAACTATGCCTGCTTTTTTAAAGACCTCATCAAAATGCAATGGCATGTGAATATGAAGAATGGTAAGTTTTGAAAGATGGCACAATATATTAGAGTATTATTTAAGAATGCAGACCATTAACTAACATGCAGTGATTAGTATTCTGCACAGTTTGGAATAAAACGGTAGGGATTGAGGGTTCAAATAACTGTGAATGGTTTGTTTAAGGGGTATACTAAAGTAATGTTACAAAATTGTCCCTCAAATTTACCAGACCATACATTAAATCTACTCATCTGCCCATGGACACAATGGGGCCGATCCAGTTCCTGCATATACACAGTGAGCAAGGTGCGCATGCACAAATATTATACAGGTGTTTGCACAACTGTTGCGTACCATGTGCACAGCAAGTGCACCATGCATGCAGTATATGTAGGCTGTGCGTGTGGCATGCAGAGTGTGCATGTGGTGTGCAATAGCTGTGCAAACATCTGTGCAATATTTGTGTGTGTGCATCTTGCTCTGTGCATAAGCAGGTACTGGATTGGCACCAATATTAATAATGAAAAATATATTTTATTTGTCTCTCCTCCTTCAAAAAATTAGTTGCTCTGATTAAATTGTCAAGTTGACTTTTGCAAGGCTGTGCTAAAGGAACTATGCCCTAGCTTATATTTTCACTGCCAGCCTTTGTAGTCAAGGGCCACAGATACTGCCGACATTGCAGCAGAGAAACAAGTTTAAATGTTCATCTTTAAAGGCACAAGCTTACCAAAAATATTGAATCAAATGCCATATGGATAATCAAAATGATTAAAGGACTATGAGACAAAGAAATTATTATAAACAACTATGCAGTAAGATACAGCGAGGTGTCCATTGAACTGTTACGGAATAGATCGACTAAATCTGTGGACAAACAGAAGTCTTCATTCGCTATCAGCCAGATATTCAAAAGACTAATATGCCTGTGAGAAAACATAGAATTTTAGGGCTGAGGGAAGGCATTTCAAGAGGACATCTAGTCCACCTCCCTGCACTGAGGCAGAAATAATTAAAGCTAAACCAACCCCAATACCAACTCCAACCTATTTTTTTTTTAAATTCCAATGATGGGGATCCCACTGCTTCTTGAGTAACATGTTGCTTTGCCCAAACACTCAGCTAGTTGGAAAGGTTTTCCTAATATTTTGGAGTAGAGGTTTGTAGGGGATTTTTAATATGATTTTACTAGAGCATGAAACAAGATTTCGCCTAAATGAAAATTCCCATCAAAATCCCAGTTCCTAATACCATCTTGGTTGAATCGAGAACCTTTTGGTATTCGACAATGGGTGTTTTTAGACAAGCGCCTCCGCACCCATTATCCACCCATCATCACCCACCCACGTTGCAGGGCCACATTGGTGCCTTGTGCAGCCCTGCAACATGCATGATGGGTAGGTTATGAGTGGGAAGACACTTGTCTAAAAACATCCAATGTCTCAATCGACATTTTGTTTCTCTATTTACCAGTTTTCTGCTCATAGGGATCCTGTTTATCACTTTGCCATCCATTTCAAATACCGAGAGGCAACACCAATGCAATACTGCATTTCATACACTCCATTTCCCCTTATACTTCCTTGTCACTCATTGGCTGGTACTTGGAATTCTTTACTAATCTGCAGTCCAGTTACAGATTGGTCAAAGCAAAGGGACCACAGAACAATCCAGATTAGAGGCACTGGAATGGAGGTTAAGGGCCGAGCTATTCGCACAGTGATTGGCTCAGAACTATGGTACATCAAACAGACAGAATCCTGGAAGAAAAATGGTACCCTCAGCAATGCAGTAAATGGTAAATTAATGGTATGCGCTATGCAATAAACAGAAAGTGGAAAGTCAATAACTTAGGACAGCATCTCATGGTATTACGAGAATCGAGAAATCACATTGGTGTCAGGAAGTTGATCCCTGTTCCAGCGATGATAACATTTCTTGCAAGCAGCAATTTAGCTGCTCATTTCACCTCTAATTTTTATGTACTTTTATTCTTATGTTTTCATGATGTTACCAACCCTGAACTCCAGGGGAAGGGTGGGATATAAACTTAAATAAATAAAATAAAGAATAATATTTAAATAATTAAACCCAGATGTCCAATGGAAATCCATAAAGCTGGAAAAAGGAGCACAGATGGCCTGAATACCTCCCTGGGCTTAGTAGAACACACAGTGTTCATCGTCCGGAACCATAGCCCTTTTCTGGACATCAACCTTTATAGCAGTAAAAACGAGACACAAAAAATATCAGTCTACACTTCCTCCTTGAGTCTGACTGTTCATAATACTTCCTGCCAAGACTTCCTATATTTTGGCTTCATCTCCCTTAAGGGCTGCTTTCATCCTGCCACAATGAATTAGCAGAAATCGGCATCTCCCTGCAGGATTCCAGCACCTGGATTGGCTGACTGGTCCTGCTATCCTACTGCAGAGGGCAAAGATGGTGAAAGCACGGAAGTTGGACTCAGCAATCTTGGATTCTGCTTTAGCCTTTGTTATTTTGTCCTAAGAAAATAATCTAATCTCTCCATGCTGCAGTTTTCTTCTCTGTAAACCAGAGAGTTATAATTACTGACTCAGCAGGGGTCTTGTGAGATTAAATTCATTTATGAAGTGTGTTAAGATCTCCAAACAGAAGTCCTTATATGCATGTGATAAGATTCAAAGCATGGTTTTCAGTGCAGAAATTTCCTTTTCCCCAGGTTTTATGGTAAGTTATTCCAAAGCACTCTTGGTTTGTGTTCAGTTTTATTTTGTAGTATCATTGATACAGACATTCTAAAGTTGCTCCCACTGTCACCCCATCTTGCATTCAGATGTTCAGTTGTTTCCGAATTTTACAAAATTCGAATGTATCTTGCATGTCTGAAGTCCCTAATTTGAAATATTGTCATCAATATCGCACCTAAGTAATCCGCAGTCCAAAGCTAGTTAAACCTACCTTTATGCTGTCCGACTGAAATAGATTTGCTCTTTACAGCAGTGGAAAGAGACATTATATTTGGTATTAACTGGTGCGAACTTGTCCTGCATGTGAAGGCAACTTTGCCTTCAAGTGTGCTGTTTTACTCCTGCCCCTATGGGATGCAGCAACAGCAGCACAGAGGGGGACACCAAGCGATCGGAGATAACACTGTTTGTTTACAAACAAAGCCTCCCCGTGTGCGTGATCACATGGCGAGGAGTTGTTTGTAAATAAACAGCGTTATCTCCGATCGCTGGTGTCCCCGCTGCTGCTAATGTCGCTGCTGGGGCACTACTAGAAGGAAGAGACAGGTGAGGGATGGGGTCCGGAGCCAGGGAGGGGAGGTAGAAGAACTTATTGGGGGAGAAGCTGGCTGCAGCCTGCTGCCCGGCCATGCTGTAACTTCCTGTGTTTGAACTGTACTGAACAGGTAGGTAAGCGCGTGCTCCAAGAAGGTCTGAATGCATTATTTCACTGTTGGGAACAACGGTATGGCACTCATGTGAATGCAACTGGCACTGTTAACAGAGAACTAGAGGAAAATGAATTTTTTAAAATCCGGATAATTGCTGCACGTGTGAATGAGCCCTAAGATTTAAATACAATCCTATGACTTCAAATAGCAACAAAGACATGTAAAGGGTGGGTGGGTTTTTATTTTATGTTTATATTTCTATGGCTTCCCCTTAAAGTGGTTTTATATTTGTATTTTATACATTTTATATTTTTGTTTTAAATTGTAAGCCACCCCGAGCTGCTTGCAGAAGGGGCAGGGTATAAAATTGTTAAATAAATAAATAAATAACGTATATCAAATACAAATTGGAAATAACCCCATCCATAGATGTCATGGCCCCACTTCGGGGGGGGAGTGTCACATCCCATCATTTGGGAACCTCTGTTCTAAGTGATTAATTATGAAGAACTCTTTATTACAGAACCTCGAGAACAGAAAATTCTGGTCTAACTGCATACTAATTTGTCTCAAAATAAGGGTTTGATTCTAAGAAGTACAAAGCACCCACACCTGGACACTTTACTTCAACACCTGCAGCAAGGAAGAAAATATCCTACTCTACTCATAACCTCCATTGGTATTTACAGAAGTTAAGCATTTCTTGGTATCTAATCCTAATTTATTTTTATTTTAGGCACTCATATCATTGTGGAATACTACATATTGAATATACAATACAGTGGAGTCTGCTTAAGTTGAATTTCTCCAGCCATGTAAAAAAGTTGAGCTTATCAGAAATTCTACTTAAGCAGGCCTTAAGGAAACAGACCTGAAATGGA
The DNA here is from genome assembly GCA_003113815.1 of Sphenodon punctatus. Taxonomy (NCBI): domain Eukaryota; kingdom Metazoa; phylum Chordata; class Lepidosauria; order Sphenodontia; family Sphenodontidae; genus Sphenodon; species Sphenodon punctatus. The sequence goes on from QEPC01013994.1 coordinate 1,084,374, forward strand.
AACAAATGATGCTGAGATTTGGCCCTTTTCACACAGACACTCAAACACCGATAAAATGGAGGTTACATTTTATTATACATGTTTCAGGGCACCCATAGAGCACACCTGCAGACCCGCAACATGTATAATAAATTGTAACACCCATTTTATCAGTGTTTGAGTGTCTGTGTGAAAAAGGCCTAAGCTAGCACCCACTTTCCCTGTCTCCAACCCCCTTCCTTCTCCTCAGAGGCAGAGCAGAGCAGAACTCTGTATGTGTGTGTGTGTAATCTTGTCAGTTCTGACTCTGGGAGTCTTGGGTGGACTGGAGACAGTTAAATATAGTGTTCATCCCCCTTATAACTTGATTGAGACGCCAAGTGTCCGGTGCATGGGGCTGGACAATAGAGAGTCTCTGCAGGTGTAGGGCCTACCAGCAAATCCTTGCAGGATCAGGACCAACATGTCTTTGCAGGATCAGGACCAAACCTGATCAGGGAAGGGGGGCATATACATTTAAGTAAATAAATGAATGAAATTAAATAAACCAGAGTCCCAGCTGGGTCAAGACACGTTACAAGTCCAAATACAAAGTTTGGACTGTACTTGGGCAGTCCAAGTACAAAGTCAGAGTCTAGAGAAACAGTCTGAAGCAGGTGAGTCAGGGAGGAATAGGAACACCAGATGTGGAAGGTAAGCAGCAAGGATCAGGGAGGCAGAGGTAGGAGTCAGGAACCAGGAGATGAAGACAGTTTGTCCAGGAGACAGCAAAAATGATACAACCTCCTTAAGTATTATTATTATTATTATTATTAAACATTTATAAAGCGCCAGTAACAACCTGGCGCTGTACAGAACATATAATCAGCTGCGGTCCCTACCTGTGGCTTACAATCTAAAAGA
>QEPC01013994.1:1098320-1113195 GCA_003113815.1 Sphenodon punctatus
GGGGGGGGGGGGGGGGGGGAAATGACACATAAACCCCATGTAAACAGTGGAGGAGGCCAAACCGAGAGGACAGGGGCTAAAGGGCCAGGCCATAAAGAACACACAGAAGCAAAGGACACCAAAGGTGGAGGTGGGGAGCACACAACCACGGATCCATACCCTGCCAGACAACCACACCACACCACAGAGGGGAATGCCAGAGGGAAGGAGAAAACAGAGACCAGGTGGCAATAATGTAGATAATACTTTAATAAAGAACTAGCAAGAGCAACAGGCCCAAGGAATCAAAACAAACAGGCGGCTTATCCACTCGGCCCGTCGCTTCGACCATGTGCAGCTTCTCCTCTCCTCACTTCACTGGCTCCCCCTCCCCCAACGTTTCCTTCACAAACTCCTAGTATTTACTTACAAAGCCCTTCACTGCCTGGCTCCCCCTTACCTCTCAGTCCTTATCTCCTTACAGACTCCTGCACGCACTCTCCGCTCCTCCTCTATCCCCTCCCTTGCTCTCCCTCATCTCCCTTGCTCCCCTAACCGCCTTCGCCCCTTCTCCCTTGCCACCCCTATGCCTGGAACTCCCTCCCTGCCACATTTGCCTTGCCACCTCCCTCTGCTCCTTCAAAGCCCTCCTCAAAACCCACCTCTTCCTCGCCACCTTTCCCGATGCTTGCTAGAACTGGGTCCAGGGACCAGATCCAGAACTGGAAAGGAAACACAATAAAAAAATAGATGCAGGCCATGCTGAAAGACTGAGCCCAGGTTAAAGGAGCAGCGCACACAAGGCTAGAGGATATTTCCATGATCTGGACCTTCCCCTTCCAGAGTGCTCCCCTTAAACACACCCATCACCAGAAGAAGGGGGGCAAACCTTGGGAAGGGAGGGGGGTGAAATCAGGAGGGGGGGGAAGAGGGAAAGAAAAGGGGAGGAGTAGCCTGAATGGAATGGGGTAGGAGATGGGCATTCCAAATGGGAGGGGAGAAAAGGGAAGCACAAATGGGAGGGGAGAAAGAAGGGAAGCACAAAACAGGAAGGGGGAGGGAAGAAAGGGGGAGCAGGAGCCCAAATGGAAGTGGGGGAAAGAAGGGGAAGGGTAACACAATTGGAAGGGGGAGCCCAAAACAGGGACTGGGGAAGAAGAAGACTCACCCTATCACAGCGCTGGCAGCCATTTTGCTTCTTTGCTGGGCTGTGTTCTGGGGAAGGAGGAAGGCAGGCAGGCAGGCAGGAAGCATGGCTCCAGTCCTTGTTGCTGCTTTTCCTTCTTGCTGTTGGCTAGGGCACGGTTCCATCACTCCTAAAACCAGGCTAGCGACCAGGCTATTGGCTGGGGAGCTCCATAAGGGACTACTGGAGTCATTCAGTCCCCATCTCCAGCCCCTCCCCTGGACTGAAATGCGGTATTGTAGTGGGTCTTTGCTCTAGCAGTGGTACCTGAGCAGTGAGTGTAGCAGCCCAGGGGAGATTTCCTTCTACCATTCCTGCTGCCCTCGGCATCTCCATCAAAGCAGGACATGCACAGAAGGCAGAAGCAGAGAGCAGACTGTGCCTGCTCTCAGCTGTGAGTTAGGCAGAGGGAGATTCATCTGGTCAGTTTCACTTTGACTTTGTGGAGGTCTGGTGGCAAGTGTTTGTGGGACTCTGGGGTGGGAAGGGCACTGCCCCAGAGCCTTGAATGTAGGACCACCCCTGTGCTCATCCTGACAGGGTATAATATACTACAGTATTTTAACCATGCTGTCAAAAAATCATTAATACATCAAAAGGTCCTGATATTTTTAGCTGTGTGGGTAATACTTCATATACCTTAACAATTTGGGGTATCAGGGTTCAGAATTCTACTCATCCTCTATAGACCTGGGCCTGGGAAAAACAAATTAATTCCACTTATCAGAAATTCAAGTTATGCAAGTTATTCTTAAGTGGATTCCATTGTAAAGTTGTGGCAGATGGACTGTATTATGGTCAAGATTATTTAATTGTTAAATCTCTGTATAAGAACTGGAGACTGTAACATAGAACTGTAATATGGAGACTTACAGATTTGCTTCTTTCTCTGCTGTGTTTTTATTAGTGACAGAGCGTGATACCAATGCCTTTCCTGTTGAAGATGATGCTACATAATCAGCATCATAGTCAGTCACATGTAATTGATAGCTTTCTTAAAATAAAAACATGCTATTTGGTTGTTTCTTGTAACTACAAGTCCAGAATCTGATTAGTTTAAATAGCTGGTAATAAACACATTCAAAAAGCTGACATGCATGGAGTATCCCAAATACTAAGCAATCAGGATAGCTAATTCATTCCACATAAACATGGTAATTTGAAAACATTCAGTAGTATTCTGAATACTGGCAAGATTACAAATACACAATATAAATTATTCTGGTTGGATTTAAAATATTCATGCACAAGGCACCAATATGCACACAAACAGTGTCTTAGGCTTACATATTAAAGCACTGATAACTGATCATGGAGCTAGTTGGGATACTGGCCCAAATTCTCCGCTCCATTCTTTCTGCTAACTTCATTGGAATACTATACACGTAGTTGACAGCACAACTTGGACTCATAACTGGAATCTGTACTTTGTTTTCTTCTTGGGATGTATTTGACTTTTCAAGAGTAAAAATGCTGCATTCCTGCCATGTGGTTTAAAATGTAAATACATCTGTCATGGGATTGAAAGCACACACTCCTTGTAAGTCTGTGGAGGATTCCACTGAAGTCTAAGAAATCGCAGAAGAGAAAATGAAGCGACTGGAATGCAACCAGGAAGAAAGGGAAAGATTTCTTTGCCTGTTTGCAACAAGTATTTTTAAAATATTCTCTTCAGATGGAGGACTGTAAATCACTCCATGAGACCAAGGAGCTCTGGCTTCCAAGAAATAATGAAAATGTATCACTAGAATTACCAAGACCACAGTCCTTTTGCTGGAGTAACCCCATTATAATCCACGTGATTGCTCTGGAATCATTGATTTGATGATCATGATCTAAAATATTTATTCTATGCGGTGCTGAGCATTTTAGTCCTAATACTGAAGTGCAGTTTATCACATGATTGACTTCAAGTATGTCATTAAATTATGTGCCATTAAACAGTGCAATGGGGCTATTCATATACTTAAGGGTAGGCAGGCACACAAGCCTTGATCTGTGTGTGCACAGATCAAAACTGCAATTGTGCATGTGCACACGATATGCACCTGCAAGGCAGGGGGGGCAGAAAAAGTCCCCTACCTCCTCATCCTGCTGTGGAAGTCACTTCAGCCCTGCTTCTCCCTCTCCCGGTCATGACTGGGTCATGAGACGGGGCTTTCCCTGGGCCCCACTGTGCACTGCAATTTTGGTCTGCATGTGCACCCGAGGTATACCTGTGGACCATGGATCAGGGTGGCGGATAAGTGTTTTGCTGGATTAAGGCTAGTGTGCTCAGCACCTCACAGAATCAAACCATAAAATTCTCTGCTCTTTGGGTTCTGTTGATTAACAGGGAACAAATACGAAAACATTTACTTGTTACTGAGACCTTCCTATTAACTCTTTCAGTATTGAAAGTGAATTATGTAAAGCTTAATTAAGCCAAAAAGAACAAATCCTTGAACTACATTAAAATTAATAACAGGATATAATTATTATGCCTAACTTGATGCTTCTTGTATTTGTTTAGATTTATTTTTTTTGATGTTATGACATAATAGCTATATTGCTTTAACATATGGTGCAGTCATCGTTAAAGTTACTACGCACAATTATTTTGTAAAATTATTATTATAATACAGAAAGGAATGCATAGCTGCTCATTTCCTCTGAACATCAGAATGATGTCCAGTTATATTTCCTGGTACTGATATATTGTGTATATATAAAGTTTAAAATCTAAGCTCTTCATGTTTGTCTCTTCAACCCAGTCAAATTATCCAAGAGTCAGCTTTACATGTCTAATGAAGAACAGCTCAAAAGATTAGGAACAAAGCATTTTTGTAGAACTAACATGTACTCAGCTATATGAGTGCAGAGACTGTTTCTTAGCCACATATAGGCTCTGTCAGTTTCAGCTTTTATCTTGGACATTCCTGAAGCAATCCGGATTAACATAATGAGAATGTTCATGAACCATCTCATTATAATTTTATAAATTTTCAGTTCTGAATAATGAACCCACTTTATTTTTGAGCTGTGCTTCTTAAAAATTCTTTACTTAATGAAATATTACTTGCTACATAACGAAATTTCATTTGCATTCATTTTCCAAAATGCTAGTTTATCTCTCTCTCGAATTTGTAAAGAGGAAAAAGACAAAACAATGATGAAACCCTGATCATCATTATATCATCCAAAGTATCAGGCCTCTGAAGTATTCTCTAAGATCTCCTCTAGCCCTTCCTAATTGGGCATGTCTGAAGAGATGAGCACTGCACAGCACCGGATTCCACGTAATTACAAATAATTCCAGATTAGCTCAGACTTGAAATTATAGATAACTTCGTCTGGATTCCATGGTGTGACTTGCTGGAAATATAAGGAACCTTTAAAACATGTTTGGAATCCCCAGAGAAGATTAACCATGATGGCAGAATAAGTTTATAATAGATCAGCTCCACCAAAATAGACTGTAATGAACCCATCTGTTGCATGGAGAGCTGCGCATAGAATGGGTTAAAGACTTCAGTGATGGCCTGCTTCTATCAGTTAAAAAGAGACATGACGCTAACCACCCTTTAACCACCTTTGGTGGTTATTTATGCATGTTGCAGGGCTGCATAGGGCACCAATACAGCCTTGCAACATGCATAAATAACCATCAAGGGTGGTTAAAGGGTGGTTAGCGTCATGTCTGTTTTCACCCTATATCAGTTGACATAGGGTATTTTCAGACGTAACGAGATCACGCTCAACCACTGTGAATCCCCACATGGTGAACATGATCCCGTAACGTCTGTTGAGGGAAACGGAAGCTCCCCGCCAGATGTTGACCCCCGTGAATCATGGGGGGGAAATCACATTCAACATGCAAACAGAGATGGTCCGGGCAGGACCTCCGTTTGCATGTTGAATGTGATTCCCCCCTGTGATTCACAGGAGTGACCACCCGGCGTAACACTGAACAGACGTGACGCTGACACGCTCAACCACGGGGAATTCCACTGACCACGGGCCGGAATCGGCATCCGTACTCGCAGCTGATTCTGGGCTGTGGACAATTTCCCAGGGGGTGGTCAGGTGCAGCGGCCATATTGGCCACAGCGCCCATCCGTCTCTGGGCGGGTGGGTTGCTGGGGGAGCATGGGGGGGTGGGACTGCGGCCGCACATTGAACCGCGCAACCCCGCCCCCCCGGATTCCCTGCTGGGAGTGGCCAACACGTCTGTTGGCTGTTATGTGTTGGCCCCAGCAGGGAATCAGTAGGGTGTTTCCGTGGCGGGGCGAATTGAGCCCCGTCACGTCTGAAAATACCCATAGGGTATTTTCAGATGTTACGAGATCACAGTCAACCACAGTGAACCACAGTCAATCCCGCGGTGGTGCCAAAGCGCCCTGAACGTCTGTTTTGTGGGTGCCAGATGTTCACCACAGTCATCCCCAGCAGGGGTCAAAATTAACCACCCTTCCAGAGCTCCGGCCCAGACCATCTCCAAAAGTGTAGTCAAAGCGATTTCCACAGGGAAACAACATAATGTAATGACTGAATGGCAACCACCAGCCGGAATCAAGCAAAATGATTCCCAGCTGGGGAAAAAGCATGCAGCGTCGCTGCCAGGCAACAAGCAACAACACAGGGAGATTTATAGGGCACACAGCAGCAGGGGGATGTGGCGTGATGGAGCAAGGTGGAAGGGAGAGGAGAGCAGAGGGCAAGAGAGCAAGGGAGGAGGAGGAGATGGAGGAGGTGCAGGTGGAGGAGGTGGTCATGCTGCATATGGAGGTGGTGGGGGGAGAGCAGCAGCAGCAGTGGAAGCAGCATCTGGGACGGGCCGCCCCGGCACCTGCAACCAACCCAGGGGACGAGGCACCCCAGAAATGGGTAAGGGGAGCAGGGGGAGGCTGTGGCCCAGGGGCACCAAGGGGGGTGGGCGGGCTGGCAGGTGGGGGGAGAGGGGGAGGGATGCGGGGCTGTGGCAACCCGGCAACCAACCGTGCCCCCCTTATGACCCACAGACACGGAAATGGGCCAGGAGCCCAAGGCCTCGGAGAGGGCCAGAGGGCATGCAAAGGAGGAGAACCAGGAGGAGGGGGAAGAGCGCGACCCAAAGGGCGCCTGCGGGAGAAGACCATACCACTGAGGGGGGCAATGGGGGCACAGGGAAACCCAGGATTTCATTAGAATCTGGGGGACCCTGGAGCACCAGCTGGAGTTAGCTGTGAACCAGTGCAACGAACACGTGTACAAGGAGATCATGCGGGACATGGAGGCAGCGGGGCACCACAGGACAGTGGCCCAGTGCAGATCCAAGGCCAAGGAGCTCAAGAGGGGGTACAAGGCCATAAAGGATAACAACAGGCAGTCTGGGCACACAGCACAGACCGCCCCCTACTATGATGCCCTGGACCACATCCTCCATATGAAGGGTTCCATAGTCGCCCCACGCCTCATGGGGAGCACCGTGGTCCAGAGCAGGGAACGGGCTGAGGTACTCCCTCCCCTCGCCACCCCCATTGAAGGCACTGGCTCCAGGAGCCCCGCCCTGTCACAGAGAAACATGGAGTCACACACATGTAACACGGGACTACATGTTTGGTAAATGTGTGGTGCCAAGGGCTTCACATGTATGTAACATTACTATACATGTACACTATGTAATGTCAAAGGTTCCACATGTTTGTGATGTTAACTCTGAGAATTGTAGAACTCAAATTAGGCCTCTCACACGTCACCAGTCTACAGGAACTACAAGAGGTAACAGAAAGTGTATTCAAAACATCTGGCATGCTAGACAGTCTGTGGAGATGTTAATGAACTTCCATGTTTACCTGGGTTGACTACGTGCCCCGAACCTGCGAGAGACATCTGCATATGAAAGGAGCAGCCAGCCTACAGCAGGCTGGGGACAGCATGAACTGAGAGACAGATTCCGCTCTCTAAGCCAAGTGCCCAGCCAGTCACCTTATGGCTGAGAAACCAGAACTTCTGGACTCGTTAGGGTAAGATGAATAACTTAGGAACTCAACCGGTATAAGTTAGGAATGCATTATATTTACCTTTTATTTCTATTACCACTCTGTTTAACTATGTTGTTTATGTAATCAATAAACTTACTTCTTATATTATGAAGAAGTGGTCAGTGTCTAATATTGGAACACAAGTGAGCTACAAGAGCCCTCAAGCTCTTGTGAACCCAGAGAGTAAAGAGTCTGTAAACAGGAAGGATCGGGCCCTTGTGTGACAAAGGAGTTTCATTGTGCACACTTGAATTAGCCAGTGAGAGAAACTGATTCAAGAGAACTGTGCGCAAGGGAAACTGAGTCACTCAAACCCAGTAAAGTGGGGGGTGCGGACTCCCAAACCCGTGACAGTGGCGCCCCAATGAGTAAGGGTAACGCTCAGCTTGTGGACCAATGTGTAGACAGTAGAGGAGCATTCCCAGGTTACTGGACTCCTCTGAGGGGAGTAAAATCCCAAAAAACTGCAGAGCCGGAAAACCCAGGAGTTGGCAGCTCTGAGAGTGGAATAAGCAGATCCTTGAACAGAGTGTGTTAAGTTTGTTATTTTAATCTTAATTTCGGGCCAGGGAAAGTGTCAAAAGTGGGCTACCAAAGCACTTTCATCACCTGAGAAAGTCAGAGCTGAGAAGGGAAGCTCGGAAGTGAGGTCTTGAAGCAGAAGGAAAAAATAAGCAGCAGCTGAAACAGCTGATACATGAGTTTGAAATGAGTATGAATGGAACAGATGGAGATGGGGTGGTGGCAGCAAATCCCCCCCTCACCAGGTTCCCCTCCACCCAACCTGCAACCAGCAGTTGCAGATGGAAATGCACTGCCAAATGGGCCCCAAAACTCCCCTCCAACTGACCAGGAGCCAGGAGGACAAGGCTCAAACTCTGAACTCGAGATGGCCAGAATAAGAATAGACAAGGAGCTCAAGTTAGAGCAAATGAGAGCAGATGAAAATGAAAAAGAACGACAAATGCAGTTTGAACTGGAAAGAATGAAACAGGAAGAACGAGAGAGGGAAAGAGAATGGGACCAGCCCCCAAAGCCCCCAGCCGATGTCCGTAATGGGAGGATCCGAGGCCGGCACACTGGTCACCCTCAGCCAGTGGACACAGGGGAAACTCAGCAACACCAAGGGGCCAGCCTCGGAGGACTCAGAGACCAACATCGAGGGTAAGCAAGCGGGTGGGACAGGACAGGGACATGGGGGGAAGGCCCGAGGGGGGGAAGGGGGAACACAGGCCATGGGGCCACCCCAGCAACCACCCCAACACCCCAGACCACAGAACCGGGGCCTGAGGGCTGCCGGGGGACACGATCGCCCGACCCCACCCAACGCTCCCCATTCCTGCACAGGTCATGGCACGCCCCGGCACCTGCAACAGCCTAGCAAGGGAGATGGAGGTGGGCAGCCCCAGGAGCAGTCAGAGGGCCCAAGTGAGGCAACATGACATGGGTGGGGTGGAGGCCTGGGGCGCCAGGGCAGGGGGACTGGACCCTGGGGTGGGGGCATGTACAGGGGGAGACCAGGGGAGGGCACCCACTGCCCTCCCAAGGGGGGGCCAGTGCCCCCCATCCATGGCACGGGAAGGGGGGCAGGTGGCTGTGGCAGCTAACTTCTGCCTACCAGTTCCTGTGGGCCCCTGGAGGGAGCAGCCACCCAGGGGCCACCCGCCCTCCCACCACCGCCCAACCCTCTGGACACCGAGGCCTCCGAGGACACTGTCGGGGACAAAGATAGTGGAGGGGAGGGGAGCTCCCAGAGCTCTACGGTGCCCATTGGGCAGCCAAGAGGGAGGCCCCAGAGACGTGGGGAAAGGGGGAAAAGGGGGGATGGGGAGGGTGGCACTGGGAGGTGGGGCATGGGGGAGGTGGTGGGAGCACATGTAGAAGGGTGATACAATAAATGCACGGGCACCAAAGTCGCCTCTGTGTTTCTGTTCATGGGCCCGGGGCTGGGGGCGCAAAGGTGTGTAGGGGCACAGTCAGGGTGTTGCTGGGGGTCCCGGGGTGGTGGGGAGGGTGTGTGTGGCCTCAGCCCTCGGCCTCCCAGCTTATCCACCTGGCCAGGGCTGCATGGATTCGCTTTGCATATCTGTACTCCTGTGGATTCTCAGCATTCACATAGAGAGGCACGGGGCGGTGCCGGGGCACTGGATAGTCGAGGGCAGCCCCATCAGTCTCACACACATTGTGAAGCACACAGCAGGCTTCAATCATGAGGGAAGAGGTCTCCGCTGTGTAGTCCAGCCGGCCTGCAAGGCTCCTCCAGCACTGTTTGAGGGCCCCGAAGGCTCTCTGGACCATGGTCCTCCTCGCACACAGGTGGGTATTGTACAGCACCTCCACAGGGGTCCTGGCAACTGGGTACACCTTCATCAGCCAGTGGGTGAGTGGATAGGCCGGGTCCCCCAGGATGCAAGGGGGCATCAGCACCCCCTCGATCCGGGTCATTACCATGTCCACGAAGTCCCCGCTGTATATCCGTGCATAGAAAGGAGAGATGGTCATGATCCAGGCATCATGGCTGCGACCAGAGTGGTCTGTGTAAATGTCTATGAACTGACCCCGGTGGTCCACAATCACCTGCAGCTGCAGGGAGTGGTACCCATGTCGGTTGACATATTCTGAGACCTCTCCAGCGGATGGGTGGAGGATCTCTATGTGGGTGCCGTCCACGGCGCCCATGCAGTTGGGGAATCCCCCAGTCATGAATCCATCCATCACAGCCTCCTGGTCCACCAGTTGGATCACTCAGTCCAGGAGCACGCCCTCCACCGCCTTGTAGACGTCCCGCAGGATCACGGCGACGATGCTCACCCCAACGCTGAAGTGCTGCAAGATGGACTGGCAGGAGTCGGGTGTTGCAGGGGTCCAGACCCCAATGACCACCCACTGGACTATGGGAATGGGGTCTGCATGGGGTTGTCCTGTCTCTCCAGCTAGGGCGTTAAGAGCTCGGAGAGTCTCAGGAGGATGCGCCTGTCCATCTGAAAGTGTGCTCTCCAGGCGGCCTCGTCCCATTGGGCCAGTGCCCTGGCCCACCATGCCTGTGCCCGCTCCGTGACCCATACCTGCTGGTCAATGAGCATAGCGAGCAGGGCTGCGTGCCCCATGGTCTCCCTCTGCTACTGGAGCTGTCCGACTGCCTCGCAGACTGCAGCAGCCCGCCCCCATGTGTGGAGGAGGGCCTGTCGGGCCACCCCAGACACCCCGCTGGGCCCTGAGCTGGGCAGGGAGCGCCTGCACCGGTGATGGGATCTCTGGGCTCTGACAGCGCTCCTGGCCATGCACACCCACAGCCGGATGGCCAGGTGCACCTCAGCGGTCTGGATATGCAGGAGGTCAGTGAGTGAGCGGTACCACTCTGTGCAAACAGCTAGGTGCATCCCGCAGGCACCCAACCGTCCCAGCTCCAGGGTTACTGGTGTCCCGGGTGGGTTGGAGCCACACCTGTTATAGGATGGGGCCTGTGTAGCCCTGCCCCTGGTCATGCCCTGCCAACTGGACTTGGGGCCCTGAGTCATCCTGGCTGCCCCCCAGGCTGGCAGGCCTGGCTCCTGCAGGGCAAGCAGGGCAGGGAGGCCGTGGGTGACCTAATGTGTGCACCTGCCTTCCCTGCAGGGGGCCTGGTCCTGTCTTTGGCCAGGCGTGTGTGGGCAGCAGCTGCATTCCTGCTGTCATCACCTCCCACCTCTCGGTGTCAGCTGCCTGTTGTCCTCGCCGCCCTGCTTAGTGTGTAGGCTGTCCTGTCCGTGTGCTCTGTTCCAGCAGCTGGGCTGGGTCCACACCCCACGCCTCACTCTGTAGCTGTGCCATGTTGTGGCCTCTGGCCTTATCGCTTGGCCTTGGAGCTCCCCTGTTTCCCCTTCTGTCCCTCCAGGGATTGTGGGGCCCTCCGTTCCTTGCACTTAGTATCCGCCATTTGCTGGACCATGGCTGGCCGCTCTTCCCCAGGGCTCCCGGGCTACAGCACCCCCGGCCCCCCCCCNAGGCAGCCCCGTGCCCCCAGCCCAGTGGATGAGGGAGCACCAAGCATGAGTATGGCACTACAGGGAGGAGCAGGCAGAGGACTCAGCCAAGATGGACCGGTCACATGCTGGGCCCCTCGGCACCCCCACCACCTCTGCCTCCGCCCCAGCCTCCGGCACAGTCACTGGGCCTGCGCTTCTGCCTACCAGTTCCTGTGGGCCCCTGGAGGGAGCAGCCACCCAGGGGCCACCCGCCCTCCCACCACCGCCCAACCCTCTGGACACCGAGGCCTCCGAGGACACTGTCGGGGACAAAGATAGTGGAGGGGAGGGGAGCTCCCAGAGCTCTACGGTGCCCATTGGGCAGCCAAGAGGGAGGCCCCAGAGACGTGGGGAAAGGGGGAAAAGGGGGGATGGGGAGGGTGGCACTGGGAGGTGGGGCATGGGGGAGGTGGTGGGAGCACATGTAGAAGGGTGATACAATAAATGCACGGGCACCAAAGTCGCCTCTGTGTTTCTGTTCATGGGCCCGGGGCTGGGGGCGCAAAGGTGTGTAGGGGCACAGTCAGGGTGTTGCTGGGGGTCCCGGGGTGGTGGGGAGGGTGTGTGTGGCCTCAGCCCTCGGCCTCCCAGCTTATCCACCTGGCCAGGGCTGCATGGATTCGCTTTGCATATCTGTACTCCTGTGGATTCTCAGCATTCACATAGAGAGGCACGGGGCGGTGCCGGGGCACTGGATAGTCGAGGGCAGCCCCATCAGTCTCACACACATTGTGAAGCACACAGCAGGCTTCAATCATGAGGGAAGAGGTCTCCGCTGTGTAGTCCAGCCGGCCTGCAAGGCTCCTCCAGCACTGTTTGAGGGCCCCGAAGGCTCTCTGGACCATGGTCCTCCTCGCACACAGGTGGGTATTGTACAGCACCTCCACAGGGGTCCTGGCAACTGGGTACACCTTCATCAGCCAGTGGGTGAGTGGATAGGCCGGGTCCCCCAGGATGCAAGGGGGCATCAGCACCCCCTCGATCCGGGTCATTACCATGTCCACGAAGTCCCCGCTGTATATCCGTGCATAGAAAGGAGAGATGGTCATGATCCAGGCATCATGGCTGCGACCAGAGTGGTCTGTGTAAATGTCTATGAACTGACCCCGGTGGTCCACAATCACCTGCAGCTGCAGGGAGTGGTACCCATGTCGGTTGACATATTCTGAGACCTCTCCAGCGGATGGGTGGAGGATCTCTATGTGGGTGCCGTCCACGGCGCCCATGCAGTTGGGGAATCCCCCAGTCATGAATCCATCCATCACAGCCTCCTGGTCCACCAGTTGGATCACTCAGTCCAGGAGCACGCCCTCCACCGCCTTGTAGACGTCCCGCAGGATCACGGCGACGATGCTCACCCCAACGCTGAAGTGCTGCAAGATGGACTGGCAGGAGTCGGGTGTTGCAGGGGTCCAGACCCCAATGACCACCCACTGGACTATGGGAATGGGGTCTGCATGGGGTTGTCCTGTCTCTCCAGCTAGGGCGTTAAGAGCTCGGAGAGTCTCAGGAGGATGCGCCTGTCCATCTGAAAGTGTGCTCTCCAGGCGGCCTCGTCCCATTGGGCCAGTGCCCTGGCCCACCATGCCTGTGCCCGCTCCGTGACCCATACCTGCTGGTCAATGAGCATAGCGAGCAGGGCTGCGTGCCCCATGGTCTCCCTCTGCTACTGGAGCTGTCCGACTGCCTCGCAGACTGCAGCAGCCCGCCCCCATGTGTGGAGGAGGGCCTGTCGGGCCACCCCAGACACCCCGCTGGGCCCTGAGCTGGGCAGGGAGCGCCTGCACCGGTGATGGGATCTCTGGGCTCTGACAGCGCTCCTGGCCATGCACACCCACAGCCGGATGGCCAGGTGCACCTCAGCGGTCTGGATATGCAGGAGGTCAGTGAGTGAGCGGTACCACTCTGTGCAAACAGCTAGGTGCATCCCGCAGGCACCCAACCGTCCCAGCTCCAGGGTTACTGGTGTCCCGGGTGGGTTGGAGCCACACCTGTTATAGGATGGGGCCTGTGTAGCCCTGCCCCTGGTCATGCCCTGCCAACTGGACTTGGGGCCCTGAGTCATCCTGGCTGCCCCCCAGGCTGGCAGGCCTGGCTCCTGCAGGGCAAGCAGGGCAGGGAGGCCGTGGGTGACCTAATGTGTGCACCTGCCTTCCCTGCAGGGGGCCTGGTCCTGTCTTTGGCCAGGCGTGTGTGGGCAGCAGCTGCATTCCTGCTGTCATCACCTCCCACCTCTCGGTGTCAGCTGCCTGTTGTCCTCGCCGCCCTGCTTAGTGTGTAGGCTGTCCTGTCCGTGTGCTCTGTTCCAGCAGCTGGGCTGGGTCCACACCCCACGCCTCACTCTGTAGCTGTGCCATGTTGTGGCCTCTGGCCTTATCGCTTGGCCTTGGAGCTCCCCTGTTTCCCCTTCTGTCCCTCCAGGGATTGTGGGGCCCTCCGTTCCTTGCACTTAGTATCCGCCATTTGCTGGACCATGGCTGGCCGCTCTTCCCCAGGGCTCCCGGGCTACAGCACCCCCGGCCCCCCCCCATAGCTGGACCTTCCGCGAGACCATGGCCCTGTGTGACTTGTGGCATTCCCCGGCTGTGAAATTGCTCCTGAGCTGCCCAGACAGCGTCAGAGGTGCCCAGGGCCGGCCCCAGGCATGTGCCATATGTGCAGCCGCACATGGCCCTGTGGGCAGCTGGGGCCTCGCACTTGCCTGGCTGGGCAGCAGGCTGCAGCCAGCTTCTCCCCCAGTAAGTGATTTTTCCTCCCCTCCCTGGCTTCAGACCCCATCCCTCACCTGCCTCTTCCTTCTAGTAGTGCAGCAGCAGCAGCAGCAGTAGCGGGGACACTGGATCGGGCTGGGAGATAAGGTTGTTTGTTTACAAACAGCTCCTCCCCACGTGCTGATCAGAAGGTTTCTGCCTTGTAAAGAAGGTTTTTCGAGATGGCTCCTAACATTCTCACAACTGGGTTGTGTATGTTCACCCTATTCAAATAATAAACCACATGATGGTCTCGAGCTCCTCTAGTATAAAAAGAACCGTCCCCCTCTGAATGACAGTTCATTTCAACCTTTCTAGAAATATAAGAAAAGAATTCCATGCGGGCTGGAAGGGTGGGTATTTGTGAGAATGTTTGGAGCCATCTCAAAGTACCTTGTTTACAAGGTAGAAACCTTCTGTTCTTCGAATGGCTCCTCATATGATATTTTTACATGGCTCCGCCGGGTGGGAAGTCCGTGGGCATGCCAGTGCATGGGTGGGTCATGCACACAGCTGCACACGCATCCCCACTCACCCCCCACTCATCCACACCCACATAGTAACCACCGTTTCCCCCGGTTGCTCTGTGTGTGGGGATGAGTGGGGGGTGAGTGGGGATGCGTGTTAGGCAAGCGCGCACACACACACACTCACCATGGGCACGTGCACCACGTCATTCACACGGGGTTCCCCCACCCATGAACACACAGAAATCTGCGTGTTCATGGGTGGGAGAGGCCCGTGTAAAAAGGGCCACATTCTCACAACTGTCTTCCTTATACTATCTTAGGTAGGAATTTAGGATGTAAAGCAATATCTATTCTGCCTTGGAAAATAAATCTGCAAATATGGTTCTGAGATTATTATGGCTGCTATTTCACTAACTCTTCTTAATGAAGTTATTGCTAACGGGAATACTGTCTTTAAACCCGCACCCCATAACCAGTTCATTTG
>QEPC01013994.1:1115509-1136047 GCA_003113815.1 Sphenodon punctatus
CCCGTGTAAAAAGGGCCACATTCTCACAACTGTCTTACTTATACTATCTTAGGTAGGAATTTAGGATGTAAAGCAATATCTATTCTGCCTTGGAAAATAAATCTGCAAATATGGTTCTGAGATTATTATGGCTGCTATTTCACTAACTCTTCTTAATGAAGTTATTGCTAACGGGAATACTGTCTTTAAACCCACACCCCATAACCAGTTCATTTGCGCTCCCATATAATCAATTCACGCTGTCCCGTGGGCACTAATTAAATGGTTATGGGTGGGGGCAGCGTGAATTGATTATATGGGGGCAGGGGCACAAGTGAACTGGTTATGGGGTGGGGGCAGCATGAACCGATTATGGGGGCACAACTGAACTGGTTACATGTCTCTTTTCATGGCATAATGTGCTTAATAAGCTAGCTGCATTTTGGGTGTCTGGTGTGTTTGATAGCAGCACCTCTGGACTGGTTGCACTGCATGTGTGCACAAGGCACAGGCGGCACCAGCAGCAAGAAGCAACAGACCCTGGAGGCCAGACTGGCGACGCTCACTCCCTCCTCCAGTAAGGCAGTGGATGCAGTCAGTCTCTCTGTGCCTGCCTCACTGCCCGCTTGGCTGCCCCTGCAGTGGAACCACTCCTGGGGAGTGGTGATAGACACTCGGCTGGGGAGGGGGGGGAAGCATTGGGAGGCCGTGCTTCTCCATGGTTGCTTGGAGGGGTGGAGAATGGGAATCCTTCCTGTCCAGAGGGAGTAAGTCTTATGCAAATTTATACATTTGCATAATTAGGTGGGGCCTAATTATGCAAATTAGGCCCTGCACCAAGACTTCACACATGGCCTCACAAACCCTGGGGCCGGCCCTGCAGGTGCCTACAAGAGTATGAGTTCCGGGCTCCGGTACTATTCTATGTGCTGAGTGCCTGCGACTGCCGGCTGCATGCAGAGACACTAGGCCTGTGTCCCTTTCCTGATGGGTGCATCCCCAAGATCAGGTACTCGCATGTGGGGTGGTCAGTGGCAGAGACCACATCTGCCCTCTCTGTGTGCAGCCTGTCTGACGGGGGGGGGGGGATGCCCTGGCTGTGTCCTCCTTTGGCTGTGTTCATGGGGCCCGAGGTTACCAGCGGTCCCACGGGGTGATCTATCACTGCCTGTTGGAGCTGGGTCACCTTCCGTAGCCCCCAGCTTCTGACTATGGTTTGTTGGAGCCCTCTGAAGTGGAGGTGTTGGCGCTGGCTGGTGTGTGGTCCCAATCTGATGTGCAGGTGGGCCTCACCGTGCAGGATCCCTTCGAGGCATACTACCTCATCACCCACCACATGTCTGCATTGGGGTACCATTGGGGCATGCTTCAGTGGCCCCACTTCGTGCACCTGGCAGTTCACCCAGCCCCGGGCCCCTTTGTGGCCCCCTGCAGCTGGTTGTGAGGCCCCCCTTTCCTTACGGGCCCTGGATGCTCGCCCCGCTGTGAGCTCCTGCCTCTGCCCCACTGCCGTGGGTCGTTGCCCTCTCCCTCCATGATGTCCCTGGTTCGCTGCTGTGCTGGCTGATTCCTGGGGTCCCACTGCCCCTGCCTGTGGCTCTGTGCCCCCTCCACAGGCCCTCCCTGTCCGCCTCTGCAACTGGTGTTCCCCTCCGTGGCTGCCGTCTCCTGTGGCTGTCTCCTGAATGCTGAGGCTGCTCCCAGTGCCCTGGGTGCTGCTGTCCTTCCTGGTCCGGCCTTGATCCCTCATATGCCCGTGCCCCCCCCTTCAGTGACTCTGTGATCGTGGGGTTCTGGGGTCCCAGGACTGCACCTCCCGGCATCCTCCGGTGGGGGGGGGGGAGTGAGTCTGGCTTGTGAATGGGCTGCTCTACTATTCAGCCCCGGCTCACCTCCTTCCCATCCATCGCACCCTAGCCAGCGCATGGGTTTCCTGACAGCCTCCTGGACCATTCCCGGGCTGGTCCCTGGTCCATGTGGCCTCCCCCTGTGCCTGTGCTCTGCCCCTGGAGGTCCCCCTGTTCTGGGGATGGCTGCGTAACTGTGGGGGTGTCCGTGTAGGCTGTGCTGTTGTGGGGGTTCTGGATGCCATTCCCCGTGTCCTACCTTGGCCCCATGGCCGGTTCCCCCCCTCCTCCCTGTCCCCGGCCCCCCTCCTTTCCCCTTTTCCCATTGTGCCATGTGTGTTGTCCATCCCGCTGTGTTCCCCCTTACCTTCCTTTCCCGTGTGTGTGTGTGTGTGCATGTGGGCGTGTGTTTGTGCTGTGTGTTCCACAGTGGCATCATTTCCCCTGTGCCTGTTGTGTGTGCTGTCTCAGCGGCTCTTCTCCCTCTTCCCTCTCCCTTCCCTTTTCCCTTGTGTGAGCGTTCCCTGTGGGCGCTTTTGGCTTCCTTTTCTCTCTGTCGGCCATGTCTGCCTCCCGCCCCTCCCAGGTGCCTTCTGGGTGTTTTGACCATGGCCCGGGATCGGCGTAATGTCTGTTGCGCTGCCCCGGGCTGTGGTCTGCCGGTCCGATTCCCTGCTGTGGTCCCACTCCCGTCACATGTGTTTGGGGTCTCTCTAGGCCACGGGGGGTGGGTGGGTGGGTGGGGGTGGTTTAGCCGACTCACCACCACTGGGAATCCACTGTGGTGAATCAGCTGCCCATAATGTCTGAAATCACCCATACAGGCCCACATTACTGGGTGTTTTCAGACCTTACGAGATCACAGTCAACCACAGTGAGCCACACACAACCCCACGATGGGCCCAAAGGGCCCTGAACGTCTGTTTGACGGTCGCCAGATATTCGCCACAGATAGGATTGTGGAATATTCACCACAGACGGGACACAGATATTCACCACAGATGCAACAGCAGGGGACAAAACTATTCACCCTTCTGGAGCGCCAGCCTGGACCGTCTCCGAAAGGGTGGTCAAAGCAATTCCCACCGGGAAACAACAAAACGTAATGACTGAAGGGCAACCACCAGCCGGAATCAATCAAAATGATTCCCAGCCGGGGACAAAGCACTGCCAGGGAATGAGCAACAACAGAGGCTGGGGAGGGAGATTTAAAGGGCACCCAGCAGCAGGGGGACGTGGCAGGATCGAGCGAGGCGGAAGGGAAAGGAGAGCAGAGGGCGGGCAAGCAAGGGAGGAGGAGGTGGAGGAGGCACAGGTGGAGGAGGTGGTCATGCTGCACATGGAGGTGGGGGAGGGAGAACAGCAGCAGCAGCAGCAGCCAGGACAGGCCACCCCAGAGCTGGCAACTAGCCCGGGGGATGAGGCACCCCGGAAATGGGTAAGGGGAGCGAGGGGGGGGCAGAAGCACAGGGGCACCAAGGGGGGTGGGCGGGTCATCAGGAGGGGGGGAAACGGGGAGGGCCATGGGTCTGAGGCAACCCGGCAACCAACCACCCCCCCTTATGACCCACAGACACGGAAACAGACCCTGGAACCCAAGCCCCCAGAGGTGACAGGCGGAGGACATGCGGAGGAGGAGGAGGAGGACCAGGAGAGCCCACGTGGGAGAAGGCCGTACCACCGATGGGGGTAATAGGGGCACAGGGAAACCCTGGACTTCATCAGGATATAGAGGACCCTGGAGCACTAGCTGGAGCTAGTGATCAACCAGAATAATGAGCACGTGTACCAGGAGATTGTGTGGGACATGGAGGCAGCGGGGCACCACAGGACAGTGGCCCAGTGCCGCTCAAAGGTGAAGGAGCTCAAGAGGGGGTACAAGGCCATCAAGGACAACAACTGGCGGTCCGGGCACGGAGTCCGGACTGCCCTCTACTATGACGCCCTGGACTGCATCCTTCACATGAAGGGCTCCGTAGTCGCCCCGCAACTCATGGGGCATGCCATGGTCCAGGGCAGGGAACAGGACAATGTACTCCCTCCCCTCATGGCCCCACTAGAAGGCACCAGCTCCAGGGGCCCCACCCCACAAGAGGAATGCCCTGGGACCTCGGGGAGCAGCAGGCCTCCCTCGCACACCAGCCCAAAGAGTCCCCAGCTGATGTCCATACCGGGAGGAGCCAAGGCCAGAACACCAGTTGCCCTCAGCCAGGGGATGCAGGGGGACCCCAGTAACAATGATGGACCAGCCTCAGAGGGCTCCGAGACCGACATCGAGGGTAAGCAAGTAGGTGGGATGGGAAACGGACTGGAGGGGATGGTCTGAGGGAGGGAGGGGGACACACTGGCCACAGGGCCACCCCCAGCAACCCATGACACCCCAGACCACAGAAAGGGGGCCCGGGGGCCACTGGGCGACATGTTCAGCCTATCCCCTCCCACCCTCTCCCATATTCTTACAGGTCACGGCACGCCCCAGCACCCGGGACAGTCTGGTGAGGGGGATGGCGGCAAGCAGCCCCAGGAGCAGCCAGAGGTTCCACGTGAGGCAACTCGGCAAGTGGGGGAAGAGGAGGCCGGGGGAGACCGGGTGGGAGACCCGGCCCATGTGGTGCAGGGGAAGGGGGCCGGGGCACAGGGACACGCCGGGGGAGGGCACCAGATGGCCACCTGAAGGGGGAGCAACATGACCCTCCAGAAGCGGCACGGGATGGGGGGCAGGTGGCTGGGGTGCCTAACCAACCCCTACTGTACACCCCAACAGGGTGACCCGCTGGGTCCCAGAAAGTAACAGGAGGAGGAGGAGGAGAAGGGCCCCACTTTCATCCCAAATGCTCAAAGATAATAAATTGGGTCCCAAAGCATTCATGAGACTGGCTTAAAATCATGAAAATTTAAAAATAATAGGTTTTTGTTCTTTGCATTTTTCCTTTCCTTTTTGAACATATGGTTAGGCTACATGTTTTCCAGTTTTTCTCAACGATGCTGAGGTCTATAAATTCTTGCTGTTTGTTTCTTTTTTGAACAGAAGAAATTATCATGATCTGGGGTTTTAATAAAGATACCAGAATTTACAAGTACTGAAATAAAACACAGAACGTTGGTAAAACTGGTCACATGACAACAGCCCAGATGTGGCAGACGGTAAAAGAAAGGCTGCCTTTGATATTGAGAAGGAACTTCAGGTATTACCTAGAACTACTTCAGCCCTGGAATCTCGGCTTGGGTTAGTTTTGGGGAGAGTCAAGTAGGGGATGGAAGGGGGGGGGGAGGACCTAAAAACCTATGGGTGTAATTGTAGAGGAAACCCATATCCCCCCAACTTTCAAGTTGGAGAGGACATAGTTTCAACCCCTTGATTTTTAGGGTGCTGATCAGAGTGATCCATTCCTTAAACCCCTTTCTCCAATCCCTCTTTTGTAATTCTGTCCCATTCAAGAGGGCAATGCCAAGTGAAGAAAAAGGTGGCATGTGGACCAGCTAGAAGACTCCAGTGAAAAAGAGCATACTACTGGAGAATTTGCACAGGAGTTGCTCTTCTACTTTCTGCTGTCGCTAAGAATGGCACAGAGTCACAAGAAGGAAGTCAGAGAGGTATGCAGGACATCCATCCTTCTTCTAGAAGCTGGGATGGGAATGGGTCTATGGTAGGGTGGCCATTGAAGCATTGCCAGAATAGAGGACAAAATCTGTATAGAATTTCCATATACTATTTTACATTCATTTATGCAAATTAATGCTCTTGTTACTGCCACCGACCCAGAACACATCCGCTGGTGCCTCCAAGACAGGCACACAGGGTCCTCCTGGCTGGACTCCAGTCCCTTCTGTGCCCGGCATACACCCACACACCGTACTTCTGCTGCCCTCACCTTGAGCCTGCCCTGATCAGATCCTCAAGGGCTCACTCAGCTCACTGCTGCTTTGGAATTTGCTCCAGCTTTGAAGTTCCAGTGCTCAGGACCTCACTTTTGTCTCTTAGCTAGCACCTCCACCAACACCTCACTCTCTTAATGAGGAATTAACAAGATAGCCACCTTCTAAGCCACCATCATAAGAACATAAATGCCATACGGGGTCCATCTGGCCGAGCATTCTGTCTCTGACAGTGGCTAATCTCAGTTGCTTGGGATTACAATACTTGGGAGAAGTATTCCCTGTTGTTCATTTCCTCAGTAGCGTCTATTCCACTTACTGAAATACCCCAGTACCACTCAGTTTATGAGATCTGACAGCATCACAGTAGTTGGTGGTGTATTAAGTTGTACTATTACAAATAAATTAGATCATTTTTTTTCTTTATTTCTATAGAAAATATCTGCTAATCAGGCTTTGGCTGAGACTTGATCCACCCTCATATGAAAGGCTCCATAGTTAGCCCATTCTTACTTTAGGGCACAGTCCTAAAGGGCCCTTTAGGGCTGTCACTGACTTCTGTGGCGAGGATTGAACCCTCCATATCAGCTAGGCAAGCAGAAGAACTGGAACCATTTTAAAATGAGGTTAAACTATGCTGCTGCTACTGCTCCCTCCTCTTTCTTTACCAGGGGAAGCTTTTTGACTTATACCTGTTCTTGGGGCACCCACTCCTTCATGAAAAACTGAAGGGGATTTCCAGGTTCTTTTGAGGGGGAAAATATTCCAAATAAGTAACAAGTTTCAGCAGGATTTGGGGTTCTCTGCTTTTGTGACCTCACTCACCTGAAGGGCCAAGAGATTGCCCGCTCGGGATGGGCGAAAAGATCGCTGTTCAGGTTCGGCCGTTCAGTTCGGCTGCGTTTGTTTCGTTTGTTTGTTTCGTTCGTTCGGTTCGGATGCGTTCGGTTTGTTTGTTCGTTTCGTTCATTCAGTTCATTCACCGAGTTCGGGTTCGGCTGTTCGGTTCGGTCATCCGAACAGACCGTTCAGTTAGGCCGTTCGGTTCGGCTGTTCGGGAAATGTTGTTATGGGTGGTTTTTTGTTTTTTATATGGTTTTTTGGTCTTTTATTGGGTTTTAGATGGTTTTCTTTTGTTTTTTATTTGGTTTTTTGGTTTTTATATGTTTGGTTTTTTTAATCTAATATTATATATCTATCTATCTACACTAAATCTAACTGCTATTAACTATTCTAAATGCTATGAACTGAATGGATTATCTAATAAGTACACAGGCCTATTCCTACAAACACTAAAACTAAATCACTAACGCTATCTCTATCACTAAGCTAACTCCTACAACTCTCTACATCTATCTATCTATCTATCTATCTATCTATCTATCTATCCATATATATATGGATATATATGGATATATATACATCCCATATATATGGGATGGGGGGGAATCACAAACAGAAGAGGAGTCTGTAGTGAAATACATACATACTCAATGAGTCTGTACAGTGAAATGCATAACACAAGGTTTCAGTTTAAGGTTTAAGTTTCATTTCAGTACAAAACTGAAATGAAACTTAAAGCAATCTAAAAATCCTACTCAACGCCTGCTGTTCAGGAACAGTGACTAGCTCAGAAGGTGTTGGGAAGGGGGAGCAGATAATTAGTTTAATTTCTTGCAAGCCTCTCTCCACCCCTGGTGCCTGGAAGTCTGCTCCTCAGTGACTACACCTCCCTGTCATGTTTGACCTTCCAGTGAACCTTTTTTTGCCACCCAAACTCATCCGAACGCGATCCGAACTTAGCGAACTGTTCGGCCATTTCGCTGTTCGGATTGTTCAGTTTGTTTGCGTTCGTGTTCGGTCATCCAAACAGTTCGAGTTCGGGCCGAACTCCGAACTTCCGAACCGCGTTCGTCCATCCCTATTGCCCGCTGCTGGCCACTGTGCCTAGGCTCCAAGCCTCAGAGAAAGCATGCAGGGACAGGGTCCTCTCCTGGCTGCACTCTGACTCACTACACTGTGCCCAGGATCCCAACCCCTCCTGCATGGATGATGGGTGGCAAGATCGGAGCCCGAGATGTATGGCTGGAGATGTTGGACCAGATGTAATTTACCAAAAGCACTCCTTGTCATAGCTGCCATCTGGGCATCCAGGAGGAGCTGCGAGTTGAGGAAGACTCCTAGACTCTGAACCTGAGGGACCAAGGAGGAACACACCCCATCAATGATGGGGGCCTCCACTCCCTCACCCTTACCCACCAGCATCACCTCTGTCATTGTACTCTGTCTAGGGTATAAGCTGTTGAACAACGAAAAGTCCACCCCCCTCCCCATTTTTATATGGTTTACTGCATGTCACACTTTACCTGCTGTAGATATGCATGTAAGCATTAAGAGACATTTTTAGTTTACTCGCTTGCCTTTCTAGCAAGCCATGGCATGAGTAAATTATTATAGATGATAGTTAAAAGCATTGGAGTGGATCCAGGTTTTATATGATTGTAGCCAATGTATGGATAACATGTAAAGAAACATCTACTAGTTTGGGGAGTTTAACAACTGTTTAATATGCATATATTTTAATCGTTACAAACATTATATTTTCATCATTTCACATCTGCCAACCATTTGAATGTTTGTCACCACGCCAACTGTCTTCCGAGTCCTCCAGCTCAACTGCAAAGTCTACATTTTGTTTTTTCTGGTTGCTACATGTCCGTAGTTTGCACATATCAGTGCAAGTAAGTCCATTGGATAGGCGTGTGCAGCTTGGCAATTGACAGGAATGCACACACTTGCATGATAACCTCTCCAAAACTGCAATTGGTGCTGGTGGTTCATGCATCTCCACTCTATGACAAGATTGCCATCTGTGTCTGTCACAGAGCAAAAGGATAGATGTTGTTTTTGACATTTACCTGGAAACTTCAATCAAAGATGCTGAACGATACAAGTGAATTTTTCTTGATGAACCTTATGGAAATTAAGCTACCAATAGCCAGAGTAAAATGGAAGACAGATGGATGCCGGGTAAAAGAACCATCCTTTTAGTACAAGTGAACTGTAGTCTGCTAAAGATACAATTTCTAGGTTAGCTTGTGTTTTATGTCTCAAGGCATGGTCTGAGAAGCAGTTTCACACTGTACCTTCCCATGATAAATAAGAAATAACGGCCTTGCAGATGTGTTGGGCTAATTGGATTGTTTAGACTCCTTATATAATAAACAGGTTAACTATATTGTTTTAAGAATATACTTGCTGACTATGTAAACAATTGCTGTAACCTTTTACTTTGTATGACGTTATTTTGATTGACACTCTGTATCTATCTGTTTGAACCGGTATCTATAAAATACCTATATAATTTATGCTCCGGCAGACCAGCCTGAAGACTTGCATGTTTTCAGGTCTGCTCTCTCTCTTTGCGTTTTGAGATCAATAAAGAACTCTAACAGAATTTACCAACAGCTTTGCGTGAGTATGGAATTTTCCTCTACACAAGCGAAGGACAAATGCTAGCCTGCAGTTGAAAAATATTGCACCATCTCACAAAATTAAGCAGTTTAGAAGGTATCTGTGCAGCTCATCTAAGAAGTCTCAATCCATCAAGTTCTTGGTGCAACAATGGAGGATGCCTAAGTACATGGAGAGGTTACCAAGTAAAGTACTTTATGCAACAAGTGAGGAGGTCTGTTTCATGATCACCAAAAACAATAGGGAAGAAGTTGGTGGCCTAAGGTATACAAAAGAAGAAGCTGACACTCTGATGCTACTGCACGCACTTCATGTGGCAAAGGCAAAATCCGTTGTTATTTCAGAAGACACAAATGTACTGATACTATGCATTGACTTTGCGAGTGAAATACCATGCCCCATGTTTGTAAAATGTGGAACAAAGAGCCGCACAAGGTTTATCAAACTTGCAAGTTCAGTTGGACGGAGCGTGTCTGATGCCCTGATTGGACTTCATGCCTTCACTGACTGTGACACTGAGTGCTTTTGCAGGTCAGGGTAAGTTGGCTCCCTTGAAACTACTGAGAAGCAACAAGAACTACCAGGAGACATTCAGTCATGGGAAATCTCTCCAGAGATGTTTGAGAAGGTACAGCAATTCACCTGCCACATGTATGTACCAACCACCCGCACTAGTTTTGTAAATGACATACGCTGTGAACTTGTTTGTGCCAAGTGAGGAGAGGTGGAGTCAAGTCAGCTTCCACTGTGCAAAGACAGTGCAAAGACTGTGAAAAGACTGCCTAGTCACACTCTTCGGGCCAACTTCCAGGCAGGCATTTGGAGGCACTGTCATTCAAATGGTTGGCAGGTGTGAAATGATGAAAGTATAACGTTTGTAAGGATGAAAACATATGCATATTAAACAGTTGTTAAATTCCCAAAACTAATAGACATTTCTTTACAATAATATTAAGTTACATGTTATCCATACGTGGTTAAAATCATAGAAATTGTGGATTCATTCCAATGCTTCTAACTATGGTTTATGATAAATAATGTATTCATGTCATGGCTCTCTGGAAAGGCAAAAGAGTAATCTAAAATTGTCTCTTGATGTTTACATGCATACTTGTATTAAAATTATTTGATCTTTAGGATCAGTACAGTGATGAATCAGATAAAATAGTGCCAAGAAAGCTATTTTATTATATACACAGCATAAAAGATAAAAGTATACAGCATAAAACATATATACAAAGCATCCCACATCCCTTTCTGCAAGCCGGAGAACCCCAACAACTGTGAGATGATCGCCAGGTGGGCTGAGGGTTCTGCAGCTCCCACCTCAGCACGTCTGCAGAGTGGCCAGCAGTGAAGTTCCAATGTGGGTTCCTGGCTGCTCTGTCTTATAGTATTCTGCCTTCACAACCCCACTAGGCAAAAACTGCGCATGTGCCAACAATTAACTATTGCCTCCCTCTGGCCTGAGTCATTCAGCTCCCAATTAACAAGCCTTTCTCTGGGTATCAGGTTCAATTACTGATAAGCGCTTCTCAACATTACAGCTCTAACTGGCCTTGACATTCTGAACAACAACTTATACAATACAGCATAAACTGCCAAAAAGTCATGATTACAACTCATGACATACAAGATGGATTCTTAAAGCAAACGTAGGCCAAATAAGATATATAAGGGTTCACTAACTGGCTCCACCAGTGTACATAGGTCTTCCGCAATCTTTCACTACATTACCTGCAGCAGGTAAAATGTGACATGCAGTAAACCGTATAAAAATGTGGGGTGGGAAATGGACTTTTCCTTGTTCTGCAGTTTATACTGTAAAAATGGTTATGGATAACGTAAATATCAGTATACCTTATTTGTAGCAGATTTCATTGGCTTTCCAATAGTGTTTTAAAAATTAAAATTGGTTCATTTGGATCACGTTATAGCATAAATTTAAAAATAAGTTGTTTCAGCCATCTTCATGTCATCATAAAACTATTAAGCTACCACTCAGAACTGGTTATCATGTGAAAACATAATCCATAGACATACACCTTTCAGAGAAACAGAATGAAATTTTGCCACCTTACCTGATACCGATTTCTGGTCTAGCCCACGGACTAATCCTATAGAACAGTCAAAGGGTGTCTTTAGACATAACGCTGTTCATAGGGGTGGGAATTCCGGTTCTCCCGAGATCCAATATTGCCGATATTTGGGTGTATTGGCTTAATCTGATAAATCCAATATTTACCTATACCGGCATACCGGATTTTTAACATTGGCCAAGGTACCAGATTTTTTATATTGTGGCCATTGAAGTCAGTAGCCGCAATGTAAAAAATCTAGTACCGCAGCCAATGTTAAAAATCAGGTATGTCGATACCGGTAAATCCGGTACCAGGGAGATCCGATACTGGTACATCTGGTATCCGGTATTCTCCCCAGTGTCCCACCCTTACTGTTCAATGTTCTGTAGCACAGTGTCCTACTGTTACAGTGTTTAGACATACCGTCAACACAGTGTTCACACCAAACACTGATTAAACTGTCAAGACCTGGCAGTTGTTTACTTCCGGTGTTTAGGGTGAACACTGTGTTGACGCATGTCTAAACACTGTAATGGTAGGACATTGTGTTACAGAACACTAAACAGAGTTATGTCTAAAGACACCCAAAATGGTTACAGCAGCAGTCTGATTAATGTCTGAAAGAAAGCCATTGTCATATTCATGTCTTTTGAAAAGTTTGATCTAGTCTTTGAGAAACCTGTCTAATGTTCAAAGACTGCATATTTAAAACCATGTGGCGAACAGAAGTTCAAACAGGCTAGTTCTATGATTTGAAATTAATGGTTGCTAGATTTCAGTAAACATTTGGGCCATGATTTTTGGACCTCGAGGCTCTATTCCATACATAGGTGCCTAATGTTTTATGTGTTTTAATTATTGAATTGGTTTTATGATTGATTGATTGATTGATTGTTGTGAGTCGCTCGGAGTTGCCCATGTGGGCAAGAAGAAGTGGTTGAGAAATGAAATGAAATAAATAAATAAATAAACAGAAGTGACCTGATTTTAAAAGTGCTAAAAACCCTTAAAACTCTCTAAAGTCAATGAGAACTGCAGGTACCCAATTTAAGCTGTTTCTTCGTATGCATCTGAGACTCTGGGGAAATAGTCATTTGACCTATATTCTGGGTGTATACATGAGACTGTATTAGTCGTGGATTATTTTCCTGGAAGAAAATTTCTGTTCTCAAATTTTCATAAGGATGAACTATTTTGGAGGATATACATACAGGTAAAGATATATTAATTAATACAGTGCGAAGCATACACAACATAGGAAGATTACTGATTCCTGTGTGTTCAAAGGTGTTTTCCTATGCTTACTTTTGAAATCATTAAGATACTTTCTGCTAATTCTTGCTTCATTTAATATCTTGCTCCATATTTCTTTTGGCTGCAATTATAAAACAGAGGCATAAAAACCTTGGCATGTGGCATAAAAAACTTGTTAGAAAATTGAAACGCTTCACATAAGTAATATGTTTAGATGAGTGTATAATTACTTTTAATTGTATGAGAGGCAATTTCCTCTTGGAGGTTACTAATTTCCTTCTGTGACCTTACAAGATATTAAGACAAGTTTCTTTTCCTTTTCAGTAGCTATTCTGTTGTTGCAATCATCCCTCATCTGTGAGCTATTGTTTTGTATCAAAGATAATTGCTCTGAAAAAGATGTACTGCATTAAAATAAAAAAATATTCAGGTTAGGTAATGCGAGTACACTTGAGGTGATACAACTTGATATGACCTTATGCAGAAATGTAGATGCAGTATTTTGCAGGTTTCACAGAACAATGATTTCTTGAACAGAGCAAAACATCAGAAGGGAAAAATCACAAGTCAGTGTCAGCCTTTTGCTAATTGCTACAGGCAGTGCAGTCCTCTAAGAATATAGTACTGGTTCAGAATATAGTACTTCTTTTAGTTCAAAAACTAGTCTCCTCCATTTTGATGAGACTTGTGCCCATGCTACACGCTAACACTGGTGCTATCCTCTTAGAAATCATACTTGGTGGTTGTAAATCATTCTGAAAAAAATAATAAATTTTACCTGGTTTCTTTAATGTTAAAAAATAGTGAAGAAACATAGCAAAAGATCACATTAAAACAACTCAGTAATGGTTAAAAAAAAAAAAAAAGGCTAGACTCCTGGTATACTGCATTTGCAATCTCAAAATTGTTAGTTCTTGTTAAACATTTTTGTTTAATACTAAAAATATTTCTATTAATTCATGTAATCAGTTCTGGTGATCTGCAAGTCAAACTGGTAAGCTGCCATCCTCAGGCTATTTCCTCCAGAGTAGTTCTGTTAGCTTCAATGGATTGAGGATTGCAGGCTTAGAAATGTTCATTGCAAATAATCAATATTGTCTTGGCCTGTCTTTGTGACATCTCTTTGGGGGATCTCCAGTTCCCAATTTAATTTTAACATGGAGAAAACAGAGCCACCTAAATCTGGTCTGTTCCCTTCTCTCCTATCATGGCATATAACAACACCATTCTCCCTCTTGCTTGAATCCAAAATCTTGGTTTCAACTTTGATTTGACTTTCTTTTTTCCTTATATATTTGGTCCATATTTAAATTGTGCTGCTTTACCTCACAACCGCTCCAATATTTGACCTTTCCTCCCTGCCTACATCACCAATTCTCTTATCTAAATCCTGATCATTCTGCATTTTATATACTGCAGTCTCCTTTATTTGCCCTTGATGTCTGCAACCTTACTTCTTTAAAAATCCATTAAAATGGTGCTCCTAGGATAGTATTCTTGGGTGGTTGCTTCAACTCTTGTCACCTGCTTCTTTTAATCCCTCAAGTTCATCTATGATTTACCCATCTACGTAGGGTGATTTTAGACGTTACAGGTCTTCCTTTTACCACAGTCAATCTCCTGTGGTGGAGGAGGGCCTGTAACGTCTAAAGGGGTTCCCGCCAGAGGTTCACCCCAGTGAACCTCCAGCAGGAATCCAAATAACCACCATTCCGGAGGGGAGGCCGGCCTTACCTCCAGAATGGTGGTTAGCTGGACCACGGTCCAGAAACGGTGGAGAGTAGCGTCTGTTACCTCCACCAAGTCCGGAGCATGGTCTCGGCCATGATCCGGGATCAGGCGCAGGATCCGGATTGGCCACTGTGCCCGCCTGTCTCCAGGAGGGCAGCCGGCCAGGGGAGCATGGGGGTGGGGCTGTGCAGTTGCACGTCGTGCTGCACAGTCCCACCCCCTCCCCGATCCCCGAGCGGAATCAGGCCAGCACGTCTAAAGGACGGACAGCCTGATTCCTGTCCGGGATCTGAAATGGATCCCGGACCGTGGTAACAAGGGAGGCCAGCCCGGCATGTCTAAAATCACCCATAGACCTCACTACCCATCTTATCATGAGCTCTTCTCTTGCCTGTGTTCCATGATCTCTTGATTCTCCATATCTCTAATACGCACTTCCAAGTTTTGTGAGATGGAAAAATTCCCAATACCTGCAACCTGGTAATAACTATGTAGGTAGGTAGCAATTTGTGATTATAGCTCCTTATTGAACAAAAATTGTGCTTATCCTGCTATTTGTGTTGCCTTGTGTCAGCTACCCTCACCCTCATCTCTTGGCTTGTCTAATTGGCAATGTTTTATCTTTTTAATTTTAAGATCTTTGTAGTTGTGATTCATCTAGGCAGTGATTCTCAAACCACTTACCATGGAGAGGTCCCACTGAAATCAATGGTACGAGTAGCTTGAGGATTGCTGTATGTCTGTATAGCATGTAGAATACTGGGGCTTCCACAGGTTGAGTCTTTTAGATGTTTACATAATATAAATGTTAAGTAATTATTTTGTGCAAATGCCTTTGTGTTATACAATGGTATTAAAATTAATCAGATTTAGATTCTCAAACACACCTCCAGTAAAAACTCCAGAGTAATAAAGTCATAGCTTGATGCTTTTGGATTTCCCCTTTATGGGTGATTAAAATATTTCAATAGGTTTGTTAGGTTTTATAGCTTTAATTTTCTGGAAATTATCATTTTAGTGTGATAGCAATGCTTACACTGGTAAATCCTAAATATTGAGCACTAGAATATCTTGTAGAAGGAATATGAGTAAACCATTGTAAAGCACATGGTCTCTAAATAGTTTATAGATACAGTTTATAGATACAGGAAATCTTTAATCTCTAGATTATTGTTTAAAAGTCACTGTCAATAGAGTCTGAAAGAATGTCTCAAAATGCACTGGTAGCCTCATTTCAGTTCAGAAATTTATTTAAATAAATGTTAACAAACGTCTGCTTTCAGATGTCTCTATCAACTTTTCCCATACTGGAAATTAATGAGATATTTTACTTAAAATAAAAAAGGGATTATATTATTTCTCCAGTTTCCATTTTATATACAAGATGAGTATATATCAACTTTTCCCATACTGGAAATTAGTGAGATATTTTACTTAGAATAAAAAAGGGATTCTATTATTTCTCCAGTTTCCATCTTATATACAAGTTAGGGCTTCACATTTAGGGTTTACACCTCTTGTGGTTTGATAGGCCAAAATGGGAGTCTCAGGGTCATACTGTGAGAAATGGCAACCCTATTCACATGTGCACAGGTCAATGAAGGACAGTTTCTATTTCAATTAAGCAAGTTTTGACCACAGTAGATAGATAGCAGTGTTTCTTTTTATTTATTGGTACAATAATTATTACAGAGACATTTCCCCACTTTTCCACTTTATCACCTTCCATGAATAGTGAGTGTAGCTGGTGGGACCGACCCCAAAGCCTGCGGATCCTGCACACAGCTGTGCGCGTGCACATGTGCGTGCAAGCCGTATGGATCCCCGTTGCAGGCATATTTTACTGTGTGGGAATTGTGCACATGTGCGTGCACGCAGGAGATTTGCAGGGTTTGGGATCAACCCCAATAAGGAGAAAAATTGAGACTTAAATTACAATCTCTTAGTCGATGAATGTTCTTTTAAGTCACGGTGCTGGTGCATGCTTTATGGGGAACACAGCAACAGCAGGTGCAGGAGAATAACTCACTTCTAGGATGATCCTCAAAGAATCTGACGCCAGCACTAGCCCTTAGCACCAACCCAAATTCTATTGAATGAGACCGATGCCAGCACAAAGGGTGCTTTTAAATGGATAGCAGCCCCAGTTCTGCATGTGGCAGCCTGCTTCACCCCTGGGCTGGGTGGTCCATTTAAAAGTGCCCTGCATGCTCTGAAAGCCCCGCCAGCGGTGTTCCAGAACATTCTGGAGTGCTGCCAGCGGAGTGGGCCAGCCAGACCCAGGGCACCAGCCTTAAGTGGAGCTGCTTTCCATCTGCTGGATGGACCTATGCTTCAGCTCCACACCCAGCCACCCATTGCACCTAATAGCACCATAGAGTTGTGGGCACCAGCCTACAGAGACTGGGACTTTCCCACAACTTGATGGTTATGGGGTAGGGTGGATGCCGCACGGGAGTATTGTTGACTGGGGAACCCGCTGAGAATGTTTAAAGCAGACCCAGGCAGGGCGGGAAGACGTGAGGATGCACTCCTGGAGCAGCTCTGGGGGCAGGCCGCCTCCACATCCATTTGTTTACACCCAAAGAGCAAGGACCAGTGCTAAGTTTTTTGAGGATCACAGTGCCTGTGTTTGCTTTCTGCCAAGTCTTGTTTGCGTGGCTGCTTCAGGAGGTCATTTGGGTGTGGGAAGATGGAATTATTCTGCTTTTTCCAGATGGAATGTTCAGAAACGTTAACAGCACACTTCTAATAAGCTTTAGTTCACATGTGCAACAATGAGATCTGCCCCTTGCCAAATCAGCAGACTTTTATGGGAACATTATGCTCTGACCTCAGCACTATTACTCTGCATATTTCAATGTCCTGTCCCAAACCTCTCTGATTTAGCTTATTTTTTTAACAGTCAGAATTCGTCAACCCCCTTCCGTGTGAAAACGTCCATAGTAGAACCTGGGGTCACTCCACAAATTTACAGGCAGCAGATTAAAAACAAAGCAAGTACTTTTTCATCCAACGTATAAAGAGGTGAAAAAGTATAGCTTATAAAAAGAGACAAGACTGGTGTCCCTGCTGACCAGGTGGCATTAGGAACACATCAAGCAACAGTGTGACAGACACAGACAACCCGTGGGATAGCTTTTTCTCTAGTGCTGCCAACAGTGCCAGTCAGGGGGGCTGGAAGGAGGGCACTTGGGAACCTTTTTATCCCCCCCTGCGAGAGTGTGCAAAGTTCACTCCTGCTGGTAGTTTAGTGCCACTACACATCAGCTGCCCCTGCTCCCCAAGCTCTGAGCTCCCCACAACTCTGCCACTGCCCCTCAATCCCTATCCATAGCCCCTACTTCCCCACACCTGAGATTCCCCCCACTTCTGTTGTTACCCCTCAATTCACACCCGCAGCTCATGCTCCCCCAGCCCTGAGCTACCTCTGCTCTTCAATCCCCACCTGCAGCCGCTGCTCCCCCACCCTTGAGCTCCCCACAGCTAGGCCACTGCCCCTCAATCACACTTGTAGCACATGCTCCCCCAATCCTGCCCCTCAGCTCTGATGCTGCCCCTGAGTCCCCATCCACAGCCCCCACTCTTCCAACCCTGAGCTCCTCTCCAGCTCTCCTTCTGCCCCTCAATCTCCATCCACAGCCCCTGCAGATGTCCTACTGCCTCTCAATCCCCACATTCAGCCCCTGCTCCCCTAGCCCTGAGCTCCCCCCCCTCCCCCTGCCCAGCTCTGCTGCTGGTCTCCATCTCCACCCTCAGCTCCTCTTTCATCCCTAGGCTCCTTCAGGTTCTTCTGCTGCCCCATCACCCCTTCACTCCCCAGATTCAGTGTTTCCCCCAGCATGCAGAGGAAAAGAATTGGGACTGAAAGACCAATGCAAAGTGTGGGTGCATGAAGCCTCAGTTGGAATCAAGCATAATATGTGAGACTCTACAAAGTTTTTACTGTTTTCATAGCTCACCTGCCTTAACTTGCAGTTTCCACACTTTTTATAGCATGATTAATTTTGCA
Source organism: Sphenodon punctatus (assembly GCA_003113815.1). Lineage (NCBI taxonomy): Eukaryota > Metazoa > Chordata > Lepidosauria > Sphenodontia > Sphenodontidae > Sphenodon > Sphenodon punctatus. Next base: position 1,133,764 of record QEPC01013994.1, read on the forward strand.
AGAGCCTTAACTATTATTGTAAAACAGAAGTGTTTATTATACTTAGGAAAGTTTTTTGTTTGGGAAACAGTTCTACTTTTAACAGTTTTTTAAACCGTAAAGTTTTTTGTTTTAGAAAATTTCCATGGTTTTTATGATACGATACGAAAGGTAATGCAACTTATGAAATATAGTAGATAAAGGTGTTGTATGATGTGACCATCTGTAGTTAAATATGAGTAAATCATTGAAATTATACACAAGCAGTTTGAATCAATGAGAAAAAGGAGACAGCAACTGAAAAGTTTGTCAAGAATTATTTTTTATTGAAAGTAAACAAACTTAAGCTAGGGTGTCTTCTGAGGAAGGCAAAAAACGACTAATTTTTGAAAAACCCAGTAGGATATGGTGGGAAAACATACTATTAGTCTAAAAAAATTCCTTCCTGATTTCTGAGATGACAATAGGAGTAAAATTCCCAGAAGAAATGTTTACTTTGTGATATATAATCTGGATAAGGTGATATATATACAAAATGTATACAAAATATACAATATATATATACAGAATGTATTTAGGGGCAGTAGGACATACTGAGAAAAATTGTTGGAAAATTAGTTAGTATATGGCATATACTATGTCTATGTGGAATTCTGTGTTGACTGAGGCCATCAACCATGTAGCCTCCAGGTGTCCGCTCCCAAAGCGTCGACAACGCAGCAACCCATGGTACACGGAGGGTACACCCATGCTGCAGCGGATGAAGCATGAAGGGCAGTGGCTAGAGTGATGGTGGCATCACTTGCGTGCTGAAGTTGACCAATTGCGGCATAGAGTCTGGTTACGTACCTATACTGTTGCGGTGCGGACAGCAAAAAAGGTTTTTTTTGCTGCCCTCATTGCATCCGCTAAGTCCCACCTGGCTGAGCTGTTCTGGGTGGTGAGGGGGCTGGTCAGTCCGGCCTCCCTCCACCTGGACTTAGAATAATCAAATGCTTGCTGTGATGTTTGTGGATTTCTTTGTGGATAAAATTGTGCAAATTCACCATGGTTTTGATGCAACTTTTTTAGCAGAGGACGGGGCAGAGGCAGTAGAAACCCCATCCTGTCCTGTTTTGGGGGATGAGTTTCAGACTGTGTTGCCCTCGGATGTGGGGGATGCTCTTGGGACTGTGCAAGCCACCCATTGCAGAGGCGGCTGGTGGGTTTTGTGGCTGGAGGGGCAGTAAGGCCGGCGAGCTTAAGGGCAGAGCCAGGGCAATGGTAGGCAGAGCAAGGGAAATGGTAGGCGGCATAACCCAGCAGCAAGGAGTTCCCAGGGTTAACATACAAAACACAGTTTGCATGCACATCAAGCTTAAAATAAACAATTTATAAACCCAAAACACAGGCACTCATCATTGTAAAGCACCCAAGTCACAGCCTGAGTCCGGTAGTTCATGATACTGAGGAGGACTGACAATGCCATGCATTCTATATAACCATGCAAGATTATCATTGGTCCCATTTAAAACCACATATTGAAACCCACCAATCACCGTTTTAAGACCAGATCAAGGATTGCAACAAAACAGTTTGCATGTGGTCTCTGTGTGGGGTTTTTTTTTTTTTAATTGTGATTCATGGGGCTTTAAAATTCCTCCCCAACACACACACACATAGTAGAGGGGAAGAATACTGCTTCAGAAAGAAGGGACTTGCTGCATGTGTGTTGGAGGGACCCCAATCCCTGCTTCAGAAGTCCCTTCTGAAGCAGTATTCTTCCCCTCTGCTGTGTGTGTGTAGGGGGGGAGGGGGCATGGTGTGTGTGGGATTTTAAGGCCCATGAATCACCAGACTAACAGTTACAGCTCAGGATTTCAAACCTCAATTTTATCACAACCATCACTTTTCCAGCATTCTGAAAACACCCAAAATCACCAGACTAACAGTTACATCTCAGGATTTCAAAACCTCAATTGAATCACGGGGCATTAAATACTAATTCCCCCTCACCCTCTGCTGCATGTGCGTTGGGGGGGAATTAGTATTTAACACTCCACATCATCAAGTGAACAAAACCCATATAACAACCAGAAAACCATAAACCAAACCATTCCTACAAGGCTGCAAAGGTATCCACAGATCCCCCAAATGCAGCAGTGAAACAAACACTCCACATCAAGTGAACAAAAACCACATTCCAACTCTCACACCATGTGCCCCACCTCCCCCCATTTGCCTGCACTCACCCCCATGTACCCCCCTCCCCCCGTGTGCCGGCACTTGCCCCCCACCATGGGCCCCTCGCTCCCCCTCCCACCAT
>QEPC01013994.1:1169011-1191274 GCA_003113815.1 Sphenodon punctatus
ACGACCGAACATGAACACACGAACCGAACGCGGCCGAACCGAACGGCCGAACGCGAACACACGAACCGATCGCGGCCGAACCGAACGGCCGAACACGAACCGCGATCTGTTCGCCCATGCCTACTGGGTACACATTCCTGGATGTATTGTCTTTGTCTCCCTTTTGGTTTGAATGAAACTTATGGAGGGTTATAATCTTGTCAAGAGAACCATGTCTTTAAAATTTCAGAAGGATTGGATAAAAGGTTATTGTGTTATAATGAATTTACTTGTAAATGCATTGCTGGCTGTAACATTTTGTTTATCTATCAATTTTACATGAAATTTGGAAAGATTGTATTGCAGACCTTCAGGATCATCTCTGCCAAACTGAAGTAAGATTTGATAGAGGGTCCAAATTTTATAAGCAATTGAAGTTTCCTTCTTGAAGGCTTTCCTTATTCAGGTAAATAGCACAATCAGTGTCATTCAGAGACAGGCATGGCAGGGGGGACAGGGCCGTAGAAGGGTGGGAAGCAGCCCAACAGATGGACAGACACATTCACTGGCCATTTACTGCATGCTTCCACCTTTACAGGGGGAAGACTCGGTAGTGGCTTCAAGACGGGCATAGAGGGTAGATATGAGTTGCTGTTTTGGGGCCTGCTTTTTGTCTGTAGTTAGTTCTGGTTTTGGCCAGAGCATTTTCTCATACTTTGCTGGCAGGCTTTGTGTGTGTGTGGGTGTGTATGTGCTAGAGCTCACTGCAAGAGTTCAGGCAACTACATAAATCCAATCCCCATTCACCTGGGGTGCTGCCCAACGTCCTCCTGCCCCCTCCTGGGGTGTTCTCTGTAAGTTGAAGGACACCCTGATGCACCCAGGGTGCCCTCCCAGACTGTAGCCTGTGCCAAACAGCAGAGATAAGAGCTATCTGGCCAATTGGCTTGACATTTCAAAGACACCCTGGCTGGGACACAGATGTGATTGCCTCTCTTACTGCATGCTTCTAGCTTTCCAGGACCAATCCTGGGTGGCTCTGAGGTGGGCATAGACGGGACATAACTGGGACTTCAGGCAGCAAGGCAGAGGGCAGGGGGAAGCATCCCTGCAATCAGGAGACATGGTTCACACATTCAGACTGACCAATTGTCATCACAATCACATCCTACAGCACTGTGACAAAGGACATAAGAGAATCCCTTATTTGCTTTTTCCTAAGCAGATGCTTTCAGCTTCCCAGTAACAAGTGAGGGAGAGGGATTGGAGTGGTCACAGCAGAGAATGATATATTGGTGACATTTCAGCTGGTCAATTGGCATCACAAACACATCTTGTACCACAGTAACGAACAAAAGAGAATCCCTGGCATAGGCTCATACTCTCCAGATCATGTGCAGGCATATAATTTTGGGATCCTTTATTAGATCTTTCTTATATTTGGAAGAGATGATCCTGAATATCTGAGATACATTCCTGCCAAATGTCATGTAAACAGACTGGAATACAAAGATGTTACACCAGAAATGCATTTACAAGTAAACCGCTTGGGACCAATACTTACAAAATTTGGCAGAGATAGTACGCTTGGGGAGTCTTATAAACTTTCCAAATTTAACCTACATCAGATGGGAGAAAATGTTGTTACATCCAGGAATGTGTACACATAATTTTGTAAAACAACAAGTTTCAACTCCTTATAAAATTTGATCCCTGTATCTAATCTTTCTGAAATTTGGCACACATAATGCCCTCCATTGGGGGTACACTTGTTCTAAGTATCATCCAACTTGGATAAGAAACAGAAATGTTACAAATGTGTTTTCCATTGGAACAAATGGAAATTGAAAACAAAAGTAAAAATCTAGCAATATTCATGCACCAGTGCAGAATGAGGGTAGATGATCCCTCCCCTTTTATGGAGCTATAGGGAAAGGGATCAGAATTACCCTCTGCAGAGCTGAGTGTGTCCGTTCTCTATAGACTCCAATGGCCCTTTGCAGGAGTGAAGTATTGCCACAAATGACAGATTTATTGTATTCTCTTTAGAGTTCATATAACTTCCATTAATACTATACTATTATATAGATTCAGACAAAAAGGTAAATTAAGATACTACAAAAAATGTGTCATTAAGCACTCCAGCTCAGAAAATTATCAACCTTAGATGCAAGTATGTTTCTTCTCTGTGGGAGCACTAAGGCCCTTTTTACACTGATTCCTCCCCCTCCCCCTCGCTTCCATGTGCGACTGCTTGGGCGAGGGAAGGCACGTCCATATGACCGCGGGTGGGGGTGTACATGTGCTACCACGTTCCACCCATCTCCACAGATCCCTCCCACATGGAGGCATTGGGGAACACAGAGGTGTCTCTGTGCATAGAGATGGGTGTTCATCCGTGCGTGGGCTCACTCACACGCCACACACACGCTGCTGCCTTCACCCATCCCCCACAGACCATGGCCTGTTTGAAAAGGGTCTATGTCTGTTTCTCAGAAGTTGTATTGATTGGGCTGTTTGTTTTTTTGTTTGTTTATTTATTTTATTCCAGTTTTTACCCCACCCTTCCTAAATAGACTCAGGGCAACTTACAAAATATAAAAACATAAAACAGCATAAGAGATCCCATAGCTCCTACCAGCCTTTTGCCTTACCCTTCCACCCAACCCTATCCCTGCCTGCCAAACACCTTGCCAAACAAAACGCTCTTACATCTCTTCTGGAAGATGAGCAGGCTTAGGTGGATCTCCAAGGGAAAGGAGTTCCATAATTTTAGGGCAGCCATCAAGAACGTCTCTTTGTGCCTTTGTGAAAACTTCACTGGCAGATGGTAACCGCACGAGGGCATTTCAGGCCGACTTTGGAGGGCAAGATGGAATTTAGGAAAGAGGTGTTTCTTTAGATACCGGGGGCCCAAGCCATTTATGGCTTTATAGGTCAGAACCAGCACCTTAAATCATGCCTGGAAAGCTACTGGCAGCCAGTACAGACTCTGGAGTACTGGTGTAAAGTTCTCCTGATGACCCACCCTGACAGAAGGCGGGCCAACATGTTCTTTACCAGCCACACCTTATGAACAGTCATCAAGGGCAGGCCCACATAGAGTTCATTGTAGTAGTCTAGCCTCAAAGTGATAAAAAAGGTTGCAGCCTTCTCACCAGAGGAAGATGCTGAAAACCGCCCATGACCACCACCATAATTTGGCAATCCAGGCACAGCAGAGGATTCAAAAGCACCCCAAAGCTGTGAACCTGAGTAACTAAAGGAGGTCAACCCCATTAATAACAGGGATTCCTAATTCCCCCAGGTCACAAGGTTGGCCAGCCATCATCACTTTGGTTTTGTCTGGATTCAGCTTCAACTGGTTCACCTGTATCCAGTCCTCCATGGCAGCCAAGCACCAAGACTGCAGGACCTGGGTCAGATTAAAAAGAGAGAAAGGATTGGATGTCATCAGCATACTGAAAACAGCATACTGAAAACACTTTGAATTGCTGAACAATCTTGCACAGGGGCCTCAGAAACACATTGAACAGGAGTGAGGAAAAGATGAAAACCTGCGAGATCACACAAGGGAGCTCCTGAAGAGGATAACAAGCCACCACCCATCACCACCCTCTGGATTCTCCCAGTCAAGAATGAGCAGAACCACTCAAGAGCAGTCCCATGAACCCCTACCAGGTTACACAGTCGTGTTAACACCACCCCATGATCAACTGTATCAAGGGCTGCTGAAAGATCTAACAAAATCAACAGAGTACAATTACCTTAGTCAATTTCCAAGCAGAGATCATCAACAGAAGCACAAGTACAGTCTCAGTGCCATGTCCAGGAGGAAATCCTGGCTGATATGTATCCAGAAATCCAATAGCATCAAGATGCACCTAACGTTGCAAGACAGCCACCCATTCAGTAACCTTTCCTGAAAAGGAAAAATTGGAGAAAGAGCGATAGCTGGCAGGGGAGTTAACATCAAGAGATGGTTTCTTGAGCAGGAGTCGGATGACTGCAGTATTTATTTAAATTTTATATCCCGCCCCTCCTGCCCTCAGTGCAGCCCAGGGCGGCAAACAACTTTCAATAAAAACAATCTAAATTTTTTAAAAAACAATTTAAAATACAATATGTGGAGAAACCCCACCCCCCGCCCCACCCCTACCCCTCGCCAAAAGTTCTGAGTCCGTCAGCCTCCTGGCCATTCCAAATGGAGGCATTGACAACCCAAGACAGCAACAGCCCCAATGTCTCCCAGTTAGCTTTCACCAGCCAGATAGGCATGGATCTACTTCACAACTGGTCGCCCACATAATTCCAAGCATCAGTGTGTGAGACTAATTGAATCTGATCCAAGCAAAACAGACATGACCAAGCCTCCCCAGCCCCAACGTTTGACTCTGCACTCAAACTGGCAGTTCCCAAGTCATGCAAATAAAAGTGACTTTATTTGCAAAGTAGGTGGCAAACTCATCACAGTGGGCAGCTAAGGACTCTAGCTCCAGGTGGAGACAGTTAGGATATAATACCTTGTTGTAAGGATCGCAGTTAGGGACGGGGAAAATCAGAGGTGTCAGGGGGCACAGCACCCTGCACTCACCCTCCTTGCCAGAGCATCGCAATCCCGAGGCCCCCACCGCGCTGGCAAACCCCGCAGAGGATCAGACGCAGGCAAACCCATGGATACCGCCGTGGCTGGAGCCAACAGGAGCGCAGTCCCAGAGCAGGCCCCACCCCCGCAACCTCAAGTTGCATCAAGGGGCGGACCTGGAAGCACTCTACCAACGCAAGCAGAGGCCCCGCCCCTGGCACCAGCTCCGCGGCGTTCAGAGTGGCTGCGGCCCCGCCTAAAGCACTCCTATAAAGACAGGGCTCCGGCACACTAACCTTGCTGGTGATCGGTGCTTTCATGTCCATGAGACTGGGCCCCCCTTTGTGTGTGCTTTTCCTTGTGCCTTGTGGATCTTGTGGAGATTGAAGTGCGACTGTGCGGAGTGAGTGTGTTGGGTGCGTCTGTGAGTGAGTGCGGTACGAATCAGATAATCCAATATCTCTGTGGGTGTCCTTGTAGTTCACTCTCCCTTGGTATTCCGGGGTGCAAGTCCTGTCCTCCTTCCTATCCCTGGAGTTTGGGCACCCTGACCCTTCCTCACTATTAACCACCCCAACCCCATTCCCACGCGTACGTGGTTGGTGACCACTTCAAGCTGTGCGTGCCTCCCAGTGCCCAGTGATGATCTAGGCTGGGGACTGATACTCCCATCAGCCCTATTAGATCCTGAGGGTTTGTTTCCAGGCACTACTTTGTGGTCCACGAAAGGGTGTTTGTGTGAACCTCATATCCCCCTTCCTCGCTCTGGTACCCCCCAATCCCCACAGTTGTTGACCATCTGGAAGAGCTCTGATGGACAGGACTTTGCAGAACACTATGGCAGAAGCAGCTTTCTTCGCTGCTGCCACAGCCATGGCATAGTCCTTCAGAAGCAATCTATGTCACAGTTGGTTGACTTTGGCATGAGTCGAGTGCCATCTGCACTCTAACTGCCTACCCTCTTGCTTTTGCAGCCTCAGGTCCTCTGTATACTAGGAAGACCTGTGCTGCTGCAGTGGAGTAAGTGGACACCTGGTTGCCACTGTGTTAAATGGCTCAGGTCACCACAACATACCACAAATCAACCAGACCATCGACATGGAAGACCAGAGTTTGTTATATACAAAGCTGCTAATGAATTCAGGATCTAACTGCTAAACAATACATTGAAACATAGCTAATACATTAAATCATGCCAACAGCTTTGTTCTCCGTCAATGACAAAATGTGCCCCAGATTTCAAAATAATTTGCCTCCTTTGACAGCTGAACGAAGTTCACCTTGTAACATTTCCATTGGGATGTATTTGATAGATAGAACAGTGGGTCAAATCCTGTTCAACGTATCTGATTTAAAGTACATTATAGTGAGGATGCAGACTTAACTCTATTGAAGTCAATGGAGAAACTGCAATTGAAGTTAAGGGAGGTTAGGATCTCACCCGTAGCTATTTAGTAACTAAGTATTATTATTATCACCACCACAGAATAGGCAATAAAAACAGATTTTGACCTAGATACATATTAATATAGTAGTCAAAGTTCAGCTTAAAAGTCAGAACTAAAGGATGATAAATATTCATGTAACTACTTTGCAATAATGGTGTTAAATATACCCTGATGTCTACCTCATTCAACCAGATATGCTAGTTTGAGGTCACTGCATGCGTGAAAGGATCCATGTTAGTTAAGGTCTCTAATGTACTATATTAAGCTTGATGGAAGTGACAATCTATAGTGATGTTACTAATTTAAATGTCAATAATGTTACAAACATGATTGCAATCCCACAAAATTTTATTCTGGGTTTTATTTCCCATTTAAGACTCACTTTTCCATCTGGCTGGGAGTCCCTGGGAGCTGCCTGTGATGTCGCCGCTGCTGAGCCTGCCAAGCTGGTTCCCGTGCCGCTGCTCCGAATCCCCCGCTGACCATCTGCGGGGAGAAAAACACTGAGACTGTTCGTGCCGGGGGCTGGGGGTGCTAGGGGGCCAGTGCTCCCAGGTTAGGGTGCCCTGGTGTGCCCTTCCCCCTCCTCTCCCTGACTTGGCAGAAACCTGGAAGTGGACTTGGGGGGGCATATAAGGGAGCCACCTACTGGGGGATGCAGCAAGACTCACTTCTCCATCTGGCTGGGAGTCCCTGGGAGCCGCCTGTGATGTCGCTGCTGCCGAGCTGGTTCCTGTGCCACTGCTGCTGCTCCGGATCCCCCGCTGACCATCTGTGGGGAGAAAAAACACAGAGACTGTTCATGCCAGGGGTTGGGGGTGCTAGGGGGCTGGTGCACCCGGGTTAGGGTGCCCTGGCATGCCCCTCCTCCTCCCCTCCCTGGTAGAAACCCGGAAATGGACTTGGAGGGGGGCATATAAGGGAGCCGCAGGCCGCGAGCCTAAGGGCCGCGGCCAAAGGGTGTGGCCCTTCAGGGACTATAGGGGACTTAGGGGGGCCAGTATCCACAGTGAGCTGTTTGTTGGAGAGTAAAAGGGAGGAGTGGGATGGGGTAATAGGATATGTATTGAGGGGGAGGTAGGCTTTATTTTTTCCCCTAGTACGGACCTCTGGTGGCAACAGGGGAAGGATGGGGTAGGGATTATTATTCAGAATTACTTTTTGCGATGGCTCTTGAGTGTTAACAGCAGTATTCCAAGTGCCGTATTATGGGCAGAAACTGGTATTCTCCCATTAGCCCATTATGGAAGACTGGCTTTCCTTCATTTTTGGCAAAAAGTGGTCAACACTAATACAGCACGGCCTTCCTTAATGGCATATTGTGTGGAGGAAGAGCGGATATACCATGGTCCTAGAAGCTATCCCTGGATTAGGAGTCTGGAGACCCAGTTGGCAGGCCTGGGCTTCTCGATATATTTCCAGAGGAAATCAACAGCCCTTACCATCAAGGAGCTCCTATTGAGGTCTAAGGACCTTGCTATTCAACAGGATCTGGCCTCAATAGAGAATTGGAGAGTGGTCCCAGACTTTGGGTCAATTAAAACTAATTTTGCCCTGGAACCTTATCTGGACCTCCTCATCAGTAAATCTTTGAGGAACATCACTGCCCTCAGATTTGCCCAGATTAATACAGCTGTTCTGGAAGGCTGCTACAAGGTCGCCCAATAGAACAGAGACTGTGTCTTTGTTAATTGGGTGAAGTGGAGACACTGGAGCATTTCGTTCTGCGTTGTCCTTATTATTACAAAATTTGTGACACCTGGCTATCTCCCCTAATCGACTCAGCAATGAGGTAGGGTTTAGAAGATATCTGTAAATATTTGTTGACTATCCTCATTGGATTCGCTCCTTGCTTTGGCAATTTTTATTAAACTGGCCAACAAAAGGAGACAGAAGATCTTGGGATCTCATGCGGCATTAACTTTGAGTTAGCAGCCCAGTTTGAGCAGCCATGAGGACTGCTTTATCGTTAGAGATATTACTAGTCCACGACTTTAAACTTTTAGTTTAAAGGCCCCTGGATTGATGTTGAGTATTGTAGTCTTACATTTGCTTCAGTTTATGGTTTGTTTTTTTCTTAATTTGTCCTTGTAAATGGGCCAGGATTTTATTATAACTTTTGTAATTTTCTATTTTATGTATATACATTTCCCCGCCCCCATTTTTGGCTATGATGAAAGTCAACACCGTAATAAATTATTCAATTATTATTGTGGCAGGACTGGGTTGTGTTTTATTGATAGATATGGGGGAGTTATTGTTGTTATATATTGAATCATGAACGTTGTTGTAGAATATTGTAAATTGGAGTGAGTTTGGGCCCCTTCTCCTGGTGAGAGCAGGAGTTTGGGCTGAAATTGTGTTGGTTCCTCCCTGGTGGCAGCAGGGATAGAACAATAGGTTGATGATGAAAGATTATGATTATGTAATAGTGTGATAAACTGTGGGATTATTGGGTTATTTTTTGTATTGAATTATAGTTGTATTATTATGTATATTCTACCTTGGTTGTTAACCACCTCGAGTCGCCGTAGACATGAGAGAGCGGGATACAAATAAAAGGTGAATTGAATTGAATTTATAGGCAACCTCAATAAAGTAAATTTAATTTTGCTTCTTTCTTCTTCCCCCTTTCCTTTATTATACTTCAAAGGGGGGGGGGGGGGGAGGAGAGGGAAAGGTAGAAGATTTTTCAGTCTGATACAGTTTTGGTTTTCTGGGAAACACTAACTGAATTCACTTCAAATGTTTCTTGAATATTTACCTTGGCTTCATAATTAATACATGGCATTTTGGTGGATTTTTAAAATACCTTAAGTGACTTAGGATCACAAGGCCTTTGAAAGGCTCTTCTGAAAATCCCACCAATGGAAACCAATATGATGCCCCCCCACCCCAACACAATTTATTTCAGAGGAGAGAGCTTGAATTACTCTGGTAATGGAAACTCATTCTCAGCAGCTGGGGAATGGCCTCTGCCAGTCTGTAATGTGGAAGGGCATTAAAATTTATTAAATATATGTGTGCTTCTGATTTAGTTTTTTTAAAGAAGTGCTGTCCACTTGTGGTAGCTCATAACAGCATATGTAAATTCATGATATTGAACATTTGAAACAATGGATATTTTTCAAATAATCAACAATAAGAGCTTGTAAAATAAATATTTCTATCCTACTAATCAAGCAAAACTCCAAGGGGGGCATTTTAAAAATTAGGTTATAGAGCCAGTATGGTGTAATGGATAAGGTGCTGGAATTGAATGCCTGAATGAGCCTGGCATCAGAAAGATCATTTGCTAATATTTCCAGTTCTGTACCTGTTTACTTTGCTCTTTTCAGATGTATTTATTTATTTATGGTTGCCACCAAACAATGAATGACACTGACAAAACTTCGCTATTTTCAGTGAAATAGAACAGGATCAGTTTGTTAGTAAGGATCAGTCTTTTACCAAATCAAAAGACTAGAGTGAGAGAGTAGCCCTGGGTGTTGGCAAGACTTCAGATACCTTCTCCAAGGAAGTTGAATAACTCTGTAAGTCTAATTTTAGAAGTGTGTACTATATTGAGAAATGAACAGTAGAGAAAGTAGGCAATCCTTCTGCAGGATCTAACAAAACTACAGTACAGTGATTTCACAAGGTCAGATGTCTTTTTTTAAAAATGTTGCTTAACTTGAAATATTTCTGAAATCCTGTTCACTTTAGCTATATGTGTGCAGGAGCGAAATCATTTAAATCCTGCAGTGAAGGTTTTGCAGCAAAGGAAGGAAGATAAATCAGTGGTACTTTTCAAGGAATAGTGATATATCTTAATACAGGTTGTAAAAAGCAGCGAAGTTAAGAATTATTAGTCAAGTTTTAGGAGGGGAGTAGTTATTTGCAACGGCAATTTTTAGTTTGTACGACTACTACTAGCCCCACCTGCTATCGGTTTACAGAATTTAAAAGTTTTCTGTTAAACACTGAGGTGTATGAATCTAGTACCTGCTGATGCAAGGAGTACATGTATGCATTCAAATTCAGCATTTGGCCAGCTGACTGATACCCATGGTCAATCTTCATGTCTTCTTTTGTGTTTATATGACTTGCAGCACAAATTACGACCAATCTTGATTGGGGCATCTGATGTTGATTGAGGTAGCATCTCATCTGCTAAAATACAAAGATGATTGGCACAATCCTCTGGCTGTTTCATGTTAGTGGAATTTATGTTGGTGCTAAGGGAAAGTGCTGGTGCTAACTGGAGAACACATCCTAAATAGGAGAAACAAATATAATTTGCACCTACATAGTACCTTTTTAAAAATGCTGAAGTTTCTTTATTAATAAGAATTTAAGAAGACTTTTAATCTGTCTGAGAGACCTGCTTATTGTACCCATTTGACAGATGGATAAGTATAGGCACAGAGGAATCAAGGCCTGATTTTTCAAAGTTGTTTTGCACCATGACAGGGCACTGCCATACATGCCTGAAGTTAAAGCCAGCATCCTTGCCACACCTACGTTGTGAGCTTAATTGACTCCTCTTGAACAGAGAGGTCTTTATAGAACTGAGCAAGGTGCTCAGAACTAGTCCAGGAAGAATTCTAGGAGGCTCTTGCCAGTGCCATCACAGAGAAAGATGAGGAGCCATGGGAAGGGGCTTAAGAGGCAGAGGCAGGTCAAGATGAAAAATAACTGAGTTATTTAGTGGTGGATTGAGCAACAGTTCACTCCATCTCATGAGCAGAAGACTAAGCCTGGGAGTGTTCTTTGGATCCAATACTGCAAATGCTTGTAGTGGCCTCCCACTCTTCTACAAGTTCCTGTGTGCAATTTCATTTAATTTGATACATTTCATTTAATTTGATAAATTTAATAAAATTGCTACTTCACTGTCATCCAATGGAGAAATGGGAGCTCAAAGCCTCTGAATAAAACCCAGGTTCTGAGAGATTTATAGTTCCTCAAGATACTCCAGTTAAGCATAAGATAAGTATTTGCAGGACTAGAGCTATTCAATTTTGTTTGTCTCACCTAGGGTGTTTACTGACAAGCAAGTCAACTGGAGGGGTTAGTGTCCATTGCTCCCACACGTGGAGGGCATGAGGAGCAAAACAAACAGGCAGTTCCCAGCGTGGCTACCATGGCCACGGAGGCAAGTGCCGCACATTTGGCTTACACTGCACAGTTCACTTCAGATTTCCTGGCAGTGCTCCATGAGTGACTGAGAGTGGGTGCTCTGTGGCTCACCTGAGTGAGCCACTGATATCCATCTGCTCCACCTTCAGATGGGTGGTTGGATCTGTGGCTCATGGGTGGTCATGCAGGGTACTATTTTGTCTGAAAACACCCACCAACTTGAGCAGTACCATTGAACCATTCTTACTAGTCACATGTGTAAGGTTAGCAGGACTTGACTCTGAGGCATAGTCAGAAACAGTCTTGCGGAGTACTGCAAGATGCTGAACTAAGCACTTCCTCTGAAATACGTTTAAAGATACCCATTCCTTGCCATTTAAAGTAAACCCAATCCTTCGAAATGTAAATCATCTGATATAACAGGTCTCCTAGTACAAAAAGCCAGAACTAACTGCTGTTTAATTAGACTTCTCCTTTCTATCATGCTTGGTTGCAGAGAGATACTATCCATCTGTGCATCTCTCTTCCTCTTGCCTTGAGGAATTTTGCAAAAATCCTAGCTGACACACAGCTCTACTAGGGCTGAATATTCAACAACGATTTCTATTCTGGTCACATCATCAATAATCCTCTATTGACTGTGTTCCAACAACTAGTACAGGTGTTCTGGAGAAAATATACAAATGATTGTGTTTGTGAGTGGAGTTAATTTGGGATCCCAAGAGTGTGATTAAGCCAGCATTTATATATATATAAAATTATGACTTGTTTTTAAAAACTTGCCATGAGCTACAACCATATGGGTAGAGATTTCCGAGCCCAGCTGACACATAACAACAAACAATAATAGTGCTTAGCACTTCAATAGCACCTTTGCTTTCAGACTCTCAATCCACTTAACAAACATTAATTAATTTAGTCTCGTGGCCCTTTATGATGTAGGCTCATGCAGAAGCCAAGCTCTGAAAATATTAACCCCCAAATAAAAATTGTACAAACTAGAGAGCACAAGCACTCCCTTCATAAAACACTAGCAACACATTTCACAATCCATACAGGACACAGATATCCCACTGTGTTGGCTGCATTAGCATTTGAAGTCATTCTAGGAAGTCAACCTAGGATGAACAAAACTCATTCCTGATAAGGTAGGTCACTTTTGAAAGTGTACATCTTGCTGATGTCAATTGTCCATGCAAAACATGGGACCTATGTACTGTATTTAAAATTACCTTAAGAACTGCAAATTGTATTTAATTTTCTTAGCGAAATTAGCAACATGCTATGAGCACAACAACTTCAGATAGTTTCGCCTCTACCCCGTGTCTGGGAGGTTTGGCTGATATCCGTTGTGTTGTAAGGATCCTATGCCATTCTCCCCTTCAGCCGGCACCTCAGTTATAATTGGGTGGGAAAAATAAGGTGCAAACATTCAGTTATTGAAGGCAGCACCCTGAGGTTGTGGAGTGTCTTTCATGAAAAACTGGCTCCTGGCTGTTTGAAACAAACAATGCTGCTAATGAACTGGGATAAGAAATCATTGCATTTTAGGCAGCGGAGACAGACAACAGCAAGTATAGGTTAGACCTTGCATGTCCAGATTTTATTTTGTTTGCAACCATCCTTCCCCCCCCACCAATTTTGCTACTTTGGCCCATTTTTACATGGGCGGCACCCATGCATGAACACCCTGGGTGTTCATGTGTGGGTGCCACCTGACTAAATCCCATGGCAGGTGGGTGGGGGGTGGATGTGCGTGCGTGCTCCCGTGCACACGCATGCACACCCACCTCCACCCATCCCTCACGCACGAAGCAACCAGTGAAAACAGCGGTTGTTTCATACGTGTTGATGTGTGGAAATTGGTGTAGATGGGTGTGCACCCATCTACACCCACCCACTGCACACGGACCGTGGCGTACACTGACACCCCCCACACACCCATGTAAAAAGGGCCATTGAATCTCCATTATACCTTTAATCAATTTTCTTTTGTTCTACTCCAATTGAACTCATGTACTGTAAGTTTTAAAAAGCAGTGATCTGAGGTGACCTGGTGAGCTGGGGTACGCTTTTCCTTCAGGACCAGAGGATCTGAAATTTCTGTGGGTATTCCATGTCAGTGGCTGGGCAACACAGATGTACATGGCTAAGCAGCAAAACAAGTGCAGAGCTAGAAAGAGCACAGGAAGGATCACGTTGTCAGAGGCTGGTGGTATGAGGGAGTTGACACCCTGGAAAATCACTCAAGTGAGTGGGAGGACAGTAGGACACAGCAAAATCATTTGCTGGATGTCTATGCATATGCAGTCTCATTGATTTCAATGGAACTGTGAAAACACATTTTTTTCAGGATCAGGTGCCTTGTTATTTTAATTTGTCAAAAACAAATTGGTTTAATAGAAAACACATAAGCAGTCAAAAATGTAGCGGTGTACCCCCTGTTCTCAACAATGATTGTGTCAATTATGAAGAGAGGGGAAGGGCATGACTACTGTGCACCTAAATGATCACATAGGCTAGTCTGTGACAAGCAGTTTCCCACAAATTTCACAGAACTGTATTCCTAATAGGTTGACCTCTTGGTCCTTTGATTTTGCCATTCCATCCACATCTCGCATTTTGCCTTTGCACCGCCCTAATGTTGCACAAAGCCCATCATTTGCTTTTGCACATCAGTCACCACCACTGCTCTAAAACCACCAGCAGTTATAGCACGAATCACTGTATGCTGAGATTTAGGGTGTGATCCTCTGAGCAGATAGTATGGGTGCTACCATTTATTTATTTTAATTTCTTAACACACCCTTCCCACCAAAGGTGGCTCAGAACAGCTTACAATATTAAAAAGTGAAGAATACACATAAAAGAAACCATAAATACATTAAATATAAAATATCCCACAACCCCACACCACCTCAAATCCTTTTCCACCCCAACCTCCCCTACCTCCTGACCCACCCTTTCCCCCCACAACTCTACCCTACCCTAGCCCCCACTGCCAAACACCCTCATGAATAAAATTTATGGATGGACAAACCGAACACAGTTCAGATGTTCGGACACTCTGTCCGAAATCCGAGTTTGGGTTCGGCTGTTCGGTTCAGCGGAGTTTGGTTCGGCTGAACTTGGCTGAACAACTGAAAATAGCGCTATTGATACCAAAACCGAATTCGAAATTTTTGGGGGAGTTGACCCTGAAACCACTCCTGTTCTCCACCCCTGGTGCTAGGAAGTCTGCTCCTCAGCTGCCTCCCACTTCCAGTCATGTTTTCCCCACCTTCCAGTCACATTTTTCCCACCCCCGAACTCATCCGAACTCATCCAAACTTTTCCGAACTGTTCGGCTGTTCAAACGTTCGGTTCGGACGTTCCGTTCAGTTGTCCGCCGAGTTTGGCCCAAACTCCGAACTTCTGAACCGCATTTGCCCATGCTTAATTGTTTTACACTACCTCCTAAATAGGGCTGAAGCGGCAGCAGCTTTTACCACGCCGCGATTCCATTCCGCCATTTTGGAATTGCCAGCACCACACCGTTGCTTTTCTGCCGATATTCCGCTAATTCCGCCGGCATTCTGCAAATTCGGAAACTATCAGAAAAATTGCAGAATTGTAGGAAACTGTCGGAAAACTGCTGTTCTGCTATTTTGTGGGGCTGGCGGAATGGCGGAAGTAGCGAAAATTGCATGTTTCCGCTATTTGTGAAGCCTGTGGAAGTAGTGGAATGAAATTAGTGGAACTGTGGAAGTAGCGGAATGAAACTAGCAGAATGAAAACCTCTGCCACGCTGTAGCACTAATTGCAGAAACGTTGTTTCTGGCGGAAATAGCTACCGCTGCAACTTTCTGCTACAGTCCTACTCCTAAAGGCGATCAAGCCCAGGCATAAACAAGCCTCCCGGGGAAGGGAGTTCCACAGCTGCAGCCAAAGACACCCTCCTCATAATGGAGGTCAGTTAAAACTGGTAACTCCAGATGGGCATCCCCAGCCTACCGCAGAGGCTGCAATGGAACATGGTAGGCCAGGTGATCTGCCAGATAAGGGTCCCAAGTCATTTAGGGATTTAAAGGTCAAAACCAGCACCTTGAATTGTGACTAGAAGACAATAGGCAACTAGTGCAGATTTCAGAGCACCAATGTTATATGTTCCCAGCGACCTGTACCCGTAAGGAGTTGGGCCACCATGTTCTGCACCAACTGCAGCTTCAGAACAGTCTTTAAGGGCAGTCCCATGTAGAGCGCATTGCAGTAGTCTAGCCTCAAGGTAATGAATGCATAGATGATAGTTGCCAGATCTGAATCAGAAAGAAAAGGCCGCAGTCTTTTCACCAGATAGAATTGGTGAAAAGAATTCCTGGCCATCACCACTACCTGAAATGCCAAGCACAGCAGTGGGTCCAGGAGCACTCCAAGGCTGCAAACCTGAGTGATGGAGGGGGGCATCAATAAGTGGGGTCCCAATTCCCTCCAAGTCACAAGGCCAACGAACCATCATCACCTCAGTCTTGTCAGGATTCAACCTCAGTCAACTCACCCTCATCCAGTCCCCCACAGCAGCCAGGCTATGGGTAAGCACCGAGACCGCAGGACCTGGGTCGGATGAAAAAGAGAGGTAGAGCTTGGTGTCATCAGCAGGGTTCCTAGTTTTCTCTGCCAGTGACTTTCTGCAGGCAGAAAATTCCCAGAAAAACCTGGAATTCTGTGTTTTTCTCTAGGAAAACAGGAATTCTGGCATTTTTCTCTGGAAAAGCATGAAAAATGAATGTAATAGTCAGGTTTTTCTGGGAAATTTATACATGCAAAAATTCATCGGTAGAGAAAACTGGGCACCCTGGTTATTCTGATGACACCTCACTCCAAACTTCTGAATGATCTCGCCCAGTGGTTTCATATGCATGTTGAAGAAGGGGGACAAGATGGAACCCTGCAGGACCCCACAGAGGAGATCACAGGGTGATGACAAGAAGTCGCTCATCACCACCCACTGAAACCTCATTGACAGGAAGGAACGAAACCACTCGAGCGGTCCCGCAAACCCACCAGGTCCTGCAGTCGATTCAACAGCACCCTCTGATCAACAGTGTCAAAAGTCTTTGATAGATCTAAAAGGATCAACAGAGTGGAATTCCCTTTTTCGATCTCCAAGCGTAGATCATCAACAAAGGCCACAAGCGCAGTCTCCATGCCATGTGCAGGATGAACGCCAGACTGAAAGAGGTCCAGAAATCAGATAGCATCCAGATGGGCCTGGAGCTGACAGACTACCACTCACTCAATTAGACAGGCCAATAGGTAGCAGGGGAGTTAGCCTCCAAAGATGGTTTCTTAAGCAGAGGCTGGATGATTGCCATTTTAAGGGAGTCTGACATCCTGCCCTCTGGAAATGAGGCACTGACAACCTGAGTCCTTACATCTCCAGGCTGGCTTTCACCAACCAGGATGGGCATGGATCTCACAACTGGTGGCCCGCACAACCGCAAGCACATCCTCTGCATCGGTGGGCAATACTGACTGAAATTCATCCAAATAAAAAGGACAAGGCTGGATCTCCACAGCCCCAAACTCTCACTCTGACATAGAAACAGTTGCGCCAAAGTCATAATGAATCAGAATGATTTTGTCTGCAAAGTAATCAATAAAAATGCCACAGCAGGCATTAGATGACTAATTCCTGGTGAAGGCAGACTGGATTAACCAGACCTCTCACCACCCAGAAAAGCTCCGCTGGACGAGACTTTGCAGATGCTATGATAGCAGTGAAGAAAGTCTTCTTTGCCACCATCACAGTCACAGCATAATCTTTCAAAAACAATCTATACCACAATTGGTTGGATTTAGTGCTACTTAAGTGCCACCTGCGCCTACCCTCCTGCTTCAGTCACCTCAGGCCCTCCGTATACCATGGAGACCTGTGTTGGTGCAGCAGTAGGAGTGGATGCCTGGGTGCCACTGTGTTGATGGCCTTGGTCAAAATGCCATTCCACAGGGCAACCAGGTCATTGATAGAGCATCCGTCAAAGTCAGTAGGTAAATCCCCCAGAGAGTTCTGGAATCCAATCAGATCAATAAGTCTCAGAGAGCGGACCAACCTAGTCAGTCCATCATCCCAACAGGGGCATAGGAGGGCTGAGATACGAGCCTTCAGGAGGTAATAATTGTAAGCTCTCAGGCAGGGACTGTGTCTATCTTGTTTTTTGTAAAGTGCCAGGTACATCTCTGGTGCAATATAAATGCTTATAATAATAATAATAATCCAGACATGACAGGTGTTATATCCACATCCCCAATAATTGGAAGCCCCGTTTCGAGGCCAGTGTAAAACATCAGATCCAATGTGTGTCCCTTTTTATGTGTTGGAAACACTACTACCTGGGATAGGCCCATGGTTGCCATGGAGGCCATGAACTCCTGCTCTGCTTCTAAAAGGTTGGCCTTGGTGTGAATGTTAAAATTGCCCAAAATCATAAGTCTGGGTGATCTCAATGCCACCTCTAAGACCAGCTCAGCTAGAGCAGTCAGGGAGGCTGCAGTGCAGCGTGTTGCTTGGTACACTAACAGAATCCCCATCTCTGGCCAAATCAAACACAAAATGGACAAACTCCATACCGGATGTGTCAAGAACTGGATACCTCCAGAAGGACAGGGATTCCTAAAAACCATGGCCACACTGCTCCCCTGCCCCCGGGCCTATGCTGATGCTGAACAGGATACCAAGTCTGCGCCACCTGAGGCAAAACCCGCGCAGATGCCTCATCCAGCCAGGTCTCCGTGATACACACGAGGTTGTCAGCCTCATCCAGGATAAGCTTCTGCATGTTAGTTGGTTTATTAGCCACCCACCTCATGTTAAGCAGCATTGGAGTCAGCTCAGGGGCCCTACAGGCCTCATCCCCCAAATATCCTGAGACTGGGGGGGAGGGGGAGTGGAAAATGGGGACAGATACAGAATGTCTCCCCCCAACATTCCCAATGGCAAGCCTTTCCCCCTGCCATACCTCCTCATGCTCCATGTGACCTCAATAGCTCCCCACCCCAAGTCCTGAAAGGACGGATGACTGGGGAGGATTCTCCGGGCCCAGCACCACAGGAGTAAGAGTCACAAGGAGGGCAGAGGGAGACAACCCCCCCCACTTCTCACCCTTCCCCCAACCCAACCATCACACTCCCTATCCCCCTATCCCTGTAGTTATACTCCCTCCTCTCACCAGGGAACCACCAAGGAGTTCCCCTCCAGTGTCTGCCCCCCCGTCTCTAACCAGGGGTTCAGGGCACCAGCACCCAAACCTGCCCCACCTCCTCTCACCAGGGGGTTGAGATCCTAATCTCCACCTACTCTTCCCAATACTGTCCCCCATAACTCCACTCCACCTCCAACCCTTCCCTGTTCCTAGTCCCCACTGCCCTCCCACCCACTTCTTCTCTGCCTGTACCCCTCTCTCGCTGGGGGGCCATGGCACTCTCTCCCATCCCCCCTCTCAAAGGGGGCCAGGACAGAACCCCCCTATTTACCTGTCTATACTCCCCTCACGGGGGATGGGGTGAGGGCACTGTACCCCACTCCCAACCCTCCATATTTAGGCACCCTCCTTTTCCACAACATCCATACCCCTCCCACCCACCCATTTCCTCCACCCCTACCACCAAGCAAGCCTAAAAACAATTCAAAAACAATTCAAAATGAAACCTCACCCCCCCTGCCCACCGGATTGGCCTACTAACAGCCTAGTAGCGACCGCTGCCTTCTGCGCCTGCCTTCGACAGCCACCTGCAGGAGGCAGCAGCTTTTCAGGTCCTGGAGGGTGGACGTGGATCAAACCCAGGTGTGGGCATGACTCCCATTGAAGCAAATAGGATTCATACCCGCACTAAATGATAGCACCCATGCTATCTCTTCAGAGACTAACTCTGTTCATGTTTGCAGGTGAGATGCAAGGATCCAACTGCCATGGGTCTAACTGCTTGTTTGAATGTGGAGTGGCCATTCATGGCCACACATGGAGCCATGCCAGGAAATCCAGAGGGCTCCATGAGGTGCTAGCCAAATGTATGGTGGCCACCTCCATGGTTGGGGTAGCCACGCTGGGAGTCGCCGATTTAAATCGCTCCCCATGCACTCCACCTGCATGGGTGCTCCATGGTAGAGCCAAGCAGCAGCCACAGACTCACCCCCCACCCGCCATCAGCTTGCTTGTTTGAAAACACCCTGTAATAGGAAGACTCATGTTCTCTAACAACCAACCTACCTACAGCCACTCAAGTCAGTGGCAAATTTCTAATGAAACTGAATAAAAATAAATTCAAAACCTCCTTCTGGAAGACAATCATTGCATGTATCTCTCCTTACTGAATGGACTGGTAAGGTGTTCTTCAGTGAGTGGTAATACAGCAGGCCTCAGCTGGCAGGAACTAATGTAACCAGAGGAACAAAGGAAAACAATGGGAACTTAAGAATCTTATAAGAAGAGAAAGCTTTAGAGAGAGTTCATTATGAAAGGGATTGATGTATGGTAAGAGTTAGACATGAAAATTTACTAGAAACCTTGACTGCAAAGCAAAACAAAACAAAACAAAAAAAACAACACCTAGGCTGTGAGAGCATATTTCTTTGAACGTTGAGTGAAAGTGGTTCTTTTGATTTCACTTAGAGAAATTCATTTTATATGAAGGTATGACTATTAGTTATTACTTTATTTTTGTGTGCTTTAAATCCTAGGTTAGTTGGTTTTCCACTGGGCCTTAGCCAACCTGATCTGTCATAATGGTCAATGATAGAATATGGAATGAAGTACATTTCTTCTGATAACTCAAGAAAAGAAGACCATACATGAAAACATCTGGTTTTCACTTTAAAGATACTGTGCCACACTCAGTCCCCAATGAGCCAAAACTGCTTTCCTCAAAGTGAAATGAATGAATCAAACAGTGTTTTCAGGAGTTAAAATCACTTTTTGTATCTGGGTAGTTTTTGGAGAAAGGTTAGAGCTTTGGCACTTAAAGCACCAGTTGTCACAGTCTCAGGCCACTAAGATGAGACATTTTTTCACGCTAATTTTATTTTCATGCTAACTAGTGGCATGTGGGAATACACTCTTTTGTGTCAGTTATGCAAATTCAGGGAATTGGAATTGTGCGAGGCAGAGAAACCCAAACCTATCTGTAACAGAGTTGGCCCTTTAAGACTCAGTGAATAGGAAACTGGGCATTGGCCTTTAAGACTCCGAAGACTAGAGAGTTGGCCATGCCCACTGAGGACTATAAAAGGAAGCAGCCTAAACCCAGCAAGTCAGTCTGTTCCTGACTGCTAAGCTAGAAGAATTTCTTCTGAGTGTGCCTGTCCAAGGTCCTGAAAATTCTGCTTACCGAGAAGCTACTGACCCAGGTATTGGGAAAGACTAAGCCTAGGAAGGAGCTTGCTGCCTGGGGAAACCTTGGAGTGTTAGCTGGGGGACTCTTGCCTGGCTTGGATGGACTTTGGGGGTTGTTGAGTAGGAACTGATTTACTGATACTGTATTGGACTTGAGCCTGATTGCTTGGCTAGGGAACCCTGGAGAGTCAGAATAAAGGCAGAATCAGATAACTCCCCATATTTGCGTGACTCTTTGGGACCGAGCCTGATAACACTTGCACCTTGGCACCAACATCCTGTTACACTATTTACAATGACCTGTGTTGTTGTGGCAGGAAGTTCCAGATGTTTTAATGCATGTCTGATGATGGGTATTATGCCTGCTGGAGAGTTGGAATGTTTCAATGTGACACAGACTTACAAGAACGTGTCAAGTCCTCCGCCTGCCATTTTAACTATAGATAGACAGAACAGAAGATAACAGGAAGGAGGAAGTGCTGTGGCACCCTGCACCTTACCCCCCATCTATGGCCCACTATGGCAGCCCGAAATGAATAACTGTCCACGCAAAAGAAACAGCCATGGAGAACTTGCCTTGGTTTTTAAAAATAATAAGAACAACATTGCAACCTTCCATGGTCAGTCTTCTGTGATTGTCTTCCTCCTCTCTCACGTGCTCATCAAATAGGAAATGAACTGCAATAGCCCAGAAGTGAACCTGCCACGGAGGGCAAGGCATGCAGGGATAGGGATAGTGGGGAGGGGTTTGTTTGTGATCGCTGGAGCAGTGATGCAGTTCTCTGCCTCTGGGAAAATGGACAAGTAATTACAATAGCTGATTTGCTGATGTCAGGATTGGGTGAGTGGTATAAAATTTTGCATGTGTGAAGGGTTTCCCCTAATTTACTCAAGCAACCTTAAAATCAAGCTAGAACAGTACTAGTGCTAAAAAAATTCCTCATGTGAAAGCAGCCATGGTGAAGTGAATGAATCCCCATATAGGAGGTCCCAGTGAAGTGAATGGGACTTGCATGGGTACTAAATGGCTGGTGCTGCACAGCTTAGGCACTGTGCTGTAGACCTTTGCACAGCCAAGTTAATAAGGAGTTTGCTAGTGGCTTCTTCAAGAATAGAACTCAGAGCTGTATCTGAAACCCATTATAATTACTGGTAATTTTTCTACAGACTTCACTGGTGCTTGGATTAAAACTTTAGAGTAACTATTTTAGGAAACTAAAAATCTGAACAACCACTTAATTTAATCCTTTTATTAGTAATTGTTGTTCAGCCATTGCCATCAACAAAATTATACAAATCCATAAAACAACCAACCTAAAATATAGTACAAGAATGATCTGGGCTGCTAAATAGAGGGTCAAGGTTAAAATAAATAAAACAAACAAAATATCTTGCAAAACTTAAAAGGGGCCAGTGTCCCTGTATTTCTATTGCAGCATACAAAAAATTAGCTACTTGCCATGCGGTAGCCGTGTCATCAGCCTGCAATAGAAAAGTCATTACCTAGTCCTTTGAGCATTGTCCCATTGAATTAATGATAGGGCGCAGGGCACACATACTTGGTTTGCAATTCCTTATATAGTGCACATTCCAATAAAACTGTTAGGAGCTTCCGTGGCTCTGTCTTTGACTGGTTCTCCTCCTACCTCTCTGACCGCTCCTTCAATGTCTCCCTCCCAGAGTCGACCTCCCCCTCCCTTCCCCTCTCGGTTGGGGTTCCCCAAGGTTCTGTCCTTGGCCCTCTCCTCTTCTCTATCTACACCCT